>JAYESA010000015.1:95358668-95646168 GCA_036927795.1 Iris macrosiphon | reverse complement strand
CTGATCACAGAATAAACTTGTATTCTGATGCACATTAGTTAGATTGCAGTTATTTTATCATATTGCAGATATTCATATTCTTGTTCTATATTCTCATACATTACCTGTATACCTATTGTCCATTCATTCATATGTTAGTGATCTTGTATTTTATTTCTATTATTTGTTTTATATGCTCGATTATGTTATTGAAACTGCTTTCAGAGGTATATACTTCGATCCAATCCTGACTGGATATATTTTTTCAGATGATTGGCTTATAGAGCAGTGTCCCACATTCTTCGGGTCGCAGGACGGTGTACCTTTAGAGAATACTCCTATAGACCAGGGGGACTTAGTTGCAGAGCCTGATAAGGTTTAGTTTATCTGTGTTGGACTTGTATTAGACTATTTGTGTGAAGATTCATAGTTTGTATATTATTTCAGATTGTGGATTGTATCTTGATTCCTTTCCTTCGCTATTCCATTCGTACTTTATCTTTCTTAGTTTGTTTTATGATTGAGATTAGTTATACTTGGGAGATACCATATTGTTCCTCTGTTTGGAGTTGAGATGATTGACAGGTACCATATTATATTGTTGAGATATTAGATAGTTAGAAATGACCAAGACAATATTCTACCGCCGATGTTGCGGCGTAGGCTGGGCATAACCACGTACTTGTGTCCGAATATCCGGGTGCGGGTCGTGACACAGTTTTAGTGGCGGCCCATGCAGGTCTAAATTCGCAAGTAGTGCGATATCGTAGTGGTGCTCGTCTAGAGTACTGCTATGACCTGCTTTAGGAAACATGATTTAGGCTAAGAGTTTACTCAATCACACCTAGGAAACATTCCAATATTAGTTTTCCAATCCTTATCTATTTAATATTTGCTTTACTGTGAATAAAATTTTGTCCTTCTTTGATGATATTGTATTATATCAATATTGATTCCTTATTTCAATCTATCTTCAAGATGCAGCCGAAG
Source organism: Iris macrosiphon (assembly GCA_036927795.1). Taxonomy (NCBI): domain Eukaryota; kingdom Viridiplantae; phylum Streptophyta; class Magnoliopsida; order Asparagales; family Iridaceae; genus Iris; species Iris macrosiphon. The sequence goes on along the minus strand of JAYESA010000015.1, from coordinate 95,645,199 downwards.
ACGCGTTCCCAGCGCTCAGGTGCCGTGACGGCACGATCAGTCATTTCATCATGCGTGAGGGCAGCACCCTCAGACGATGGTCCAGCACCTACATTTAGAAGGTCATCTTCACCAGTCTAGGTGGGCGTATCTGCAGCAGCTTTCGGAGGTGCTCCACCTCCGGTACCGTGGACAGTGTAGACAGTTTTTGGGGATCTTCCACCCCCACCACCCACAGTCGATCAGACATAGTTATTCATGCTCTTTCAGTAGATGATGGAGGCGCAACAGCGTCAGTCCAAGGTCCTGTGACAGAGCATGGAGTATGCTCCCCAGATTACGCTCGCAGCAGTTGAGAGGACTTCCACAGTCCAGCCACAGACGGCACCACCTAAATTTATCCCTCAGCAGTTGTGGCCAGGGACCATCATAGACTTCAAGAGGATGGGACTGAAGGACTTTAGAGGCACAAAGGGGATCCTTTATGCCGATGATTGGATCGAGGACATCGAGCGAAACCTGCGGCTGGCACAGATTTCAAAGATATTGCAGATAGAGGCAGCGGGGTGTATTATGTTCGATATTGCTTTGACATTGTTCAGGATAGACCCCAGGATTACACTATCAGGACTTACTTGGGAAGCTTTCAAAGAGCTTTTCAAGGAGAAGTTCTTTCCATACGTGGCTCTGACATCCTTAGAGAGCCAATTCCAGTACCTCATCCCGGGCGGTATATCGGTGGACGAGTATGCGACAGAGTATTGCAGACTAGGTCACTTCGTGGAGCGGTAGAACCCCAGAGGGAGAGCTAGGAAGTTCAGGAAGGGCCTGAACTGGGAGGTCAAATCCCACATGAACGGAGACCCTACCGCCACCTTCGAGGAGATTCTCAAAAAAGCGAAAAGGGCAGAGGATGACTTAGAGCTTGGCTCTAAGAGGCCGAGGGACACAGGAAGATTTAGTACCAATACGGGTCCAGCGAAGCGGCCTTATTTCCAGCAGCAGCACCAAAGGCACTACCAGCATCCGAGGCAGCAGTATCACGGGCCAGCTAGAGCGCCGGTACAGCAGATGCACCAGATCCAGAGGGCAGTTGTTCCTTGCACTTTCTATAAGAAGCAAGGACATGGATTGGATGCATGCAGGATGAGACTAGGCCAGTGCTTATTTTGCGGGTCAAGAGACCATCAGTTGAGGGCTTGTCCTAAAGTCCCAACTCGTACAGCTCATGGAGGAGGACAGGCACAGAGAGCACCCGCTAGACCACCAATGGGACAGCAGATATGACCTCTACCACCGCAACAGCAGTAGTTTGCTTAGCACCAGCAGCAGAGAGGTGCCCAGCGACAAGGGCGAGCTTTTTCCTTGACTGTCGAGGAGGAGGAGCCGGTTGGCGATGTCATCTCAGGTTCAGTTTATCTTGATTCATTTACAGCTCATGCTTTATTTGATTTCGGTACTTCACATAGTTTTGTATCTGTATCATTTGCTCTGAGATATCGTCTTGAGTCTGCAACATTGGTGAGGACTTGCAAGATCACGACCAGGGGTAGAATTATCCTGGTCAGTGATGTTTGCAAGGACCAGATAGTTTCTTTGGAAGGCCAAGAGTTGAGCGTATGTCTACTCGTAATGCCACTTCCGAGCTATGATATAGTACTCGGGATGGATTGGTTGAGTAGGCATCACGCTAGTATCGATTGTCATGGAGGTAGAGTTTTATTTCAGATGCCAGAAGATGTAAGCCCCCTCATTTTAGAATTGGGATAATTTGGTAATTTGTAATTATTTTTATTATTTTATTTAATTAGATAGATTTAAAGAATTAATTTCTAAAATTCTTTTTAATATATATGACACTTTAACATGACTTCGATATTTTAAGCAATGCACGATATTTTTCCTTCCAACAAAATTTATAATAATAATTTTAATTGAGTCTAATATATTTGGAACATGGATGTTGCATTTATTTGATCTCTTCCATGCTCCAAAAATATTAAAGAACGTTAAGAATTATGGTTACCGTAAAATTGCCCCCTTTTGACTAGAACTTGACCCAAACACAACCCAAACACATGTAGGCATGTAGCCAAATATTCCCATATATATATATATATATGATATCTAAATTAATTTATTTTTATTTGTAGGAGTTCTATCTATAGAAAGTGGTATATGTGGCATCCTAATTGGCAAATAACTACCTAACCAACTCCCTAACCAACCCAACAACCAAACCTTATCCAATCCTAACCATAACAACCAACCCCACCCTCAAAATTTCGGCCAAGAGCAGCCCCCACCTTGGCCAAACCCCTTATCAATAGGATAAACCACCTCCTTTATTTAAATCTATTTAAAAAGGCCCTATATATATATCAACTTACCAACAAACTCTAACCCTAACATCTACGTTCCTCTTTGTGGCCGCCCCTATATCCTCCCTCCTCTCTTCCATGACCCCTTCAGCCTCTACCTCTCCTTATCCACTTTATTTTCACTCCTTCCCAACCTCCACTTCATCCTCTACAAGCCGACAAGCCCTAGAGCAAGAGATTAGCCACCCCTAGAGGCCGACTGCTTACTGCTGGTTGCAGCTGCTGTACGTCCCCATCACAGCCTTAAAAACCATCTTCAAACTGAATATTTACCTCCTATATGAATCCCTCAATCACCCCCCTCAAGTTTTGTGCAGTTTGGAGTCCGTTTGGTGCTCCGAAGGGTCCGTGTTGCGAGAAAGGACCACGCCGTAATCACATACGGGTAAGTCTTCCAACTTAGATTATTTTTCCTATTCTCCATGAACCAAAGATTGTGTAAATCATGATAATATTAGATGATGAGTAGGATTAACTCCATACATGATAAACCCATATTTTTATATAAAAACTATTCCAAGAAAATCGAACAATCATGAGACGGACACGATGCACCAAAGGTAGACAAGGTTCAATGAGTATTGCCATGAAAAATATATATAAAATAATTTCAAAAAATTATATGTTATTAATTTAGAATATAAATATTATAATTATATAATTAATCATATTTTATGCTAACGGAAAGATTGGATGCAAAGACTACTTGGCCAAGTTGCAAGAATAGCTAGATAGCCAAGTTGAGATGGTTGTATGAATGATGTGATATAATTATTTATATATATAATTATTATTAAATTCCAAAAAATTAAATAATATAATTTTATATTAAAAATACTTTATTACTCAAGTTGGTAATGTTGGATGTACAAACTAGCATCAAGTTGCCAAAATACATAGTCGACGCATAACATGACTTTGTGATACGATTCTTGGAGGGTTTGACCTTAATTCCTAAAAATAAATTTATATGTGTTTTAATTCTGAAAATAAAGTATTTCAAATTTATATTTATGGTATTTTTATGTCAAACCTGAACCCTAAAAATAAGGGTCACTAGCCTATATTTCGGGTGACTTTATGACATTATTTTGCTAGTAAATAAAGCTTATTTTGGAAGGAATAAATAGGTAATCATTTTCTGAGATTATAATAACATATAATATGATATAAAATAATTTTTATAGATACAAACTATAATAATGGATTGGCTACGTCTCGAACAAGTTTCAGACAAAACTAGTCAACCTAAAGTGGCCGAAATCTTGAAATATAATGTTTTGTCAAATCTAAAATTTATTGCTGTAAATTCATATAAATCTTGTTTAATTTTGAATACATGATTTATTATGATTTATTTACATGTCCTTTAATTAGGGACTTAAATTTAAATTTTGGAAGTCAAAAATCAAGAAACTAGGTCCCGATACCCTGTAAAAGTAAGCAAAGTTGTTAAAAATAATAACGGACTTGATTTTACATGGCATCAAAGAAATTATACAATTAATTTATAATTACCAGAATTCATATTGGACCCTTAAGTATTTAATTGGTGTTTAGGTCAATTGAATTCTGAAGGAGTGGACGCGGGATCATCTTTACCACCGTTGACTGCAGAATCAGGCAAGTGTACCTTGCCAAGATGTTTATAGTTATACATTATTTATTTGATATTATATATGTATTAGATATTATAATTGTGTGGCTTGGTTATTGTACTTGTGAGCCTAGGGACGTTATACGATACTTTGTGTCCGAACAAGATTCGGGTACCGATATTCCCTACGGAGTCGAGTATTGTAGTTAGAGAGTCATTCTTCCGACCCCATGATTTATGCATATGTTATTTGCACATCCGACCGTAGGACACTTGACACGATATTCATGTGGCAGAGTCTTTCTCGACTTGATTGTGGTACTTGGACTCTGGATAGGACTACATGATGCATGCTATAGTGGTAATTATAATTGTACATATTGACTATGACTTGTGTTGATACTTAGAGGTCATGATCTTGCGTGTCTTGATTGAGACGTGAGGTTACATTGGGTGGGGAGAGTCTTCATCATGCTCTGGGCAATTTTACTATTACTATTTGAGTGTACTATTAGCATACGAAAGTGTCCATTGGGATCTTTCGTGAGTACCAGCCTAGGATACGATACCATACTCTCATTTGCATATCACATAGTTGGTTACAGTAGTTTACCCTTGAGTATGTGGCATTATACTGTTTTACTTTTGGCATGTTGTTTCTTGTACCTTGTTACGTCCCTCTGAGGACCTGGTCCCCTTCCAGTTTTTGCAGCATAGATGGTTATGGAGCCTTTGGAGTTGCTGATGGAGTTGCTTGTCTTGCAAGCACTGGTACCAAGTAAGTATATCATTTCTACCGGAATTATGGTTATTTATTTATATTGTTTATTTATCTGCTGATGTAGCCTAATTTTATAGACTCATATTTGTTTCTCGAGTCTATTCAAGTTTGTGTGTTACTGGGCGGCCGACTTTAGCACATTTAGTTCATTCTTGTGTATTCTGTTCATTGTGGATTGAGGCATAGATATTTATATTTACTTGATTATTTAGATATTGACCATTATAATACAACTTATACGTATTCGAGTCGGACCAGAGTCTGGTCGAATGCGTAGTTGGCATGTTATGTATTTCTAGTCCTATATATTTTGGGACTGGGACGTTACATATTTTTGTGGTGGCCCATGCAGGTCAGAGCATATCGTTTCGGTTACGTTATTGTGCCAGGCGAGCCTGAAGCTAGGATAAGGTTGTTAGGATCTCAATCCATAATTTCTATTAGAACTTCCTTTGATTTCTAATATTGTCCTTGAACCTCAAAATTGTAATCATCCATACTTTCTTTGCACTCTTATTCTTTGATTCTCATTTTTTCCTAACTCGGAGAGACGAACACTCGCGCGGTGATCTTCCCAGAAGAAGATTTTTGTCAAGACGGAGAAGACATATTTGATAGATTATTTGTATGTAGATGGTTATCTGAGTAGTGAAGGTTATGGTCGATAATTTCTTGATATTAGAGTGATAATAGATTAAGACATTACCAGTAGGAACCTAAAACAAGATGGACTCTATCAATTGCCTAGATTAGAAGTGATGATTTACTATTAGATAAACTTTTTAGATGTATGTGAGTGATTTTATTTTAGGATATAATATTATGTTTTGATAAGATGGTTTGATCTAAGGTGGGTAGGCTTCTCGACTAGCGAATTGATTTAGAGGTTAATCAATTGATAAAGATAATAATTGTCAAATTTTGGTACTTTGATGCTCAAATTTCTATGGGATAAAAAAAAGGAAGTGTTTCATTTTGAATTGAAAGAAAATTGATGAGATAAGGAGCTAGAGAGTTATTTAATTTAAATTTTTTAAGACGATTATGGATTTAAAATTTAAAATTAAAATATTTTGGATGAATTTAAATGTTACGAAGTTTAAATTTCAAGGATAAATATTAATTTAAATAAAGGATTGAGAATTTGATATGACAGCATTGACGATTTTTTTAAACCATAAGTTTTGAAGATTATGATATGATTAGATTTGTATTTAAATTTAAAAGAGATTATGTAATGAATTTAAATTTAGATTTTAAGAATCTTGAGGCATTTTAATTTTGTGGGATTTAAGTTTGAAGATTTTGATTAGATTTGACTTAAAGTCTAAATTTAAGAATCTTGTGTTATGAAGAGGCGGCGCGTTGGTGAATCTCAATTTTAAATTTTCATAATTATTTTATTGTTTTATTATTGTGTGAAAAATAATAATATAAAGGAAAAGATCGAGAGAATAGTTTCAAATTTAAAATTTGTGGATAAAAAATTGAATTAAAATTTATTCAAGGGAATATGCAATGGTTGGATTTAAATTAGAGGATTGGATTTAAACTTAAATGATTGAGATTGGGTTATTAAATAAAGTTTTGAGGAATTGTATTTAAATTAGAAATTTTAAATGATAGAATTTAAATTTTTAAAACTTTGAGAAGAATAGATTTATATTTCCTTGAGAAAATTTTAGAGGTTAAATAATATTTAGTGAATTTGAGTAAGTTTTGCGATAATTGTTGAATTAAATGTAAGAAAAAATTACGGTGCATAAATTGTGGTTGATTATATAAAGAAAAAAATATAAAGGAATAAAATTTGATGGAACAATTTTTGAAATTCAAAATTTTAGATGAGATTATTTTAAACCTTGTGATTGGATTTAAATTTTAAGAATAGATGAAATTAAATTAAATTTTGATATTTGATGAGATAAAGATATATTGTATTAAAGATTATAAATTTTGGATATTTGATTTGATCTTAGAAGGTTGGCTAGAATTATATATGCCATATATGAATTATTTTGTTGGGGAGCTTTATGATTGCTAGTTTTAATGATGTTATAGAGGGTAAAATTGATTAAGTTATCGGTATTAACGTTACAAAAAAAATTTAATTAATTAATTTTTTTTTGAGAAATTGAGGAGAAGACTATTTAAGAATTAAATTTTAAAATAATGAAATGAGACAAACTTTGAGGATGAAATTTAAAGGTATTATATTGTAAGATTAAATTTTAAATTCTGGAAAGGCCATGATATACTAGATTTGATTTCTCTTTAAATTGGAGGGCTTAAATATAGCAGAGTTTAAATTTTGGAATTTAAATTTGGAGAATAGAATTTTGGAGATTGGATTTAAAATTTTGAGTATTGGACTATTAAATTTAAATTTTGAGAAAATTAAGAAGATTAACATCATAGATAGTGGACTACAAGATGTTGATTCAAATTATATTTTTGAAGATTTGAATTAAATTCAAGTTTAAGAATTTGAGGACTTGGGATCTTATGAATTTAATTTTGAGGATTTTGAAGAAATATGAATGAGTAGAATAATAATAATTTTAAAGGAGACAATTGAGTTTAATTTAAATTTGAGGAGTAAATCTTGAAGTAGTTAAATTTTGAAGATTTAATTTAAAAAATTTAATTAAAAGTTTGAAATATAATTCAAGGAATTCAAGGATAATGTTGATGATTTTGAGTGATAGGAGTTCAATATAATATTGAAATTTGATTTATGGGTTGGGATATACCAATAGAATAACAATATAAAGATTGACTTTATCACTTATATAATTGACTTTTAAGGACCTAATTTGAATTCAAAATTTAAAGAATTTTTTTTGAGAAATACTTGATGGAGTAGATTTCGAATTCAAATTTTGATTATGAGACTTTGAATATTTAAATTTATTTATGAGATATGCATTAGTAGGATTTAAATTGAGAAATTATTTTTAACTTTTAAATTTTTAGGATTGACTCATTAATTGATGTTTGAGGATGACCATTAATTTAAATACCAAAAATTCATATATACGTAATGGCAGTGAGGATAAGACAAATTATGACTATAAGGACAAATCGAATTATTAGAAAATTTTGAGAAATGACTACAATATGAGATATAAATTTTCAAGGATGGAAATAAATTTTTGGATTTGATTTTTTGAAGTTTGGATATGGAATTTAATTTGAAGGATTGAAATATTAAATTTTTGAAGACAGTCATAAATGAGACTTAAAATTTTGAGGAAATAATGTTAGATTGTAATTAATGTTACGACTTGAGAATCTGTTTTTTTTTAAAAAATTATTGGGTTTTAAAATTTTGAAGATAAATTCGAATTTCAAAGATTTACTTTAAAAATTTAAGATGCGAGGATGAAGTAAATTTTGAGGACTTTGTTAAATAACAAAAGCGATTTGACTTCTTATTACTTGAATTTTAATGGAGAAAATATATATATATATATATATATATATATATATATATATATATATATATATGTTATTGAAGATCTTAAATTTCGAGGCAAAATTCTTTTAAGATGGGTAGAATATAAGCCCCCTCATTTTAGAATAGGAATAATTTGGTAATTTATAATTATTTTTATTATTTAATTTAATTAGATAGATTTAAAGAATTAATTTCTAAAATTCTTTTAAATATATATGACATTTAACATGACTTCGATATTTTGAGCAATGCACGACATTTTTCCTTCCAACAAAATTTATAATAATAATTTTAATTGAGTCTAATATATTTGGAACATGGATGTTGCATTTATTTGATCTCCCCCATGCTCCAAAAATAGTAAAGAACGTCTAGAATTACGGTTACCGTAAAATTGCCTCCTTTTGACTAGAACTTGACCCAAACACAACCCAAATGTAGTGCACCCCAAATATTCCCATGTATATATATATATATATATATATATATATATATATATATATATATATATATATATATATATATATATATATGATATTTAATTTATTTATTTCTATTTGTAGGAGTTCTATCTATAGAAAGTGGTATATGTGGCATCCTAATTGGCAAATAACTACCTAACCAACTCCCTAACCAACCCAACAACCAAACCTTATCCAATCATAACCATAACAACCAACCCCACCCTCAAAAGTTTGGCCAAGAGCAGCCCCCCCTTGGCCAAACCCCTTAGCAATAGGATAAACCACCTCCTTTATTTAAATCTATTTAAAAAGGCCATATATATATATAACATTTGCTTTCCTCTTTGTGGCCGCCTCTATATCCTCCCTCCTCTCTTCCACGACCCCTTCAGCCTCTCCCTCTCCTTCTCCATTTCCTTTTCACTCCTTCCCAACCTCCACTTCATCCTCCACAAGCCGACAAGCCCTAGAGCAAGAGATTAGCCACCCCTAGAGGCTGACTGCTTGCTGCTGGTTGCAGCTGCTGTCTGCCCCCATCACAGTCCTAAAACCCATCTCCAAACTGAATATTTACCTCCTATATGAATCCCTCAATCACCCTCTCATGTTTCGAGGAGTTTGGAGTCTGTTTGGTGCTCCGGAGGGTCCGTGTCGCGAGAAAGGACCACGCGATAATCACATACGGGTAAGTCTTCCAACTTAGATTCTTTTTCCTATTCTCCATGAACCAAATATTGTGTAACTCATGATAATATTAGATGATGAGTAGGATTAACTCCACACATGATAAACTCATATTTCTATGTAGAAACTATTCTAAGAAAATCGAACAATCATGAGACGGACACGACACACCAAAGGTAGACAAGGTTCAATGAGTATTGCCATGATAAATATATATAAAATAATTTCAAAAAATTATATGTTATTAATTTAGAATATAAATATTATAATTATATAATTAATTATATTTTATGTTGACGAAAAGATTGGATGCAAAGACTACTTGACCAAGTTGCAAGAATAGCTAGATAGCCAAGTTGAGATAGTTGTATGAATGATGTGATATAATTATTTATATATATAATTATAATTAAATTCCAAAAAATTAAATAATATAATTTCATATTAAAAATACTTTATTACTCAAGTTGGTAATGTTGCATGTATAAACTAGCATCAAGTTGCTAGAATACATAGTTGACGCATAACATGACTTTGTGATACGATTCTTGGAGGGTTTGATCTTAATTCCTAAAACTGAATTTATATGTGTTTTAATTCTGGAAATAAAGTATTTCAAATTTATATTTATGGTATTTTCATGTCAAACATGAACCCTAAAAATAAGGGCCACTAACCTATATTTCGGGTGACTTTATGACATTGTTTTGCTAGTAAATAGAGGTTATTTTGGAAGGAATAAATAGGTAATCATTTTCTGAGATTAGAATAACATATAATATGATATAAAATGATTTTTATAGATACAAACTATAATAATGGATTGGCTACGTCTCGAACAAGTTTCAGACAAAACTAGTCAACCTAAAGTGGCCGAAATCTTGAAATATAATGTTTTGTCAAATCTAAAATTTATTGCTATAAATTCATATAAATCATGTTTTATTATGGAATACATGATTTATTATGATTTATTTCCATGTCCTTTAATTAGGGACTTAAACTTAAATTTTGGAAGTCAAAAACCAAGAAACTAGGTCCCAATACCCTGTGAAAGTAAGCAAAGTTGTTAGAAATAATAATGGGCTTGATTTTGCATGGCGTCGAAGAAATTATAGAATTAAGTTATAATTACCAGAATTCATATTTGACTCTTAAGTATTTAGTTGGTGTTTAGGTCAATTGAATTTCGAAGGAGTGGACGTGGGATCATCTTTACCTGTCACTACCACGTTCCGAAAACAGGGGTATTTTCGATTTTTTATAATTATTAATATTGTGGTAGCTACAATAAATAATTGCATGATAAGTATATTTAATTTAAATAATTATGTGAGATGTGTAATTAAATATATTATTATATACAGTGTTCATTTATGTTTGAGCTGATAGACTTGACCTAGAAGCCCAGTAGATGAACACCTGTCCGAATTATGAGATTATGTGGTTAATTGTTTTATTTAGAATTAATTTATTGGAGGTCGTAATTAGTTACCGTAATTTATTTAATTATTGCACCTTGCCGTTGCTTCGATATTTGGAGCGCTACCCTAGCTTTTGCCTTCCAACAAATTTCACAACCTTGCCCTAGACATGTTCGCCTTCTATTCTGCCATTTTTGGCAACTCATAATTATGCTTTCTTGTGCTTCGTTTTAGCCGCACAATATTCGTCACGGACGTTTATTTAATTTCTAAATAAATTCTAATTTTGTATCGTTGTGCGTTCCAATCGAAATTGGAGGCAATCTTGACCTATTTTTCGTGCGATCCAAATTAGGGTAATATTCTGTTCTGAGTCTTCTTTACTAATGGTATTTGTGACCCGACCTAATTTTGGCCCCATGTACTCCTAATTAATTTTAGAACACAGCTTGCATTTTATTCCTAATTAAATTGAGGATACCATTTTGACCGATTCCGTAAATCCCGATTTAATTCCAGTACCCCGCTAATTGAGCCATACTAAACACACAACACCCCCTGACCCTACAAAACACCAAACACCGAATCGTCCACCAAATTTTTATTATTTTATGTGTCTGTGAAAATACCCAAATTTAAGGGGGCTAATTTGTAAATTTGTATTAGGTGTCAACACCCCATTTATTCAAACCAATGGAGGAGCCATAATATTTTAACCAATCGACCCACACCCTCATCCTTACATGAAGGATTCTTTCATGACCAATCTAGACCATCCATTCAATGGGTGCATCCTCACCCTTCATTCCCACACACACCACCCTATATAATGTCCCATCACAAGCCCTAATCCCCAAAAACCTAGGCTAGCCCCCACCTCCTCACAAGCCTCCAACCGTAGGCTTTCCAATTTTTCCTTTTCTTCTTCTCTTCTTCTTCTTCTTCTTCTTCTTCTTCTTCTTCCCTTCTTCTTCTTTCCTTTGTTTTTCAAACTTGGAAAGGGGGGAAACCACTCACCACTGTACATCCCCGTCCGGCCCTCTTCTCCGACCGACCCGTCGGAGGAGCCATCCTCCACCTCTCCCTCTGCTGTTCTCCCCGGCGGCCAACCCAATGGTCACCATCAGCCCGAGCTCCCCGCACCCTGTCCGTTCGACCACTGCTCTGTGTAACGCCCCGCTCCGCGCCGGCGTTATGTATCAAGGTGAGTGGGCAGAACTTCGTTCTTTGATTCTTGCACGCCTTAATAATAACCTATGTTTTTACTTGCAATATTTTCTTAAGAGAATGATAGAACCTGCCTTGCATGTTAATGAACGAACTCACCTAGCTTGTCTTTGAATCAATGCCTGCTTAACGAGAATCCTGAATCGCCTGCTTAGAGTGCATGAACATGTTCACTATCGTCTATGCTTCGAGAGAACCATACTGTGCCTGAACGTGTTCAAGTGATAAGTCGGATTGCCCCGCAACAATGAGTGTATTCTGATGGTTCGTCTCGTCTGCATACTAGAGTTTATTTGATAGTGTTCCATGCATTCGCACGCGGTCGGACAATGGCTTTTGGTGAAGAGCTGAACTGCATGCGTCATAGCCATCATGGGTCACAGCTGCCATTAGCATCAGAGAATGAGTCATTGGTATGCTGTTCCACCAGCTACCGATCCTGAGATACTCGGGGACCGTCCTGCATATAGCTAAGTCATTTTGTTGGCTTGGATAGTGACTGCCCCTAAGAATGTGCATTGTGTGTCTAGCTTTGCATAAGACCCTCGAGTCGCACGAGACACGCTGCGCACACCCTGGAACATGAACGGTTTGTTTGCTTGCATATTCAATATGAAACTCTGTTTCCAAACATGTTTCCAAACAAGTAAATCGACTCTGCTAGAACTGCATGAAACGAACCTAGGTAAAACTAGAAAGATCACTAGTAATGTAATGTTTTATAACATGATTACTTAGTGCCTGTTTGAGTGAATGCTTGTTTTTGTTCAGTTGATTTATCTCACCAGTACTTGTATAAAGTGATGACCCACCAACAGTTTACTTGCTTGCAGGTACTGGATCGTCCGAGGGAGTGATAGGCGTGCCACAGTCCCCAAGACCCGGAATCCTGGTTTCGATTGTTGCCCCGAGAATGCTATCGTATAAGGGGGCATAATGTATGGAACGAACGTGTGCCTTTGCTAAAGGAAACCCAAGTTGCCTCGATTGTCCCGAACACTCAGTTGGCTAATGCATTGCATTGCAACAAGTCCCTTTCCGCTGCTTACTCGATTGATGCGATGATAGCCAACTATCAACTTAAACGATTGGCCTTGCACGGGCGCAACCCCAGGCCCGTGCGGCATCACGTCCCCCGAAAGCTCGAACGGGCCATTCGTATAGCTCCCTTCCTCCCTCGCACCCGCGGGACGGACGCGGTGATTCGTGTCCGGCGCACCGAGGCATGGTGATACGTGTCCGGTTCGTTAATCCCGGCCGTAAGGGGCGGGGCAGGGCGGAGCGGCGGCCCGGGCGGATCGGGGCGTGACAGAATGGTATCAGAGCGGAATCGATTCTCTGGCCCAAAACCGTTGCTATGACTCTGAGTCGATATGGTATTGCAAAAAGCATTCCATACAATAAGTCCATAAATATTCTCAAAGTGCAAAATGTTTCCTGAACTTGAATTGCTTGATTGTTTCGATTGAGTACGGTGAGGGACGGCACTATCGCTACTCGGGATATCGAGAAGTTTATCCTTGAAGTTTCGAGGACGAAACTTTTTATTGGTTGGTAAGTATGTAATGCCCCGCTCCGCGCCGACGTTATGTATCAAGGTGAGTGGGCTGAACTTCGTTCTCTGATTCTTGCACGCCTTAATAATAACCTGTGTTTTTACTTGCAATATTTTCTTAAGAGAATGATAGAACCTGCCTTGCATGTTAATGAACGAACTCACCTAGCTTGTCTTTGAATCAATGCCTGCTTAACGAGAATCCTGAATCGCCTGCTTAGAGTGCATGAACATGTTCACTATCGTCTATGTTTCGAGAGAACCATACTGTGCCTGAACGTGTTCAAGTGATAAGTCGGATTGCCCCGCAACAATGAGTGTATTCTGATGGTTCGTCTCATCTGCATACTAGAGTTTATTTGATAGTATTCCATGCATTCGCACGCGGTCGGACAATGGCTTTTGGTAAAGAGCTGAACTGCATGCGTCATAGCCACCATGGGTCACAGCTGGCATTAGCATCAGAGAATGAGTCATTGGTATGCTGTTCCACCAGCTGCCGATCCTGAGATACTCGGGGACCGCCCTGCATATAGCTAAGTCATTTTGTTGGCTTGGATAGTGACTGCCCCTAAGAATGTGCATTGTGTGTCTAGTTTTGCATAAGACCCTCGAGTCGTACGAGACACGCTGCGCACACCCTGGAATATGAACGGTTTGCTTGCTTGCATATTCAATATGTCTGCTAGAACTGCATGAAACGAACCTAGGTAAAACTAGAAAGATCACTAGTAATATAATATTTTATAACATGATTACTTAGTGCCTGTTTGAGTGAATGCTTATTTCTGTTCAGTTGATTTATCTCACCAGTACTTGTATAAAGTGCTGACCCACCAACAGTTTACTTGCTTGCAGGTACTGGATCGTCCGAGGGAGCGATAGGCGTGCCACAGTCCCCAAGACCCGGAAATCTGGTTTCGATTGTTGCCCCGAGAATGCTATCGTATAAGGGGGCATAATGTATGGAACGAACGTGTGCCTTTGCTAAAGGAAACCCAAGTTGCCTCGATTGTCCCGAACACTCAGTTGGCTAATGCATTGCATTGCAACAAGTCCCTTTCCGCTGCTTACTCGATTGATGCGATGATAGCCAACTATCAACTTAAACGATTGGCCTTGCACGGGTGCAACCCCAGGCCCGTGCGGCATCACGTCCCCCGAAAGCACGAACGGGCCATTCGTATAGCTCCCTTCCTCCCTCGCACCCGCGGGACGGACGCGGTGATTCGCGTCCGGCGCGCCGAGGCACGGTGATACGTGTCCGGTTCGTTAATCCCGGCCGTAAAGGGCGGGGCAGGGCGGAGCGGCGGCCCGGGCGGGTCTGGGGCGTGACACTCTGGTCGGCTGACTCGACCCTGGCGTCGAGTTCCCTCCACCACCACTGTCATTCGACCCGGCGGCCCGCTGCACTCCACTCTTCCCTGCTACTTCCGGCGAGCCGAGCAACCCCGACTTCGGCCTCCCCCATTACTCAGCCTCGCCACCTGACTCCCTGCGACTCGACCCCGGCGTCGAGCTTCCCTCGACCATTGTCATCTCCGACCCGAAGTCCACCCGACTCATAACTGCTCCTCCCCGTATCACTTCCCTTCTCCGGCCTGAAATCCCCGGCCACCACCACCAGTTCCATCATACTCCATCCCGACTCCAACTCCGGCACGGCTCCCTCCTTCAGTCGACCTCCTTCGACTCCTCTCCCGGTCGAGCTTCACTGCTCCGGTCACACGCTGTCGACCCCGCAGGCCAACTCCCCGCTCCCCTCGA
Source organism: Iris macrosiphon (assembly GCA_036927795.1). NCBI lineage: Eukaryota > Viridiplantae > Streptophyta > Magnoliopsida > Asparagales > Iridaceae > Iris > Iris macrosiphon. Next base: position 95,629,880 of record JAYESA010000015.1, on the reverse strand, counting down.
CTCCGGTGAGCTCCCCACCGGCTCCACCTCACTCGAGCTCACCCCACCAGCAACCTCGACCCCGCATCTCCCTCAGAACCACCCTGCTCATCCTCTCCGACCTCCCATTCTCTATCTCGAGCTCCTGACCCGAAGGTCCTCCCTCGAGCCACCTATATCGAGCCACTCCGGTGCAGCCCCCTCCGCCTGCTGCCTCCACAGCAGCACCCCACTGCACATCCCTGCCGGCCTGAGCTCCAGCCGACCACCCCCTGTGAGCTCCCTCTCCTCTCCCTCTTCCCTCCTTCATTTTATATATATATGTATGTAAATACATATATACATATACGTGTATGTGTATATGTGTATGTGTATAATTTAGTGTATGTGTGTAAGAATGTATATAGTGTATTTTTATTAGTGTATATATGTTTCACACATATATATATACGCGTATATGTATATATATATGTATATATATATATCTCGCATATTTCTCTATTTTTATATATATGTATTAAATGTATTTTAGTATAAATATATATTAAATATATATGTATTAATATATCAGTATACATATAATATATGTTAATATATGTTTTAGTATTAAATATTATATGATAGTACATATTTTAGTACGTATTTTTGATATATGTATATACATATACATATATATTATTTGGTATATTTTTATATGGAAATGTGTAAATAAATAGGTATTATTTTGGAATAAATGTATATATATATATATATATATATATATATATATATATATATATATATATATATATATATATATATTGGTATTGATATATATAAATACATATTTTGGTAATTGGTATATGCACATATATACGTATATGGTAAATATATTAAGATTTGGTATATATATATAAATAGAGTATATGTATATTTTACTTGGTATATATATATATATATATATATATATATATATATATATATTTTTCTTTTATACAAATATTGGTTGTAGTATATATATATATATATATATATATATATATATATATATATATATATATATATATATATATATATATATATATATATATATATATATATATATATATATATATATATATATATATATATATATATGTGGTATATATATATTTTAAACTTATTGATATATATATATATATATATATATATATATATATATATATATATATATATATATATACAAGATATAATTTAGTTTATATACTTATACCTATTGTATACAATTATTGGTATACCCATAAATACGTATTAATTTAATTATTGATATATGTCTATAGGACTGTTGGTTCATCCAGGCGATACATTGGTATTACCAGCTTAAGGACCCAAGGCAAGTACATTCTCTGATAATTTCTAATTCCTTGATAATTTCTATAAGTTCAGTAATCTAGAAATGTTACATCTGAATCCTTGACACTGTGATACATGGACTAGTATATAGCCTGGATCTGCAGTCATGAGATGTTACATCGATTATCATATTGACATTGTACACGACATGTATATTAGACATCGTACATGATAGATTGGATATTGCTCGTGTATCGTGACGTGTCATGGTTGGATCCAAAGTACTAGTTGGGGGTGGGGAAGTAGTTAGTAAGAAATGTGATCATACCCCTTTATACAAGTATAGAACAATGTAAGTGTTAATCATGCTCTTCACATATGATTAGCCAGGCTATATAGCTCTCGTACATGTTCCCAAGTCGATCACATTTCGAAACTACTATTTCAAACACTTAGAATAGATTACAGTTCTCTATTTAGATCATATACTACATCACCGTATATGATATTGTACCTTGTTCTCTTCATTTCACATATGCACTGACTGTATCGTATTGCCTATATTGCATGTCTCTTTACATTGCATGTCTCTTTATTTGCCACTGCATTTATTCATTGTCTTCTCTCAGTATATAGCATCATCTGTTTATTGCTTTATAGTCCTTATCAATTAAATGGAACTGTTATTTGAGATTGTACTTTGCTCCTTCCTGACTGGAAATATTTTTCCAAACTATGCCTTAGAGGACCGGTGTCCGGCACTTTATGGACCATATGGTGAGTAGCTGCAACTTGGGCTTGGTAGTTCAGTTGTGATTCCGGGAGGTCTAGCCGGAATCACTAGTTTTTCTAGTTAGTTCTTTTCGTAGACTATTTGGTACCGAATTTGTCTCCGGCTTACTTGTTGAGACATGGATATTTGTTGAGATAGATTTTACATTTAGACTTGTGTTGTATTTAATTTTATTTGTTCGATATCTTATCGTGCTGCAGTCATGTGATTGAGTATGTGTTCGTACTATTTTTGTGTCATCCGTGCCTCCTTATGGAGATTGGATGCTCGTGTGAGATTTTTTAGATAGTATCATGACCTTGACAGCGTTCTACCGTCGATGCTGCGGCCTAGGCTGGACGTACCCGCGTACTCGTGCCCCAATTTCGGGCGCGGGTCGTGACATTACCACCACTGACTGCAGAACCAGGCAAGTGTACCTTGTCAAGATGTTTACAGTTATACATTATTTATTTGATATTATGTATGTATTAGATATTATAATTGTATGGATTGGTTATTGTACTTGTGAGCCTAGGGCCGTTATACGATACTTTGTGTCCGAACAAGATTCGGGTACCGATATCCCTTGCGGAGTCGAGTATTGTAGTTAGAGAGTCATTCTTCCGACCCCATGATTTATGCATATGTTATTTGCACATCTGACCGTAGGACACTTGACATGATATTCATGTGGCAGAGTCTTTCTCGACTTGATCGTGGTACTTGGACTCTGGATAGGACTACAGGATGCATGCTATAGTGGTAATTATAATTGTACATATTGACTATGACTTGTGTTGATAGTTAGAGGTCATGATCTTGCATGTATTGATTGAGACGTGAGGTTACATTGGGTGGGGAGAGTCTTCATCGTGCTTTGGGCATATTTTACTATTACTATTTGAGTGTACTTTTAGCATACGAAAGTGTCCATTGGGATCTTTTGTGAGTACTTTATATATACATCTTCCTCCTGGTTCTCCCACACGGAGCCTTGAGTGTACTATTAGCATATGGAGGTGTTCATTGGGATCTTTCGTGAGTACTAGTCCGGGGTACGATACAATACTCTCATTTGCATATCACATAGTTTGTTACAGTAGTTTACCCTTGAGTATGTGGCATTATACTGTTTTACTTTTGGCATGCTGTTTCTTGTACCTTGTTACGTCCCTCTGAGGACCTGGTCCCCTTCCAGTTTTTGCAGCATAGATGGTTATGGAGCCTTTGGAGTTGCTGATGGAGTTGCTTGTCTTACAGGCACTGGTACCATGTAAGTATATCATTTCTACCAGAGTTATGGTTATTTATTTATATTGTTTATTTATCTGCTAATGTAGCCTAGTTTTATAGACTCATATCTCTTTCTCGAGTCTATTCGAATTTGTGTGTTACTGGACGACCGACTTTAGCACATGTGGCTCATTCTTGTGTATTCTGTTCATTGTGGATTGAGGCATAGATATTTATATTTACTTGATTATTTAGATAGTGACCATTATAATACAGCTTATACGTATTCGAGTCAGACCAGAGTCTAGTCGAATGCGTAGCTGGCATGTTACGTATTCCTAGTCCTACGTATTTTGGGACTAGGGCATTATAGAAGAGCCAGAGTTCAAGTTTGTCAGATGAGCAGCAGGGTAAAGCGAAGGCAATTTCTGTGAAGCTTTGGTAGAAGAGCAGGAGCCGCCACATCCGTTGATTGTAGAGTTTATGGATGTCTTTTCGGAGGAGTTATCGGGGTTGCCACCGGACAGAGATGTAGAGTTCTCTATAGATTTGGTACCAGGCGCAGAGCCAATATCTCAGCACGTCTATAAAGTGAACAACAGCGAACTGGCGGACTTGAAGAAGTAGGTGAATAAGTTACAAGACAAGGGATTTATCCGTTCCAGTTCATCACCATGGGGTACTCCGGTACTTTTTGTACCAAAGAATGATGGTTCAGTATGTATGTGTATCGACTACAGGGCACTCAACAACCTTACTATCAAGAACAAATACCCGCTGTCGCAGATTGATGATTTTTTTGACCAGTTGAGCGGAGCGAAGGTATTCTCAAAGATAGACTTGAGGTCGGGGTACCACCAAGTAAAAGTGAAGAAGGAAGACATCCCGAAGACAGCTTTCAGGACTGGGTATGAGCAGTTTGAGTTCTTGGTGATGCCGTTTGGGTTGACCAATGCCCCTGCAGTATTCATGAACCTGATGAACAAGGTGTTTCATCAGTAACTGGATCAATTTGTTGTAGTCTTCATTGATGATATTCAGATATATTCAAAGACCCCAGAGGAGCATGAGTAGCACTTGAGGATAGTTCTGGAGACCCTCAGGAAGGAGAAGCTATATGACAAGCTTTCAAAGTGTGAGTTCTTCCTTGATAAGGTTGAATTCATCGGGCATGTTATTATAGGAGACAAGATCTCAGTAGACCCGAAGAAGATTTTAGCAGTTGAGCCATGGTCTACCCCGAGTTCAGTAGCAGAGATCAGAAGTTTTCTTGGATTGGCAGGCTACTACATGAGATTTGTTCATGATTTTTCCAGGATCGCGGAGCCGATGACTAGACTAACCAGAAAGGATGTGGAGTTCGTCTGGAATGAGGATTGTCAGTCAGCATTTGAGGAGCTGAAGAAGAGGTTGACTACAGCTCCAATCTTGACATTGCCATCAGGAGCAGGAGAATTTTCTATATACAGTGATGCATCGAGTAAGGGTTTGGGTTGTGTGTTACAAAAGAACGGGAAGGTGATTGTCTATGCTTCCAGGAAATTACACCCACATGAGAAGAATTACCCTACCCATGACTTGGAGTTGGCAGCAGTTATCTTTACTCTCAAATTATGGAAACACTACTTGTATGGAGAGAGAGAGAGAGTAAAGATCTTTACAAACCACAAAAGCTTGAAGTATGTGTTTACATAAAAAGAGCTCAACATGAGATAGCGACGATGGTTGGATTTGATGAAGGACTTCGACATTTCTTTACATTACCATCCAGGAAAGGAAAACATAGTCGTGGATGCCTTGAGCATGTATCTCGTGGCTATGTACTTGACAAGAGACAGACATTTATTGGACGATCTTAACTGTTTGGGCATTGAGGTATTAGTTCCTGGAGTCACAGCACAGATGTGGAAACTTCAGGTACAATCAGAATTGATGGACCGGATCCGAGCTGCACAGTTCGAGGATGAGTCTCTGAGGAGCATCAGAGCACAGGTCCAGATAGGGTTGGCAGAAGACTTTAGTATCGCTGATGATGGATCATTTCGGCACGATACCAGATTGTGTGTACCGAGTGAGCATTGCGCAAGGAGATTCTTCAAGAGGTGCATCGATCTCAGTACTCTATGCATCCAGGTGCCAACAAGATGTATAGAGACATGAGAGAGCATGTATGGTGGTATGGTATAAAGCGGGAGGTAGCTAGCTTCGTATCCAAATGCTTGGTTTGCCCGCAGGTAAAGGCAGAGAGACAGAGGCCAGGTGATTGCTTCAGCCTTTACCTATTGCAGAGTAGAAATGTGAGCATGTGACCATGAATTTTATTTTAGGACTTCCGTATTCTCCAGGAGGTAAAGATGCAATTTGGGTCATCGTAGACAGGTTAACCAAATCAGCCCACTTTCTGCCATTCAAAGTGGGTACATCTATGGAGAAGCTCGCAAAGATGTATGTGCGCCAGATAGTCAGATTGCCCAGTGTTTCAGTGAGCATAGTCTCGGAACAGGATAGTCGCTTCATGTCCCACTTCTGGAAGAGTTTGTAGACTAGCTTGGGCACTCAGCTCAAGTTCAATACCGCATATCACCCTCAGACTGACGGACAGTCGGAGAGGACTATTCAGACTCTCGAGGACATGCTACACACTTGTGTTTTTGATCTTGGAGGTTCTTGGAATGATCATCTTCACTTGGTAGAGTTTTCATACAACAGCTACCAAGCCAGTATCGAGATGTCACCATTTGAGGCGTTGTACGGACGAAGATGTCGCACTCCGTTATCATGGGATGATATTGATGAGAGGGCTTTATTGGGACCAGAGATGGTAGTGGATGCATCTGAGAAGGTGAAGCTCATCAGGGATAGACTTCTAGTAGCGCAGGACAGGCAACGACATTGGGCCGATAGTCACCGGAGACCATTGGAGTTTGAGGTATAGATTTTTATTTTGCATTGCTTGTGATTGTTTGTTTTTATTAGAGTGCTAAGGTTATGTTTCATGCTAGGTTGGCGGTCTAGTTTTCTTGAGGTTTTCTCTGACACGTGGCACGATTCGTTTCGGTGGAGGCGGAAAGCTTAGTCCGCGATTCATCGGACCTTTCACTATTCTTGAGAGGGTCGGTGCAATTTCATACAGACTAGACTTACCACCTGCATTGGAGGAAGTGCACAATGTGTTTCATGTGTCACAGCTGAGACGGTACGTGGCAGATCCCAGTGATGTGTTGGATCACTCGGAGAAAGAGGTGGGCCCTACTCTTAGCTATCCAAAGCAGTCAGTTGAGATTCTAGATCGGAGAGAGAAAGTGCTGAGGAACCAGACGATTCCTTTGATGCTCGTCACGTGGAGGCATCACTCGTCAGGAGAGAGTACCTGAGAGCTAGAGACCGAGATGCACGAGCGATATCCATATTTGTTCGAGCCATGAGGTATAATTCTTTCTTGCATTGTATTGTTTGCTTTTGGTAGTTAGTTTCTTCCTTAATTTTAAGGGAAATTTTTTTCTAAGGTGAGTAGGATTGTCACCCTCACATTTTCAATCAAGGGTAGTTTGGTAATTGATACAGGTATTTTTAATTTTAGAATTTATTATATTTAAATATTGTGCATGTGTATTATTTATTTAATTATATTATTTATTTATTGTTAGATGCTAGATTATTTTGGACTTGTCTAGTGGACCTAACTAATTAAATTAGATGCATTATCATAATATTTTAGTTTAGTTTAGATTGAGCCCATTAATTAGGCCCATGGATTAGGAGGATGAATTAATTAGTGAAACCATTAGACTAGAACCTTTTCCCTTAATTAATTTTTTCATGAGAGGCCTAAGGGGTATTTTGGACATTTCACAATAGCTTGGGATAGGGGTATATGGCCGGCCACAACAAGGAGGAGAGAGAGAGTCTCTCATTTTATTTTTTATTGCTTTTAGATCTAGATTTCTCCCTTTCCAAATTCCTTCATTTCTTCACTATTCCTTCACAAATTTCTTTCTAAATTCTTTCCATATTCTTCAATTAAGGCTACTACAATAAGGATGTACAAGAAGGAAGCAAGGATCAACAAGAAGGAGGCCATGATCTACAAGGAGGAGCTATATTTCTACAATTGGGGATTTTTATTGGCAATACATCTCCCAATAGGTATATTTTAGTTTTCCTCTTTTATTAGGTTCTAAATCTGAGATTTAACCATAAGAAACCACCCCACATGCATATGCTACCCATAGAAATTTGTATTAGGTTCATAGGAGACCTATGGTGGAAGCAATGTGTGATTTTGTGTCAATTTTGGAAGAATTCCGAGATTGACACATGTGGTATTTGTCAATTGGTCAAATAGATGAATATGACATATGAATGATTATTTGTGACTAGTGTCGTATCCATAATTGGGTACGTGTAGGCCATATCTCGTCAATTTGGCGATATGGGTTATTTTTGGGAATTTTCCTCCGACATGAAGATTTGTGCATATCATTTCTTAACACGGACACGTAGTTGATATTATAATTGTTCCTATAGTGCAAAATTAGTATTTTAGACTTGCTCATGTCCTTCGGGATGCATTTGGTTGTGTGGTGGAGCCGTATCGCAAGCGTATCATAGAATGAGTATGATACGGATGCGGTGCACTCCACGTATTTGCTTTATTGCCCTCAATTCTATGTGTGCTTGTGTGTATATATATATATATATGTATGTTAGATTATATGATATATATATATATGAGTATGTATTATATGTTACTGATGGATGAGTATACATATAACTAGGTGTCTAAGTGTTCATGTACATGTATCTAATTATTTCTATGTGTATACATATATATATATATATATGTGTGAGTGTATATATATATATATATATATATATATATATATATATATATATATATATATATATATTTATGGATTAAGATACTTATTGATATATATCTACATATATCTGTGTATATATTTATATATATAGCAGTTTATGCATAGATGAGGGATTGATACATATAGTTTATATATAGAGGTGTTATGTGTTGTGTTTGAGTTGTGTGTGTATGAGTGTGTGTCAGTGAGTGAGGAGAGCAGCAGTATTAGTCCAAGGGGAGGCTCAGCAATTCAACTACAGTGGGGGCTTGGGCATAGTGGCAAGAGGGAGAAGACACTGTGCATTGCACAGCAACTGGAGTGGCAGGGAGCCTTCACTGCAATCTTAACTCATTGCAAAGCAAGGTATCAACCGAGCCAAGAGCAGACAGTTTCAGTATCAGTAGTCAACAGCAAAGAGAGAAGCAGCAGCCAAGGTATACTACAGCAACTGTGCAGTAAAATTACACAGCAAGAGCACTGAACAGCAGGTAAAGTTGAGCAACTAGCATTGCATTCAGTAGTCATTCAGTGCTGCAGCAACTTTGAGTAGCTCGTGCAGTTCAAAGGGAGAGCAGTGGCAACAACACTGCTTCAGTCTCCAACAGCAGAGAGTCATCAACATCAGTATCAGCAATTGTGCAATGCTGCACAGTATCAGGTATCAGCACTATGTCAGTTCAGTAATACAAGGTATCAGTATCAGAAGGCAACTGAGCACAGTCACTAAGGTATTTGTCTAGTTAGTTGTGAGGTATGGGTTAGTGGTTTGTAGTATAGCTAGATGGTTAGTATATGATCTAGTTAGTTAGTATGTTTAGTATATATATATATATGTATGTGTGTGTGTGTGAGTGTGTGTGTGTGTGTGTGTAAGTGTGTGTGTGTGTGTGTGTAAGTTATTGGCTAAGTAACTATATTTAGTTTTGCATAAGTATTGCTTTGTTAGTTAGATAGATATGTGTATTGTTAGTTAATAGGTTTATGTATGGTTTTAGTATATTATATATGTTATAGTTAGTATATTGGTGAGGGTTATCTATATATTAGCTATACTCACTAGGTTTTGAATTACCTTGGGATACCAAGGTAATATCAAGGTATTGGGTCAATATCACGATATTGGGTTTGAGTATCGAGATAGGTAGTATGATACGCAATGGTGCAAGGCCAAGGTATCATATTTTCATTGATTAGTTATGATACTATAAATATTGACTTGTATATATATACAAATTACTATTTTTATATATTCAAACTTGCGTATCTTGAGATACGGTATTTTTGTGTGTTTCATAGTATCGTAGATTAGCTAGTATAGCTTAGTTTCATAGTATATCGACCTAGTGTCCTAGTGTTGGACTCATACAACCTAGAATTAGTCGCTTTGACTTAGAAATTACTTTATGACTTAGAATTGCATCAATTTAATTTATTTTATTTTCGAACCTTGTATTGATGCAACATACCATATATAGGTCTGTGTGACCCCAGCTTAGGCATTGAGAGACACACCTTGCTCAGGACTTCAAGCGAGTACATTTCTCTGTTAGTTTTTAATTCATAATAGTGTATATATGCATGTTCTAGAATTGTATACTTGATTCCGTCACAGTGATTTCACGGACTAATACTTAATGGATCCCGTCAGGAGATGTTATTCCCTACCGTGTTCAGCGAGTACTCCTGTACATGTATTTTATTGTATACATTGGGTATTGATTTATATTTCGTGTTTACATGCTGCTCGTGTTCAGTGTGCTTATTCGTGTACACACTGCTCGTGTTCGGTGTAATTTTTGCGCACATAAACTTTATTGGAGTTGGCTGTTGCATTTTTACACATAAAAAATATGGCTCTTTACTGCTACTTACAGATTTTGAACGGCTATTCTCTTTTCTGCGTGCTTCTTGGTCCGCTGAGATATGAAGACCATGCCTTTATTGGTTGACAAATTGGAGGTTGGATGAGAAATATATCCAACTCCAGAATTTGTTGGAGTTAGAACTTGAGTTCGTCCATAGTTGTTGTAGATGCCAAAATCTGTGCGCAGATTCTTTTTTAAGCCAATGTTTGTCAGGACTGAAGAGTCCTTCTTTGAATCACTTTGCACACTTTGCTGAGTGCACAAAAATTGAAATGGATGCTTCTCAGCAGTATACTTGGCATTGTACCGAGTTTGTTGTTGCGATAATGTTGTAATTAACTTCTTTCCTTTAGCAGGCACACTGGCATCGCAAAATATGTTGTCCATGGAGCTATGGACTGGAAGCAATGAAGTAGTATCGCCAATGAGTCACTCCTCGTTGCCACAAACTATCACGTTCTTCCCCTTGTCATCAGTCACGTTAGGGTAGAAGAAACATGGCTTTGTTAGCCAAGTCCTGTGAGTTTTCCTTGGCTTCATGATCGGTAAAGGACTTGAATGTCCCCCTGAAAGCATGTCTTCGTAAGGTTGTTGGTCGAATACAACGACTAAAGTCTTTTACATTATTCCTATGAAAGCCAAGTCAGGTTTAGCCACTATACTATATCATCGGTGGAGAAGTTTGTCCCCAGCATAGTCGTATTTTATTTGCCATTAACAAAAATTCTACTAACTTTTATTATAAACTTTACAATTGCTTTTACAAAGTACAAAGAATTCTAAACAAGAATTTATAAGTACAAGCAAATAAAAAATCTGGGGAAGTAGTAGGTATGGAGATCTGATCTGCACACGATCACTTTACTCCTTTGACCACTTGAAAGCACAAAAAAAAAAACTTGCTAAGTCTCAAACACAGAAAAAACTGACAGCAATAAGGTTCTAGCACAAGATACTAAGCTTTTGATCCTTTGGAATGGTATTGATCCCAAAATATTTATAGTCGTTAAACACCGTAACAGTTAGATTAAAACTGCACAGAAAATAGGCAATATGCATTATTTTAGCCTTTTCTGCGCAGAATAGTGGATAACTATCACCCATTATGCGATAACGGGGTTGCCTTGAAGGTGCGTATGTTGTTTCTCTTATTTTGTTCCTAGGCCCACCAGAGGCGCCCTACGGAAGGGAAGTCCATTTTTGTACCGAAATATATTTCTGGAAAGATATCCAAGATCAAGTTGAATGGAGAAAAAAAATATAGAATGAGTCGTCTGTTAGCTTTACTGCTCGCACAAAACTTTGCCTGCTTAACACGTGGCAACCGTTACGAGGAATATATATTAAATTCTAATCGTGGAGATAACTATCTTCCTACGTCCATCAAGATATCAACAATAAATCACAAGATTTTCTCGAACTCTTATCAATTTGCTAACTGTTTAGGTATTGAAATTTAACGACGGAACGCGCACATTTTCTCTTTACTTAGAGAAAGCTGTAGTAATATGCGCACATTTTATACTGATATATGTTGTGGACTGCACGTGGCTTCTCCTCTCGGAGAAAGAGTAGAGGGTCATAATTACTCTGTCATAACTGATGTGACCGTCTCGACTTCTGTTAGAAGTGTCAGACGTTAGATACGCCTTTCGATGACAGTTTGTCATTAACTGGATGGCTCTTTTGTACACATTCTTTTCTGCTGAGGAGAAACATTTTGTGCGCGTTTAGACTTATAGACATGCGACACTACTTCACAGGCCAACAATAAAGTATGGTCTCCTTGAATTCTATACGGTTTGCATTTCTTCGAAGTTGGTGAACCGTCAGGAAAGATGACTTCTGTAGGAAATAAATTGTGCAAGTTCATCTTAGTCAAGAGACTAAAAGTACGCATATTCATTTCTGAAAACTGTTTTTTCTACGCTATGAGGTTGCTTTCCAAACAAAAATGTACGAATATTTGCTATGCTTCTACAATTTTTTTATTAGGTCTTGATAGCACTTTTCAAAGCAAAAAAATACTTTATTTAATATTTATTGAATGCAGATAACAATTTTTAAAATATTATATAATTAATTGTTTATTGAATTTAAATTATATTTTTTTTAAAATTATTCTATTAATAATTCTTTACATGTGCCTTAAACAAAACCCAAATAACAAAGGTTACTATCGACTTTCATCTTCAAACACGTGGTACACTAACAGACGATCCCCATGACATTTTCTATGATAGAGATCTGGATCTATAATGCATAAGGAAATTTTTTGCACATATTCAAAGACAGTTGGCAATATTGTTGTTATCATTAATAGCCTTAATACTGCTTCTTCTCTGTCCTCTTTAGTACTAACTACGGCATCCTTACAAAATGATTCTTCAATAGTACGGTAGGGACATCCATCACGTGATAGAAGATCCTCATGACGACAGACGGATCTGGATCTGGATTGCATGAAGGAAAAATTTCGCACATCTTCCGACAGTTGGCGAGATTGTTATCATTAATAGCATAGCGTGCTTATCTGTCAGTCGTCTTTTAGTGTGACATCCAACAGAAAGTTGTGTGGACGGACATCGACATGATTTAGCTGTACGAATATTTGATAAGCGAATACGTGTATCTCGTGGGTAAAATGTACTCTATAAATCAACTAGATATTTGATCCATTTAATTGATAAGCGCGCACTTTAAAGAATTGGTCTTCCTGCGTAATTATATTTGCAGTGTGTCTAAACAAATCGAACTGTAGATCGAAAAAGAAATGGCAATCTTGTGACGTCTGTGGATTGGCCGATCACGAGCTGTGCGTGGCAGCTCGATTTTTTTTTTTCGGTCTATTTTTTTGGACTGGACAAATTTTTTCCTATATTTGATTAATTCAAATTTTCTCCATAAATTTGCATGTCTGCCATAAGACTTCATGCGTCATTGTTGAGGTCATTTCCGGCAATGAAATCAACTTGTTATATTCAGTGTTGTCACGTCCTAATACAAAAATACAGAGACAGATATGGTCAGTTACTCCGTATAAGATACTATACGTCGTATGACGATCACGGCTGTAACTAGACAAGGGGTGCATGCTACAATCAAGTCTCCTAGGGTCAAGAACTTTTACGTCTCAATCATTCAAACAAGAAACAACAATATAGAACACTTCAGAATAAGCAGTAGGTGTCCCAAACGCCACATCAGAATGTTCTTTAGAGATATGGCGATATAGAATGATATGCCAGATGCAAGATCAAAGTATACATGTTCTTTAGAAAATATTTACAGTCATGTAAGAAATTAGTGTCTAGATTTGCCGGCTAACAGTTGCCGGTTGGCTAAACGCTCAAAAGAATATAATTTACAAAAAAGATGAGCAGTGAATAAAGGAACCAACTTATTATCCTCGACATGAGGTCCTTGTTTTTTTGGCCAATCATGAGCTGCCATGTGGCAACTCGATTTCTTTTTCGGTCTGTTTTTTCGGACTGGGTAAAATTTTTCTTATATTTGATTCATTCAAAATTTCTCCATAAATTTGCATGTCTGCCATAAGACTTCATGTGTCATTGTTGAGGTCATCCCCGACAATGAAATCAACTTGTTATGTTCAGTGTGTTGCTATATTTATTGTTATGGTAGTTCATGTGAGAGGAGTGATCTGCTATCCCAAATATTATATTCTTATTTTTGTCTCCTCTCACATGCAGTAGGATCCACACTTGTGAGAGGGGACAGAAATAGGAACAGCGTATTTCGGATAGTATATCTCAACCTGACTTTGCTTATTATGTTGTAATTTAATTAAGAAGTAACTTATCTTCAAGAAATTTGTATTATAGGGCTAACGTCTTAGTTCTGAGTCATTTTTTACAAAATTATGTTGCATTAGTTCTCAGTCCTTTTTTACAAAATGTAAGTGGAGTAATCAAAGAATATAATTAAATAAATTGTCCATAATATTTTGTTGAAATTTAACAAAAAATGGTCTCAAGAAAAAAAAATAGAATTGAGAGGGCACGCGCTCTGTTAGAATGATGGTTGCCTAGTGCTTGCCTCATGTATGATCCATCTTTGAGTAGGGAGTAGGTGTTTTGTTGGAAGAAAGCTGTGGCAGGTGAGATTTTTACGGAAAGTATATCGTGTTCAACTGAATCCATTGGTTGGTTGATATAGAATATGTGACATGAACTCGCCAGCTCCAGTGGCTGCAGTTAATATCGGCCACTTGATTTTGGTTGAGGATGCATTTTTGACATCTGCACTTTTTACGTGGATGTGAGAGAGTTTGATTTTTTTTTTATCAATTAGTGTGCAGTCACTTTTTATTATTGTTAATTCATAATCATTATCCATGTTCTCTTAATTTTTTTGATATTTCCAAGCATGCACTTTTCTCTTTTTTGCTCTTAAAATTTTAAATTAAGGTTAGCAATAATTAGTTATTAATAAAAGTAAATCAATAAATTAATTCAATTTTTGATGATATTAATATTAAAATTTATATTTTAAAAAAGTTTAATAATAGTATTAATAAATAATTATTAAATTTGTTAGCTAATTAATTATTTTGTTATTTATTATTATAATATTATTTTTATTTTACTCTCTTTTATAGGCATCCAATATTGAAAGTTTGAATTAACCACTCTCAAGCTACAAAATATCACCTATCCGAACATGAAAACTCAAAAGTATACGCATTTCACTTTCACCAACTAATCACATGCGATCCAACAATCCTAATGTAATTCGTCAATTGGTACATCATTCAATGCAATCAGGTCACTAATCCAAAGAAAAGAACATTGGAAAACCAATATTGCAGTCAATCTACTAGGAAAAGCTGGTTTGCTCATTTAATTTTGTGTTGCACTCTGTGAAAATGATCTGTTAATTTTTTGAAAACATGTTATTGTTATATTCTCAGCCAAATAATAAGGAACAGTCCATAACTGTTCCTTATTTGAGGGAACGCCTTCAATGACGGAAGAAAATGAAACTTCCAATTATGTTTTAACCCATATTTCTGAACGTTGGCTAAATGAACTTATGTTCTTCCTGGACATATATATTAGCCAAACATTATTTTGACAGAATCTACTTAGACAAATAACTTTTTGGTGGAGATGTTCTTCTTGTGATAAATCTCCACACAAAGAACAATTTGAACATGTGCTTTAGAAGTACAAGGCTTCACCTAGCAATTCCCAAAAAACAGATCACAAGACAAAAGGTCACTGGTAAATAAACAACGTCAGGCAACTAACTGTAAAAATATAAACAAATTTCCTTTGTATAAATATAGGTTGTAGGTTGTTTTATTTAGCAATAGCAAAAAGGAATATTAAATTTTCTTTCTTTTCACATAACTATATCTCCATCATTGATACCTTTATATCAGGCAACGGCGATTTCCAAACAAATGTAACTTTAGGTAATGTGTTGTGTGAAAATGGTTGGGAAAGCAGCTGAACTCTGTTTACCAATAGCAGGTATAAGACAAATGCTCTACCAGCTGCAACCTAGATGCATATAAAAATAAAACAAGATACTATGGGTTACCATCATAAAACCATAAAAAGGGAATGCATGTGTGAACAAAAGAAAGGAAAGAAATTTTGGACATATATAATTAAGGAAACAAAGCATATAACTATATGATAATAGTCAGATAATGTGGTGGGAAAATATAAGCTACCGAACACTACATTTAATGAAAAATTTATGAAAAAAATATTTTTTATGGAAAAAAAAAACCAATCAAACATAGCCTAGATGAACAATCCATCAGGGCTATGCTTGATAACATTTATGCTTCGATTGCCTAACACTCCAAGTGAAGGAATTCTACAACTGACTTTCTATAAAAATTACAGGACTATAGACCCAAATACCAGTGAAGGCAGTTCATGTTAGCAATCAGAAAATATAATAATATCCAAGCATCACAAAATATTAGGATGTCGCCTTTGTAGAAGCACAAAGTATTAACACATGTTAGTCCGAGGCTTAATCAAAGATGGATGAACGAGACCATGAACTAAAGTTATTGCCTCTATTGAATTCTGAAGAAATCGAGATCAGATGACTTCTCTGATATTTTCGAAGAACAACTATAAAACTATACGTCTGATTACAACTTGCTGATAAGATTACAATAATCAGAATAAAAATCGATTCTTCCTTGCAATTGAGACAGAACGAGTTACAAAGAGAGAAAAGGAAGGAGAAGAGGAATAAATAATATCTGCTTGCTGGGGTGAGAAAGATCACCGTTGCTCAAAGCAAGATTTGTCCCACTACGATCTGCTTACAGGAACCAGCAATTTCTCGTAGAAATTCTAGAATGCTCGTTGTAACCCCCTTTCTGGATTCACACGAACTCCTATTGACTCCAATGTCGGCAGTAACAATAAATCTCTTCGCCTCTCAAATTTGAAGTAAATTCTCAAAGGGGCACAAAGAGACTATTTATAGAGGAGGGTGGAAACCCTAACCCTAATCTTGGCCACCAATCAGTTACAAAAAGATTGGAACGAATTAAATTTAAATCCCACAAGATTAGAACGAATTAAATTCAAATCCACAAAAAAATGATTTCAAATTAATGACAAAATCTTTCCATAACATTAAATCCACAATTATGGAAAGTGTGCGCATATAACAAATACGCACACAAAATTGCTAAGCAAACCGCGCGGACACAGTCTTGCACACAGAGACGCACGCACAATATCACGCACACTCTTAGCGCACACTCTGTCGCACCCACTCCGCAGCGCGAACTAAGTCGCACGCACAAATACATGCAAGAAATGTGCACATGCGTGCAATAAAATGTGCATAAGCGCCTTGGGACGATGCTGAGGTGCTAAGTGCAAAGTACGCTAACAAAGTGCCACTTTGTGCCCTTGAGCCCGAGCCCGAGTCATAGTCCGAGTCCGAGCCCGAGTCTGAGTCACTAAGCCCCTTGAGGACTGAGCTCCTAAGAGAATTTTCCCTTTAGGGCATAAATGCTTTCTTTGAGATGTTAATCCTTTTTTCTCCTAGGAAAACACCCCCACAGATATCAGTTGAGCGTTCCCCACAGTGAGTGCCCATCATGCATTATGATAGATGTCACTTACGACTTGAATCTTCCCACATGGGTCAAATAACAGTATGATACAAGAATGGACTAAGCCTTAAATTTTGCACCATAGATGTAGAAGCATGAAAAATACGATGGGGAATCATACGCATAAAATCCTCAAACATACAGGCAGCCGCATAAAACAGAGCTCCAGCACTGGGTGGCGTAAGACATGACTTCAGAGCCATTGGCGTACAGCAGAGCTTTAACGCTATTCAGCGTAAAATATAGCTCCAGAACAACCTGCGTAATGCAGTATTTCCAGACTGCTTTGGCTTAAAAATGTTATTACATCACCATTTCGGCGTAAAACCTATCTGTTTTTAATGCAGCGGGAAGTCGTACGAGGAACTCTTTGTATTCCTCGAATGAACCTGTCAGACGAAGCAGTGAACCTGACTCCTGACAAAGAGTATTGCACGACTATCGAGAGGACATCTGTTATGATGATTCTGTACAGAGCCCTAGACTGTCGTTTAGAGACAAAGCCTTGAATTAATACGTCGTTTACGCATTCAAGGAATACGCTGCCTATTTTACACAGGCAGACATGAGCTTTTACGCTCAGGATGAGACGAAACCAACCGCCACGTCAAAAGCTGCTCTTCATACAGAACTTGAGGCACGTCTCTGCAGTTAATGCGCGAGAAGGGGGCAGATCTCTGCATTTAATGCACGAGATTTGGTTCTACTTTTGATGACTGGGTGAGCTACAATTAGGGCTAATACGTCCACATCACCATCCCTGCACATTACGCCATTAGGCTATTTTTAGCTATAGGAGTACGCCGTATGCTATCTCCTCGAAATACGTCGACCTGGCTATTTTCAATTATTGGACTACGTCGTATGCTATCTCCTCGAAATATGCCAACTCAGGCTATATTTGCAAAGATGCGTGATAAGGCTATTTGGCCCAAAATACGCTCAAGACCTCAGTCAAGGTGCAATAACTAGCTATCTTTACGCTGGTCACCTATCCATGCAACATCCGGCTTCTACGCCTACTTGGCTTCTACGCCAACATGACAGCTACTTGGCTTCTACGCCAACAGGACAGCTACTTGGCTTCTACGCCAACTTGACAACTATCCGGCTTCTACGCCTATTTGGCTTTTACGCCATCAGAACAGCTATTTGGCTCTTACGCCAATGAGACAGTTATTTGGCTTTTATGCCAACCATCTCTACGCGAGGGACAGTTACCTACGTGGCTTGCATGCCGTGATCTTCGAAGCAGTTATACGCGTTACCTCATAATGGGACACGTGTCACATGCAGATTCATAAGATCATTCATACGTGGGTAGCAGTTATTATAACCGTCGTGTAAAATGTGCAGCTATCTCCACTGTTCGGTTTCTACGCCGATTGCGCCGACTGTGACCAAACCCTATAAATGGAGACCTCCGGCCACGGAGGTCAAAGGAGGAGGAAGGGTCAAATTTTGAGTGGTCAGAAAATTTTGAGGAGAGAGGTCACATACAGAGGTTGAATTCAAAAGAGAGTATATCCAGAGAGTGTTGACTACTTTGGCTACGAGAATTCAATCCCTCCTACAGTCTTTGAAGCTTCTTTTTCGTCTTCTACAACACTTCTTCGTCATCGTGTGGTCCAAGGGACAAAGTAATCGACCGCAGATCAGACTCCTATAGCAATATTTCCCCAGAATCAAACTTTTGTACTTAATATCCTCGTATAGGATTAATTGTACTTCTTTTTCTTGTTTATAAACCAAAGAAAGGGTTTCGCATAAACCTAGTTTTAATTTCTTTCGTTTATTATCAAACACAAGATGGCGACTCTGCTGGGGACTACTTTCTCATCTGACGAGAAAGCCATTGCTCAACACGATGCTGTATCCGTCAGATCAACTAAGAAGACCTTGGTCGTCCAATTCGACCAATCTGCTTATGAAGACATGCTTCGCGCAAGGGGTGGCTCTCGTTCCTTCTCTGTCCAAGACAACAGGAAGCTGCATAAAGTATGGATGCCCCGTACACCCTCTACCCTTCCTGCGGACTCTCTCACTCCGACCAACAAGGTTGTGATGTCACAACCTCCACGCCCCGCGCGTAAAACTATGTCTCCCATCTGTGACGTGGCAGACAAAGCTTCTGGCAATGCCTCAGTGCCAATCCAGAAGACTGCTCCGCGCCCTGCGCGTAAAACCCTGTCTCTCGTCTGTGACGTGGCAGACAAAGCTTCTGGCAATGCCTCAGTGCCAATCCAGAAGTCTACTCCGCGCCCCGCGCATAAAACTCTGTCTCCCATCTGTGACGTGGCAGACAAAGCTTCTGGCAATGCCTCAGCGCCAATCCAGAAGTCTACTCCGTGCCCCGCGCGTAAAACTCTATCTTCCGTCTGTGACGTGGCAGACAAAGCTTCTGTCAATGCCTCAGCGCCAATCCAGAAGTCTACTCTGTGCCCCGTGCGTAAAACTCTGTCTCCTGTCTGTGACGTGGCAGACAAAGCTTCAGACAATACCTCAGTGCCAACCCAAAAGTCTACTCCGTGCTCCGCGCATAAAAATACATCTCCCCTCTACAATGAGGCAGATGGTACTTGTAATCACTGCAAGGGAAAACAAGTGGCAGATTTTCCGACCTCTCGGCCTTTACGCCATCAAGAGAAGAATCTGCCCGCTCTTCAGATTACGCAGAATGCTGATGGACGATTGAGGACTTCCTCAGTTTTACGCCAACCTGTGCAAAGTTTTCGATTACGCTAGGACAGCCCTTTAACGTAAAGAAGGCCCAGTTTGTGGATAGATACACTCCTTATGGATCCTGTGCTACTCACATGGCTGAACTGCTATATTCATATGGCAGAGAGAGAGAGTTATGATTCCCAATCTCCACACCCTAACTGATGTAAAAAGGCAAAATAAGCCTTCTCCTTCTTCTCCTGTCAATCCTCCTGACTTATGTAAATTCCTGATCCAGAAGTGTAAAGACAGGGGATCTTCTAACATGTCTATTACACCCCCTAGGGAGCAAAGTTGTAATAGTCATAAAGTTGTCGTTAACTACTGTTGTTCTAAGGCAAAACGGTCAGTTTTCGACCGGTTGAACTACTCTTTGCCTCTACAGGAAGAAGAGCCTACATTCACATCAGTGAATATGACTTCACACATTCCTAGAGGAAGGTCAAATTCAAGATATCATCCCTCTAGAACTCCAAGCCAAAGGAGATTCAACAGACTCCTTGAGAACATTGAAGTTGGTGTGTTTCGAAACACCCGTTCGAGGTCACGACAACCGGCTTCATATTCTTCTGATTCCGACACTGGGGGTCGCCAGTTTACCGAATCGGATGCTGAAAGTATAGACTCGATCTCTATGGAGACCTATACTAACCCTTCAATGACATCCAGAGAAATGGGAGTCTATGCCATTGGAGATGAACACGAAGAGGCTTTCCCATCATGAAGTACTGACCAACGCATCACAGTATTGGAAGCATCATTCAAAGAAATGTATTCCATGATGGAGAATATGCGTCAGATGATGATGACTCAACAAACAGCTGTAATAGCTCAAGCATCGATTCCTCCGACTCAACTACGTATGGGGGTGGACTTACCTCTATCCATCGCAAACCAGGAGCCTGTTCTAAATCAAGAGTCAGCGGCTCCTCAACTTCTTAACTCGGAGAATGTATTGCCTCCTGTTGGATTTACAATACAACCGATCTCTCACCACTCTGCGATCCCTCTCCCAGCTGAAGATCCGATGCAGGCAGTGCAGGAATTGAAAGCCCAATTTGATGCCTTGAAGCATAAAGATCAGCTCAAGAAGTTGGGCATCAACCAGCCTTACCCAGCTATCTGGGATGAGATCCCTTTCCCGCCAAAATATAAACCAGGCTATGGTTTTGTTTGAGGAAAAGACGTCACCAAGTCAGTAAATGAACTACTTCAGCATGGTGACAGTATAACTACAAGGGAATGATGCCCTTCTCACCCGAGTGTTTAAATGCTGTCTATTTGGAGTGGCCTATCAGTACCGTAGTCTTGCGGACAACTGCATTACTTCCTTTGAAGATTTTAAAACTCTGTTCTTTGCTCGATTCTACGAAGGAGGGATGGACATATCTATGTCCTCACTCATCGAAGTGAAGCAGAAGGAGAAAGAGAACGTTCGTACTTTCATTGAACGTTTTCGCTAGGACACTTTGCAGATGCCTCCTGGAGTTCCAGATTCTGCCTTGGTGGACATTTGTAGGAAGAACCTTCTTCCATTGATCTCAGTGTTCACAGGACCATATCAGTTCCATGATTGGCCCTCATTTATTATGTCAGCGGTAGCCGCTGAAGATAACAGTCGGAAGGCGTGTGACAATGGAATCATGATCTCTACCTCTGATAGAGGGAAGAGGTCATCCTCCAATAGCGACCCTCCTCGTGGTTCCAAAGGGAAGGAAGCCCTGGCGATCAACACGTCCAGGCAAAATACTCTGTCAACCACACAGACGAAACCTGGGACTTCCAGGCCCATCGAAGAATACTCTTTTGACGATGATGACATTCCAAGCATATTCGATTGTCTAGTCAAAAGCGGCAAGCTCACCCTCCCCGAGGTAAAGCGGCCTAATAAAGTCGGCAGTACCAATAACCCTAAGTACTGCATTTTCCATAGGTACATACATCATCCCATAAAGGCGTGTTATATACTAAAGAGGAAAATCCAGGAGTTGATCGATGCCAAGGCCATCACTCTGCGTAATAGCGAGAAGATGGTCACTGCCAACATGATCTCTCTCCAATTTGGCCATCTGCCTCCTCAAGAAGTTCCGGATGGTATCGTACCTATTTCCCGGACGATGATGAACATTGTTAATCTTCCTCCGGCCAGGGGTCAAAATCATGACCTGGTACCCCTAACTACCCAGCATGGTGAGATTATGTGGGTTCATCCTGATCTGGTGTCAAAGATTGAGAAAGAGACTCAAGCTGCTAAGGCTAAGTCTAAAAAGAACTCGAGGTGTAAACCATGCCATATGGTTGCAATATCTCCGACATCAGAAGATGAGGCTTTGGCTATCGGAACCCGTTCAGGGAAAGCCTACCTTAAGGACTATGAAGAAAATCAGGAAGATGCAACGGCAGACACTTCAGCTGCCAAACTTCCAAAGCCTGAACCTGTAATACCAGAGGCAGGTCCTTCTAGACCCACTTCAGCGGACAAAGGCAAGCAAAAAGAAGTGTGTTTTGATAAACCTTTGAAGAATATTCAAAACAAAGGTTTAGAAAAACCATATAACCTCGACATCCTGGCCCAATTGGCTAATACTCCGGCCAGACTGTCCATTTTTGAGCTACTCAGGCTTTCCAAAGACGCTCGTCAAGTCCTGAGTGAAGCGTTAATGCAGGCGGATGTATGCTTGACTCAGCTCAAGTCCCCTGATAAAGAACCTGTGGCATGCCCTCAATGCCATAGTGTGATGGAAGTGGTCCCTAATATCACTTTCACTCAAGAGGATATGCTGTTGAAACATAACAGGCATGACAGACCCCTCTATTACACTGGATACGTCGGTTCCATGGAGGTAGACCGGATTCACATAGATCCGGGATCATCGATCAGCATTATCCCTTACAGTCTGCTCAGGCCGTTGAGGATTCCTACAAGTGAACTGGCTTACACCACCACTACAATCGTGGCTTCAACGCCAGGAAGAGCAAACCATTGGGGAAGATTCGTCTGAGGATCCAGATTGGTGACCGTAGATCAATGGCTACATGCTATATCATTGATTCAGAGGTCTCTTACAATATTCTGCTGGACAGACCATGGATCCACGATCACAATATTGTTCCCTCGACTCTACATCAATGCTTCAAATATGTAGATGTCCAAGGAACAATACAAACGGAGTTTGCTGACCTTAACCCGTTCAAAGGAGTAGAATTCTACTATTCTGATGCCATGTTGTACACCCAAGACTACATGAAGGAGGTGTCAGGCAAGACGGAGGAGGAATCCCACCGGGAGCCAGAAGAACCCTCTGTCGAGCAACCCCTTTCGATCCAGGTGAAAGGGCGGACCACCCGTCCGAAAGTTATGGAACCCATGGCTATCCACTTGAACAAAACCAAATCAGGAGGAGAAAGTGATCCCCTAGTGATCACTCTGAACCAGAAACCTCCACCTTTGGTCATCAACCTTTGGCGCAACACGTAGCCGATTGATGTAAATACAACCGAAAACGTGGTTTCTGACGATAATAAAGATTCTCTTTTCTAGTATACTGACGCTCAAATTCCGAATCAGGAATCCTTTCCCCATAACGATATAGAACCTATAGCACAAAAATTCTTGGAAGCTATAGACTCCTATCATCCATATGTGTGGGAAGCAGCGTCAACATCTAATGTCACCACGACATACGGGCCACATGAAGATTCTATCTTTATTATCCCGCCTACTTGCAATAATCAGCATCCAATAGTCTTCGATCGCATGCGAACAGACCGATTGTACAAGAAGATTCTCGCAAATCCGATGCTGGAAAAATGTAGGCCCACAGATACAGTCCATAAGCTTTGAAGATTAAGCAAAGCATGGGTTATGATCTGAAGTCAGAGCCAGGCCTCAACTATGAAAAAGGCGGGCGAATGCCGTTGCATGGTGATCCCTACTATCAACGAACTCATTTTGGGTTAGGGTATACCACTTCTTTTGCAATGTCTGAGTTAAATAAGGATACCTTTTCCTCTTCTCAAGATGGCTCGTCGTCCTCCGGCTCATATGCTGATCTCGAACGAGCATTATCAGTAAATACGGTATTAACAGATTCTCTCGAAGCAGACGAACAAGAATCTGAACCGTTTAAAAATGACTCCTGGGCGCAGCAAATGGATACACAATGGGAACTCAGGTTCGAACAGAGAGAATCGTCCACTGAAGATAAAATTATCTAAATTAATGTTGGGGATGAACTTTCACCAAAGCCGATATTTATCAATAACAATCTTTCCGAAGAAGAAAGGGAAGAAATAATCCAGCTGATAAGAGAGTATATCGACGTCTTTGCGTGGAATTATGAGGATATGCCAGGTCTTGATCCAAAAGTGGCTACCCATAAGCTCAACATACTGCCCAATTCAAAACCTGTAAAGCAGCACCAACGCCGGTTTCGCCCGGATATGCTGGATGCCATTGAAGCTGAAATCAAGAAGTTGATAGCCTGCGAGTTCATTCGGGAAGAACAATATCCTGATTGGGTCACCAATGTTGTCCCGGTTATGAAGAAAAGTGAGAAAGTTCGCATTTGTATCGACTTCCGAGATCTCAATGCGGCCTGCCCCAAGGATGAATTCTCTCTTTCCATCACAGATGTCATGATCGACAACACATGCGGCTTTGCACGCATATCTTTCATGGATGGATTTTGAGGATACAATCAGATCAAGATGGATCCTGAAGACGAGAAATATACTGCCTTCCGTACACCACTGGGGGTATATTGCTACACAGTCATGCCCTTTGGATTGAAGAATGCCAGGGCTACATATCAGCGATCTATGAGTAACATATTCCACGAGCATCTACGCAAAACAGTAGAGTGTTACGTAGACGACATCGCTGTTAAAAGCGGTCTCAAAGGTGCTCACATCCAAGATTTGAAGACAGTGTTCGAGTTGATGTGCCAACACCAACTCAAAATGAACCCTACAAAGTTTTTTCTCGGTGTATCCAGTGGCAAATTCTTGGGATTTTTCATTACCGCTAGAGGCATTCAAGTTGACCCTGATAAAGTAAAAGCTATCCTGGAAATGCGACCACCCCGTAATCTGAGGGAACTCAGGGGATTTCAAGGTCGTCTGGCTTATATCAGGAGATTTATTTCCAACCTTTCAGGGAGATGTCAACCTTTCTCCCGCTTGATAAAAAAAGGTGTGTCCTTTATATGGGACGAAGCCTGTCAGTAAGCGTTTAATGATATCAAACGCTATCTCACTAATCCTCCAGTTCTGGTGCCTTCCGTCATAGAAAGACCATTTTTGCTGTATGTTCGAGCAATGGATCATTCTTTAGGAGCTCTCCTCGTTCAGAATAACAATGAGGGTCATGAACATGTTATCTACTACCTAAGCAGGATGATGGTCGGAGCTGAACACCGGTACAATCTAGTGGAAAAAGAATGCTTGGCCCTAATGGTCGCCATTCAGAAGATGCGACATTACGTGACAGGCCAAACTATTCATATCATCTCCAGGATCAATCCTCTCCGGGTATTAATGAGTAAGTCGAATGTTCTTAATTTTTGACTTGCGACTTGGGCGATGATATTAACACCGTATGATATGGTGTACGTCCCTTAGAAGTCCATAAAGGATCAAGCCTTGGCTGATTTCTTAGCTGCTCATCCGATTCCAGAAACCTCCAAACTATACGAGGATATTCCCGACGAAGTTGCAGAATGTAACTCTGCAATGGAAGGTGATACATGGCAGCTATTCTTCGATGGCGCCTCCAGGACTAGTCCCAGGGGAAATATGGTTTCAGGAGTAGGAATTGTTCAGGTAACTCCTGATAAACTCGTCATCTATCGGGCATATTCTCTTAGCGAGCCCTTCTCTAATAATGTGACAGAGTATAATGCTCTACTAATCGGGCTTCAAGTTGCTAAAGAATTAGATGTTGAATACTTGGAAGCTTTTGGTGATTCGCAGCTGATCGTCAATCAGGTCAGAGGAATATATGAAGTCCGTAATCCAGACCTCATTCCTTATCACCAAGAAACGATCGAGATAGCCATATCTTTTGAAGGATTATTCCTAGAGCATGTGCCTCGATCTCAGAATTTGGAAGCTGATGCTCTGGCCAGCCTAGCTGCAGATCTAGCTATTCCTATAAGAAGGCAGAACTCGGTGATCCTTCTCAACAGAGATCTATTCTGTGTGAAAAATAACTTACACATAGAATGCAGCTACGCCATAAACACGGTTCCTCCTAAAAGAGACTGGAGAAGTCCCTTTATAGACTTCGTGTCATACGAAATCTTACCAGAGGATCCTAAAGAGGCAGTATCCATCAAAAGACGATAATTACGCTTCTATTTTGATGCGTTTTCACAATGTCTATATCGCCGAACATACGATGGACTGCTATTACGATGTCTCTCCGATGATGATGCAAACCGTGTTACCCATGAAGCTCACGACGGTGTATGTGGTGCACATCAACCCGGTCCTAAGCTACAGGATCCTATCTGGAGGATGGGCTATTACTGGCCTACCATGATTGCAGATGCGGTAAAATATGCAAGAGAATGCAAAGCCTGTCAAGTTCATGCAGATTTTATACATCAGCCTTCTGAACTTTTACATCCTACGATTGCATCATGGCCTTTTGAAGCATGGGATATGGACATCATTGGTCCTATTCACCCGTCTTCTTCTAGAGGATATCTGTTCATATTGGCCATTACGGATTATTTTTCCAATGGGCGGAGGCAATCCCCCTTGCTGAGGTAAAGACATCCAACATGATCAGCTTTATTAAGCACCATGTTATTTATCGCTTTGGGATTCCCTGAAGGATAATCCATGGCAACGGGCCTCAATTCATCAGCCAAGCGTTTCACCGATTTTGCGATAAAAATCGGATACAAAATATGGCCTCTACGGCATATAATCCGGCTGCTAATGATTTGGCGGAAGCCTTCAACAAAACCATCATCAAACACTTGAAAAAGTTCGTCTCTTCGAACAAAAGAGATTGGAATAAGAAGCTGGAAGAATGTCTCTGGGTATATCGCACAATGGTACGAACACCGACGGATTGTACCCCATTCTTATTAGTCTATGGGTGTGAAGCTGTTCTCCCCATTGAAATCCAAATTCTATCACTCAGAATAGCAGTGGCTAATGAGTTTACTCAGAAAAATAATGATCGCCTACGGCTTCAAGAGCTAGAAGGATTAGACGAGAAACGTCTTCAAGCTCAACAATGCATTGCGTTCTACCAGGCATGCATTTTCAGAGCTTTCAATCAAAAAGTGAAGGAAAGAGTGTTCAAAATTGGCGAGCTAGTCCTAGATGTGAAGAGGCCAATGATTATTACATACAAAAGTAAGGGTAAATTCCAGCCCAAATGGGAGGGCCCTTATGTGATTGAAATGCCGTTTTCAAATGGCGCTTACAGATTAGCCAAGCCTAATGGAGATCTGATAATGGCACCTATCAACGGCAGATTCCTGAAGAAGTACTATGCTTAATCTTATTTGCTTAAATGGAGTATGGTGATGATCTCATTCTGACGATACTACGTACAAAGACTGGTTGGATCATATTCGATCATGTCCATATAACCTCTGAATAGATACGTTTAACTAAATTGAAACATCAAAACCTATCACGTCTATATTACCTCTGATAGTGTTTTGTACACAAATTTAGTTGGATCATATTCTATCATGTCCATATAACCTCTGAATAGACATATCCAGCTGAAGCTTACCGAAAGTATATCACGTCCATATTACCTCTATTATCACTTTCACCCTAGCCTATCATTTATATTCAAAAATGATGGGTCCAAAAAGTCAGATAAAGTTTCTTTATTACCTTCAGGAAGAGCAAATTACATAAAGAAAAGTACATAATTGGGAAGGAGCAGTCAAATCACGAATCTATTACGCCAAAGCGGCCATTCTCTCATTCCTGGAATCCAAGATGTTAGCTCGAGCCCGTTTCTGTCGTACCTCTTTATCGCTCAGGAGGGATAGCTCAGACCGAGCATGAACAAAATCGGCGCGGATGCCGGCCGTACTTGCCAAGTTCCGCTGAGCTGTATCCATTCCGCCCTTCACCACATCTAGAGCTGCTGATGACTAGAGATCCCACTCCTTTGCCTGAGCAAGTTTAGCTTCCAATTTGTGGACCCTTGCTTCATTTCCCTCATGTTTGGCCGCGTACTTCGTTTGAAGAGGAATAACCTCCTCCAAGATGGCCTGCTCTTCATCCATCTCCTGCTGCTGTGTCTGGATGGATTATTTAAGCATTCCATCTGTTCAGCAAATTATGCAGTCAAGGAGTCGTACTCGGCCTGAATCATCTCATCGATGTTGCCTCGAGATAGGCACAAATACTCGTTAATAGGTTGTTCCAAACCATTAACTATTTGCTCCAGAGCATCAGCTTGTCCAACGTCATAGAAATTCCTGATCGGTGCTATCGCAAGCTGGGAAGACGCCAGCAGGTTATCAAAACTCATATTCTTCTCCAGCACCATGAATATCAATACCATCAAACTGTGATAGAATAGGCTGGTATACTGTTCGATCAGCATATCGAAGACCGGATGCACGTTGGGAGTGGCAGCAATACCAGGAAATCTTCTTTCAGGAATGACCGCAAAGGATGTTGCCACGGCCGTCGACTCAACAGATGGCACAACAAAAGGAAGAACACCAGCAACGGTTGAAGTTGCTGGTGTACTCAACGAAGGAAGTGCAGTCGTGATGATGGGCTCATCTTCCTCTGATGATATCTGGATTGCTACGGGCGAGACGATACCCAAAAATATAGCAGATGGAGGATCGGTAGCTGCAAAGCATGCCCCTTTGGTATCAAGCACCGCCATCTCATCTACAGAATCTGTAACAAAGTCAAAAGTTGCGTCAACTCCGCCCTCTCCAAAAATGTTTCCACCTGAAAAGAAGACAAGAGGAAATTAATATCAATTTGATGTTAAAATTTTTCTAAAGGAGGCATAAAGACAACATTTACCCATGGCCGATGGCACGTATGTTGCGTCCGCAGCCTGTACAGCTAAATCATTTCTTAATGATGCTAAGCGAGCTGTCATACTTGGAGAAGAGGGTGCATCAAAAGACGTCCGAGGATAGTCTTCCCAGTCGTTACCAAGATCCACTCGAGTTTCGTCACGTGGAATCTCACTGGAAATACTTACAGACGAAGTAGGGGTTACTCCCATTATTTGTCTAGATAAAGGTATCCTTAAAATGCTCGTCCTCAAAGGCGATCTCGTAGCACTACCAGAAGCAGTAGTAGTAGCAGCGATCTCGAGCAAAGGAAGCTATGATATCCTTCCATGATCCATCGTTGCAGAGGACATTTGCTCGAAGATGCCTCTTTTTATGACTCATCACATGTTGGAAGAACATGATCTTCTTCTTCCTCAAGACAACACGACGAACATCGGCAACCATCTCTTTGTGGTGAAGGAAGTGTGGAAAAAACAGGTTAACTCATTCGCCTTTATATAGGCAGAGGAGATCACATCAAATCCCAACAAATTCCTAAATATTTGCCGAGAAATCAGCCTCGTGGAACGAGTCAGATTTGACCGTTTCATACTTCATTCAAAGTATTTCAAATTACGAGGAATTTAAAAACTTTGAAGGGGGCCTTGTAGAAGCTTGAGAAATACGCTGGGGAATCATACGCGTAAAACTCTCAAACATACAGACAGCCGCGTAAAACAGAGCTCCAGCACTGGGTGGCGTAAGACATGACTTCAGAGCCATTGGCGTACAACAGAGCTTTAACGCTATTCAGCGTAAAATATAGCTCCAGAACAACCTACGTAATGCAGTATTTCCAGACTGCTTTGGCATAAAAAGGTTGTTACATCGCCTTTTCGGCATAAAACTTATCTGCTTTTAATGCAGCGGGAAGTCGTACGAGGAACTCTTTGTATTCCTCGAATGAACCTGTCAGACGAAGCAGTGAACCTGACTCCTGACAAAGAGTACTGCACGACTATCGAGAGGACGACTGTTATGATGATTCTGCACAGAGCCCCAGACTGTCGTTTAGTGACAAAGCCTTGAATTAAGACGTCGTTTACGCATTCAAGGAATATGCTGCCTATTTTACACAGGCAGATATGAGCTTTTACGCTCAGGATGAGACAAAACCAACCGCCACGTCAAAAGCTGCTCTTCGTACAGAACTCGAGGCACGTCTCTGCAGTTAATGCGCGAGATGGGGGCAGATCTCTGCATTTAATGCACGAGATTTGGTTCTACTTTTGATGACTGGGTGAGCTACAATTAGGGCTAATACGTCCACATCACCATCCCTACACATTACGCCATCAGGCTATTTTCAGCTATAGGAGTACGCCGTATGCTATCTCCTCGAAATATGCCGACCTGGCTATTTTCAATTATAGGAGTACGCCATATGCTATCTCCTCAAAATACGCCAACTTAGGCTATATTTGCAAAGATGCGTGATAAAGCTATTTGGCCCAGAATACGCTCAAGACCTCAGTCAAGGTGCAATAACTGGCTATCTTTACGCTGGTCACCTATCCATGCAACATCCGGCTTCTACGCCTACTTGACTTCTATGCCAACATGATAGCTACTTGGCTTCTACGCCAACAGGACAGCTACTTGGCTTCTACGCCAACTTGACAACTATCCGGCTTCTACGCCTATTTGGCTTTTACGCCATCAGAACAGCTATTTGGCTCTTACGCCAACGAGACAGTTATTTGGCTTTTATGCCAACCATCTCTATGCGAGGGATAGTTATCTACGTGGCTTGCATGCCGTGATCTTCGAAGCAGTTATTCGCGTTACCTCATAATGGGACACGCGTCACATGCAGATTCACAAGATCATTCATACGTGGGTAGCAGTTATTATAACCGCCGCGTAAAAGGTGCAGCTATCTCCGCTGTTTGGTTTCTACGCCGACTGTGACCAAACCCTATAAATGGAGACCTCAGGCCACGGAGGTCAAAGGAGGAGGAAGGGTCAAATTTTGAGTGGTCAGAAAATTTTGAGGAGAGAGGGCATAGACAGAGGTTGAATTCAAAAGAGAGTATATCCAGAGAGTGTTGACTTCTTTAGCTACGAGAATTCAATCCCTCCTACAGTCTTTGAAGCTTCTTTTTTGTCTTCTACAACACTTCTTCGTCATCGTGTGGTCCAAGGGACAAAGTGATCGACCGCTGATCAGACTCCTATAGCAATATTTCCCCAGAATCAAACTTTTGTACTTAATATCCTCGTATAGGATTAATTATACTTCTTTTTCTTGTTTGTAAACCAAAGAAAGGGTTTTGCATAAACCTAGTTTCAATTTCTTTCGTTTATTATCAAACAATAGATGTAATTATTTCCACTCACACAATGACATCAATTGTTCTTCCAGTTGGACAATAAAGGCCATGTGCCTACCTAGTTTTGATGTATGTATATTGGGTGTCTACGAGCTTACCCTCAAGAGACGGCCTATATCTCTTTCTATACAATCTAGGTGAATTCTTTTAAAGAGTTGTAGCATGAAGCCTTGTGCTTTCTTGCGGTGCTACGCCGCTATAACATGGCCCAAAGCCGAGGCTACACCTAATCGTGATGGCAGACCACTGTAGCATGATGACACAATCCTCTTTGTAGTGCCATACTACCCAGTATGAAGCTTTGTGCTTCCTTGCGGTGTTACGCTGCTATGACATGGCTCACGTAGCCGAGGCTTTATATCATTTACCTCTTGGTGGTATCACACCACTGTAACATGAGGTCACCGGCCTCTTTGTAGTGATGTCTACCACTCTTTATCCTACATCATTAAGCTATATACTTATGTGTGGTGCTACGCCGCTGTGACATAGCCCGAAGTCGAGGATTTACCCTCTCGATATACCTCATGTGGCGTCTCTCCGCTGTAGCATGGAGTACTATCCTCCTTTGTAGTGCTGCATTACCCGTGCTTACTATAAAGTACGTTGGGCATTCAAAATGTCCGAGAACTCATTAGGGTGTATAAGACATCCTTCTACATGACTTGTTCTACACCAAGAACAAATAGTAGACAATAGTGGTTCTGGGTCCGTAATCCCTTAATGTCTCAAGGACTATCCACTGTTCATGATATTCTCCCAGTCAATGATCCTTCTTTGAACCAAAAATAAGATGTATAGTGGATTTCTCTTTGAACTTGTAACATAAAACTTTATGGTAGAATTACAAATATAGAATATCAGAATGCCTTCAAGTCCATTTTGATTGCTGTGTTCTCGACCAGTTGGTGCTTAAGAACTTTGTTGAACGGATCTATCAGATTCTCCTAGATCCGAACACCAATCACATAAATTACTCCATTTTTGATAAGATTATTTACTGATTTATGCCTCAGTCGCACAATCCTCTTCTTACCATTGAAAAGATCATTTGATGCCATTGTTATAGTCGCCTGGTTGTCGTAGTATATCGGTATCGTCAAAATATGTGCACCAATAAATAAAAGATCATATATAAGCTTCTGAAGCCATTATGCTTCACTGGCTGCAGCCACCAGTGCATAGAAGTCAGATTCCATAGAGGAATGAGAGAGAATAGTTTGCTTCTTTGACTTTCATGATATAGCAGCTCCACCCATAGAGAATATCGATCATCCTGTGTACCTTTTTCTCTATGCTTCTGAGCACCAGCTTGCATCATTGGATCCTTCTACTACTGTCAGATAACCGTTGTAGTGTAGTGCATACTTTTGAGTCCACTTGAGATATCTAATCACTCTCTTCACAGCTGTCCTGTGCTTAATACCTGGATTGCTCGTGAATCGACTCAGCATCCCTACTGTGAAAGCCTTCTAGAAGATAACATCTTTGGTCTTCATTGCCTCATTATAAGTAAGTAGATCTACTTTCACATGATAGGTGACAAAATTATCTTCGAAGTCGTTATGTCTCCTAACTTGCTTAGTTACCAGCTCTGCGAGTTCTGGTTTGAATGTTGTCTCTGGAGAGATAAAAGTCGTGAGTGCGCTACTACTAGCCACTATCTACAATGTACTGATCAATGATCATGAATGCACTACTATGAGTCACTATCAAGAATGTACTAATGTCAAGTGTATATAGGGTATAAATTATCCCCTAACATACAAGGTCGCCTGGTCATGTAATCATGTCAAATGTATCTAGGGTGTAAATCATCCTCTAGTTATACAAGGTAATCTAGTCATATAATTATGTTAAATATATTTAGGGTATAAATCATCCCTTAGATATATAAGGTAATCTGGTCATATAATCATGTCAAAAGTATCTAGGGTGTAAATCATCCCTTAGCTATACAAATGTCTGGTCATATAAAGAGCTACACTAAGGTCAAATCTAAGCATTACAAAGTCACAAGTAATCATGTCAAAAGTATATACACATGGGTGCCATGCAAGAAGAACAGAGAAAATACGATAAAAAATAAACATATGAAAAAGAGCACAAAACCTGTACACCGTCGGTACACACCGGTACACCATCGATATGCCGATGAAAAACACAATAGCTTTTGGATTCCAATAAATCGGATATCATCAGTACATACCAATGCACCGTCGGTATGTCGGTTTAGATCACATCAGGTTTCTCGATTCCAAATCGATCTAAAATTAGTATACCGTCGATATACACCAATATACAATCGTTATGCCTGTTCCCATAGGCAATTATAGGAAAAGTCCAAGGAAAGTCCAATTTTGGGACCGAAATTATGTTTCAAAATTCGACAAAAACTGGTCTAGCAAGATGTCAAGACTAGAGGTAAGCCTCGTATAACATATAGACTAAGTCTCATGGCAATCACTCTGGTTATCGTTTTCGACACCGAGTTTCCTATCAAGTAAATATCAAAGTTTCTACGGGAAAACGAAGACCTAGCTCAAACTAATTTTAGAAACCTGCATATAGTTGGAAATAATGAGAGAAATATATTTAATAAAATAAGTTTCAAGAAATTCTAAGCATATAAAATCAAGGAAAACAAAGATAGCAATAAAATAATAATGTTCAAGATTTTGACAAGATGTACTTTTCTAAAGTCGAGCTCCTAGTCTAAACCTTCTTGTCCACTACCAAGAGGGGTTCAAAAACCAGACTCTTAGGCCTTAAGACAAGCTCCAATCTCCCAAGAAAAGTGGAGAGGAAATGAAGAAAGAGAAAAAAAATAAAGAAAAGAGAGAGGAGAGAGAAAGTGGATGAGTATATATAAAAGTCGAGAATTAATCGTGACCGTTGGATCTGTCACATCAGCGATCCAAGTCAAGATCTAAATAAATCTCATCCACTCAAAGAAAAGCAAATATCCCATGGATAATAGAATGCTTCAGAACCAAAAAATTAATGGGTAATAGGATGCATCGACACTATTCACGAAAATATCTCAAAATATCTCAAAAGTAAAACTAATATCAGGCGATCAGTATACTGTCCGTATGTCATAGTATACCGACGGTATACCGGTCAGGAAGAAAAATCTCAAAATTAATAAAATTCTAAGGATCCACGAATCCCAAAAAAATACAAAAAATAGCACCAATTACGTATCCGTATTAAAATACAGATACCGTGAGTCAAATCTCACAGTATGAGGAGCAACCCGTATCCATTTTAGATTGGAGGGATAAGGTGCTCAAGAACCGGACTATCCTCTTGTCCGTATTGCTTGGGGTCGTCATCCTCTGGGAGAGTCAACATGGGAGCGCGATGACGATATCAGGTCCCGGTATCCACACTTATTTGAGTCAGGAGGTATAGTCCTACTTATGCCTTTGTATCTTAAATTACGTAATTTGTTAATCACCCATGTAATATGATGTTTCTATTCTTCATTTAGTATGATTGATTGCTTGATTGTATGTGTAGATATGTTTCTAGTTAGTGTAGTACTTGTCCTGATATCACTAGCTTACCTTGGGTTTAAATTTTGAGGACATAATATTTTTAAGGAAAGAGATGTCACTCCCCATTCCCGATATACTTATCAGTGCGTATACAGCTTGCTGGCGTGACCGCCAGGTAACCTTGAGACTAGACCAATTTCCTTTTAGTTTTGGTTCATGGTTTACTTGTGTGGCTAGAATTGCATAGAAGGATTCATGACTTGATCCAATGGCTAGCATCCCACTCTTACCTTATATAATCCCTTTTCTTTCTCAAGCTTCCCTTATTCTACACTTTGTTTCTTTTTCTTATCCTTGGAGCATAGGTATGTACATCTTGCACAAGTAGAGAAACACATACTTTAGTTCTTTTAATTTTCTTTGCATATTATTAGTCTATAATGTGTATATTATGATTCTCTACATCTTTAGTACTTGATATTTTTGGTTTTGATAGGTATTTTGGAGTTCATCAAAGTTTCAAATTTAAAGTTTTATAGAATTTTATGGGAATAATCTCTAAAAACTTGGTATTTTTGAAAACTAATTATCCATGTTATAGGAAATTAAATTTTGTACGATTTTGACTTTTGGTTTACTTGATTTGGAGTTAAAATGAAGGTTTTATGAAGAAAACAAGTTTGAAGATTTTCTATGGTATGAATGCTGTTCGGGGACAATGGAGTCCTATACGGCAACAATGCCATGCAGCACAAATTTATCGCCACAGACCCCCTTCGCAGTATGCGCACTATGCCCCTAGACTTTCTGGTCACATGGGTGGATGCACATGACTGTCTAGCATATGCGCTTTATACTAAGCGTCCGACTGTGTTATACGACAGATCTTGCTATGCGCCAGATCTTGCCATGCACCTGAGGGTACATGCAGTAGATCGCTATGCACCTGACACTGAACACATAACTTATTATGTGCATGTATTGCTATGCGGCTGTCTTGCTATATGCTAGGTCGGTATGTATCAGGCTCATCGCATGCTACCATATTGTGCTCTTGCGGTAGCTCTGCCATGCGGTTGTGCTCATGTGACAACTCTGCCATGCAGCGGTGGTGCTCATGCAGCGACTGTTCCATGCGACAGCATCTGTATGCGACAACTTTTCTCATGCGGCGCCTATACTCATACAACAACATTCTATACATGCATATTCTTATGCGCACATATGACCCTATGCGCCTGTCTTGCTTATTTTGTAGTTTTGCTTAGATTTTTTTGTTTTCACTTGATTGTTTTGACTCTATTCCTTGACCGTAGTAAGTTACAACTGCTAATGAAATTAGTGACCTATGGTGTCATACCCCAGTCCAAAAATATGCGGGACCAGGCTACGTGCTAATGGCCAGCTACGCATTCAAGCGGACTCTAGCCCAACTCGAATACGTATAAGCTATCCTACTCTGATCAAGTGTCCACAAATCCATAAATAACATCTACAATACTAGCTATAAACTATGAACTAAGAATAGAAATAAATTATAGAAGAACAAATAAGAATGTATCACTAATGATACCTAAAATCCTAAAAAAGTCCCCAATCCTAAGTTAGAACTCAGCAATAACCTGGTAGGAGACCAGGTATTCAGAGGGACGTAACAAGTTACAGAAAAATATATGCCAAATGAAATCCAATAAATAACTTAAGAAAAAGTAAACATGGGTCTATGTACAACTAACAACAACCAGTCTAACTAATCTATGTAATATGCAAATAGGGACAATGTTCGATGCGAGATCTGTTTAAATATAAAATGCATAGCTCCGGAAACAGAATCTTCCGGGGTGCATAGTCGTACATAGCTCCGGGAAGTAAATCTCATGGTAAATAAAATAGAGGTCCGTAACTCCAGTCACGAAAATATCTGGAAAACTATATATAGTAATACATAAATAGTAATATGTGTGTAGTAGCCCTCACACCTAATGACCGTCCTTCCCACCCATTGCTGCTTTCAATACCCGCAACACGTCCAATCTGACTCTAACAGGTATATGCCAGTCTATCAAGTATACAGTTAACTCCATCGAGAAAAAAATATAATAATGATCATGTACGCGTATCCTATTTGCCATGCAATACGAATTCGTGTATCATATCTGTGTGGCAACAGCTAATAAGGATAGTACAATGGTAATAGCATATCCATAGTGAACGACAGATGAAAAAAAAAGTATGTAAATATTGTAATCAAATAGGCAATGTATATTTGCTTGGGGTTTCGTCCAAGGTAGTGCTGAGACTGTAAGTACCAAACATCTGACCAAGTCTAACCACACTAATGTTGCTACTCCCACAAGGAATCTACCAGCCTAAATCAAACAACCAAGTGTCATCACATGGTATTTAGATACATCTATAAGTAGGGAAGTCCTTATTATGATTTATATTTTAGGAAAATAATTTCTAATATATATATAAATTAACATTTTTATACACAAACTTATACAAAATTACCTATATCAATTATATAGATATAATAAATTACTTACCATATTTATATATAATATTATTTATATCCTTACACCTTCACATAAATACATAAAAGGGAGGGGTATTTGTGAAAGAAGATAATTATTTGGTTTCTTTGAATTTAGGAAAGAGGAGACAAATCATTAAGAAAGTAAATAAACTATTACTATCTTTTATTTTCTAAAGTATTCTTGTGGAGGAAAATGGTAAGTGAAGGGCATGCAGTTGGTATTGCTTTTACGTGAATAATAGTAATAGTTATTGCTTTTAGTATTAGACTTCTTCTGTATATTATATATAAGAATATATATTACACTACTAATATATTGATAATAGATGGAGAGATGAAGGGGCTATAAAGGAATTAAATTACCTATAGAAGCAACAAACCTAGCCTTTCTACTACTATATTCTCTACTTCGATGGTAAGGCTGTTTCTTAAATTCAAACTTGTACGGCTAAAGGTGGGAGCGAGGGCTTGGAATGTAGGACGTAGATACGTAGACGAACCTAAGGGGACCGGAGTCGCAACTGCGATAGTGAACGGGAGGATGTACCAAAAATGGCCTCATAAGAGGACTGGTGACTCTCGTGACAGTGTCAGAAAAGTTGAGTAAGGGCCGCTCGCAACGTACATTTTGACTCTCTGCGCTCGTGATAAGCAGTTGATGGGATGCATGGCCGATCTGTAGGGGGCCTCGTGTCAGTGCGCTTAAGGTGCTGGGTTGAAGGTGGCAGACCGGAGGGGGATCGGGGATCGGTCAACGCCTGGCCGGTATGCGCTCGGTCTTCACGTGAGGGAAAATTGTACCTCTGCGCGGGTCGAGGTAGACAGGATGACGGTGGAATCATCTCTCAGACATCGGTGAGGGTCGGGTCGTCTGTTGCTGGGGTTGGTGTGGCAAAGTGGAAGCCCGTCAGGTTGCCCGAGGAATGCTATTATGGTGGCGTGCTTCTTGTATGGGTGTAGATAAAAGAGAAGGGAATGGAGAAGTATGGGGGGTTGCAGCATGTGGAGTAAAGCAATGCCTCGGTTTGAAATAAGATGGGAAGGGTGAAGATGAAGGTGTTGATAGAAAAAACATGGTGAATGGGAAACTATTATTCTGGTGAGGAGGGGATGGGAATTGGTGAATGGGAGAGGCGGTTTTGAAATGTTAGTATTTTTGCTTGGGCTTGATGTGTACGGTTGTTTATATAGGTGGGATGGTCTGCGCCAGGTGGGCTCTTGAGTTGTGGGCTCAATGATAGAGTAGACAGGAAAATGGTGTTAACACTTAGTAACTTAACAATGATACTAATAAGTAGTTATGGCTTTATATTATTAATCAAAAAAATAAGAAGCTAATCTATATCAATAACAATGACGTTAATAATGGTTCCAGTTATAATGACTATACAAAATAAAGTTCCAACTTTACACCTACGCAATTAGTTAAAATTTTAAACAACATATAAAAAAAATCGAATAAAAAATTAGGGGGTTTACATCCTACCCATCTTAGAATAATTTTGTACTCAAAATTTAATATGACTAAACTCTTAAAATATCTATAGCTTCCATCATACGTCACAAATAGTACACTTTTTTTTCTATATTGTCTTCTCTCTCCCCACTTTTGTATCATTAGTCCTCATCTTAAGGGGTTTATCCTCAATGATTTTAAAGTCCTATAGGTCATTAAACCCTTATAGTTAGATGAAATCAGAATCACTTTGTTTTGCACTAGCAACATATACTTCAGCCTTGTACTGCATTCATATACATAGTTCGTCGTACGAATATTTTATTGCTAACTCGATTTGATCATCCTTAAAACTTGTCTCATCAAGATTAATGATTTGACTTAGTCATCACAACCATCACTATTAAGTCATCTTAAATGCTAAACCCTCAAAGTCTTAAGTATAAAAGAAAATCTTTCAGTTTACAACTATTATTAACATTACCTTATCCTAATTTTATCCGGATTGTATTTATCAATTATGAGCCCGAATCTTACTAACTACGAATACCCTTTATATAATATCTTATTAAAAGTAACAATTCGTTTTAGTCTAATAACCTAAAAATATGGGTATAACCGCCCATCACCGATTCTTTAAGGGCAAGATTTTGTCACCAACTCTTATCTCGATTTTTATACTTAGTAATGTATCACCCAAATTTTTAACAAATATATACGTTCAAGGTACAATCTTCAAGGTACATACATATCAAGCCATCAAATGCTCAATCTCCAAGCCACAATATCATATTTAACTCTAACTATCTCCCCCTTAGTTAGACTGATTTAGTTAAACATACCTTCCAACATAAAATCCTAGGGTCCAATAACATAAATAATTCTCATCAAGCTACATAGTTAACTATGCCTAATATATGCTGAAACTTATAACCTTAAATATTATCCAATATCTTTGCATACCAATAACCATATCTAGCATTTATATCTATAAGGGTTGCTTAACCTAGCTATTTATTCTATATCCAGGTTTATCAAAATTACCTTCTCAACTCTAATCTCTAACATCATCCCTCCAAACTTTTTGTACCAATAATTTCATCAATCATCTTTTGCAAATACTTACAAATAGTTGCTATCTCTAGAACTCTTATAAAATTTTGATTTTGTTGCCCTCATTTAAGTGGAACGTTCTAAACTAACCTACCAACCTTGAAGCACCCGAGTCATCCCATACAACCTTATGGTCAACATTTATGAAGCCCTATAGTCAAACATAGTCTAACCATTATAATTAACCTAAGAGTTTTACCCTTACAACATCTAATGATACACGCCCCTTAAATGTCCCCACATAACAATAATGCAACAAATTTACGTAATTTACTAAGTGCTCCACGTCTGAGGTTATTCTAAACTAGTCATTGGTAAGGAAATAGATAGTAAGGTCCTAAGACTGGGTCGACCAATCCAAACTAGTGTAAAACAACGTTAGGGTCAAGAAAACCAGGAGAGAAATAATTTTTTTTAATAACAATATTTGAGCCAATCAAGATGCATTGGACGTAGTCTAGGCAAGGTCCGAGAACCATATACCTCCGTAATTATGTCACTTGAAGTTACTGCCACACCAGGGTGCATCTGACTGCAATAACTTCCTTGTTTCATAATACGATGGATGGCTGCAGTGCATTACTGCCACGCCAGATAATACAGTTTCTTTAACTTGTCTTCGGTTAAATCTATGAGATGTTTCCAAAATAACTTTTTCAAAAATAAGTGAGAAGAGTTAATCAAGCTGCATAGGATGCAGTCTAGGTAAAATCTGAGAAACGTATGCATCCGTGTTCCCGTTATCTGAAGTTTTACCAAGCCAAAATGCCTCTAGCGGCAAAGCTCCCGAATCCGTAATATACAAGGATAAAATATAATTTATCGAACATAACCTTAACCAAATCCATGTAACATTTTTAAAATATATTTTTTTAAACGAGATGAGTTGACCCAGTGGTTAATAGAGAGAGATTCAGTTAAATTACATGACGAGAAAACACGAATAAAATTATGTCAAGAAGAATAACATGAAAGTAGTCATGTTAGAAGGATCTTAGAGAAGCCTATAACCATAGTTGTGGTTGTATCCTCAATTATTTAATTTCTCAATTGGTCGCAAGCATATAATAGTACAACTGATCCAAGATACTACCACTACTTTGCATATTTTACGAAGATGAGACCTACATGGGTCACCATAAAAACTATGTAATGCACCAGTCCCAAAATACGTGGGACCAGTCCACGTGGCAATAGTCAGCTACGCATTCAAGCGGACTCCAGTCCAACTAGAATACCTATAACCTGTCCTACTCAGATCAAGTATCCATAAATCCATAAATAACATCCATAAATACTAGCTATAAATATGAACTAATAATAGAAATAAACTATATAAGAGCAGATAAGAAGGCATCACTAATGATACCTGAAATTCTGAATAAGTCCCCAATCCTATGTCAGCACTCAGCAATAAGCTGGTAGAGAACCAGGTCCTCAGAGGGATGTAACAGGATACAAAAAAATATATGCCAAATAAAATACAATAAATAACATACGAAAAAGTAAAAATGGGTTAATGTACCACTAACAACAACAAGTCTAACTAATCTATGTGATATGCAAATGAAGACTATTTGGGTCACAAAAGGTTCATATGATGGGAAAACTTTCGTGTTTACAAACTGTTAAAAAGTAAAGAAAGAAAAGTACAAATGCAGATCCTAAACAGGAATCTAAGTATAATTGATTCTTTGATTCTGGAAAAGTATAGTTATAGAGATCTGATCAACTAACGATCATTTTACTCTTTGGACCAATCAACGGTAAAGAAATGCACACGTTGACAAAGAACTAGCACACGACAACAAAGAAATAAAAGGAATGCTGCGAACAACTTGGAGAGTTGAACAATAGAAAAGCTTTGGCACAAAGATAAGTAAAAGATTCTATTTCTCTCGCCTGCTCTCGAATTTCGAAGTCTTGAAGATTTCTGCGAACAACTTGGAGAGTTGAACAATATGAAATTTTTGGCACAGAGGCACGTAAAAGCTTCTATTTCTCTCGTTATGAATTTTTAGTAGATTAACATCCCACGTTCTGCATGAGTGGGTGCACAACTTGCTGCCTGCTTGACACGTTGCTTCCAATGCGAAAAAGCGTAGGTCGTGGGGGATAGTTATTTGTACATCTTTTACGAAAAGTACAACATGTATAACACGTACTTATAATCGCTCACTGTTTGTGGAAAGTATGCGCGCTTCAGAAGTCATCATAATTCAGTATCGTCTCTTTAGGGGAACAACCAATGAAGCTGCTAGGCCAGTCAAAGCATCAGCTTCCATATTCTGTAATCGAGGTATATGCTTGATGAAGAATCCTTTGAAGGTAAAAGCCAGTTCGATTGTTACTTGATGATAAGGGATGAGGTCCTAATTTCGAACCTCATACTCTCCCCTGATCTGATTGACTATCAGTTTGGAATCTTCATAGGCTTTCAGATATTCTATGTCCAATTTTTTAGCTAATTGGAGACCGATGAGTAGAGCATTATCTGTCATATTATTAGAACATGGTTCACTGAGAGAATATGCTTGATGAATGAGTAGTTGGTCAAGAGATACTAGGACTATGCCAACTCCAGCTATTATGTTGTCTTTGGGTCATATTCTTGATGCACCGTCAAAGAATAGTTGTCAGGTGTCTTCTTCCATTGCTATATTAGAGTCTAATATTTTATCCGAGATATTATCGTATAGTTTAGAAGTTTCTGGTACAGGATAAGCTGCCAGGAAATTAGCTAGTGCTTGACCCTTCATTATTTTTTGCGGGACATATATCATGTCATAAGGAGATAGAAGCATTGCCCATGTGGTAAACCGAGAATTGAGTGTGCTCGATTTGGTCATCAATACTCGGAGGGAATTTACTCATGAAATGACGTGAATGGTTTGACTCGATACATAATTTTATATTTTCTAAACAGCAAACATTAAGGCTAGGCATTCCTTTTCTACCGAATTGTGTTGATATTTGGCGCCTACCATCATGCAGCTGAGATAATAGATCGCCTGTTCATGGCCTCCATCACTCTTTTGTGCAAAAAGATCTCCAAGGGAGTGATCTATTGCTCGTACATACAATAAAAATAATTTTACTACGATCGGAGACACCATAACTGGCAGATTTGTTAAATATCATTTGATGTCATCGAATGCTTGTTGACATACTTTATTCCAGACAAAGGATATGCCTTTATTCATTAACTGGGTGAAGGGTCGGCATCATCCCGAGAGATTGGAGATGAACCTCCTAATGTATGCTAGACTGCCTTGCAAACCACGAAGTTCTTTAAGATTACATGGAGGCTGCATTTCAAGGACAACTTTGAATTTATCGGGGTCGATGTGAATACCTTTGGAAGTTATGACAAATCCAAGGAACTTGGCACTCCCGGAAAGGATTTAGTTGGATTCATCTTCAACTGGTACTGACGCATCAATTTGAATATTGTCTTCAAATCTTGAAGGTGATCATATTTGGAGCGACTCTTGACACCGATGTCATCAACATAGCATTCTACTATTTTTCGTAAATGCTTTTCGAAAATCATACTCATGGCTCATTGATACGTTAAACCCGCATTCTTTAAGCCGAAGGGCATAACCGTATAATAGTAAACTCCCAATGGTGTACGAAAAGAGGTATATTTTTCATCCTCAGGTGGCATCTTGATGTGATTATAACCTGATAATCTATCTATAAAGGACATACATTCAAAGCAACAAGTATTGTCGATTATGATGTCTGTGACGGAAAGAGAAATTTTTTCTTTTGGACAGGCCGAGTTCAGATCTC
Source organism: Iris macrosiphon (assembly GCA_036927795.1). Taxonomy (NCBI): domain Eukaryota; kingdom Viridiplantae; phylum Streptophyta; class Magnoliopsida; order Asparagales; family Iridaceae; genus Iris; species Iris macrosiphon. The sequence continues at coordinate 95,586,195 of JAYESA010000015.1, read as the reverse complement.
GATAATCTATGCAGACCCGGACTTTTGTATTTTCTTATGACTGGAACGATATTGACTACTCAGTCAGGATATTGTTCTTCTCGAATGAAGCCACATGCTATGAGTTTCTTGACTTCTGCTTCAATTGCATTCATCATATCCGAACGAAACCGTCGTTGTTGCTGCTCTATCGGCTTAGCATTCAGAAGAATATTGAGCTTATGTGTGGCTATTTGAGGATCTAGGCCAAACATATTCTCGTAACTCCAGGCGAAGACATCGATATACTCCTTTATTAGCTGGAGTAAAGCGTATTGATCTTCCTTAGGAAGACCCTTGCTTATAAAGATTGGTCTTGGGGAAGATTCTTCTCCTACATCAATTTGAATTATTTTGTCCTCTGTAGGCGGTTCACGCTGTTCGAATTGAAGCTCCCATTGAGTATCCATGTGTTGTGCCCATGGATCGTTCTCTAATAGTTCTGATGGTTCAACGTCTTCCTCATATGGGGCTGTTGATACCATATTCATAGAGAAAGCATGTTTGAATACGTCACCCATGATTTTGTCAGAATCCTATAATGAAGAGTTGGATGAGTTAGAATGAGTCTCTTCTTCTGATTTTGAACTTTCAGGACTCGTTGGTGGTGTAACATATCCCAAACCACGACCAGTCCGTTGGTAGTATGTTTCTGGCTTGCCTTTAGGAGAGAGGTGACGTATAGGAGTCTAGTATGCCTTTTCCGTAGTTTTATCCCAAGCCAGATTTTAAGTTATAACTCATCTTTCTTATTATGTCCTTTGCTAGTTGACTGTAATAATACAGTTGTACCGTCTCCATATATTAGTCAGAATCATTAGTCTGGACAACTCTTTTGTTTTCGTTGGTGGTGTAACATATCCCAAACCACGACCAGTCCGTTGGTAGTATGTTTCTGGCTTGCCTTTAGGAGAGAGGTGACGTATAGGAGTCTAGTATGCCTTTTCCGTAGTTTTATCCCAAGCCAGATTTTAAGTTATAACTCATCTTTCTTATTATGTCCTTTGCTAGTTGACTGTAATAATACAGTTGTACCGTCTCCATATATTAGTCAGAATCATTAGTCTGGACAACTCTTTTGTTTTAGCTTTGCCAAAGATTATCTGACGTTGCCTGTCCTGTCTTGCCGGGACTATGAAGTATGTCTCCTCATATAGTTCATATGACAAACTGTATTGGAATAGAGATGCCACGGGTATAGAAAAAGGTTCGTAGAGGTGAAGCGCCTTAAAGAATTTTTTAGCAAAGGGTTTCACATCAATGTAGTACGAAGTAGATCCTCTTTATTCATGAAATATAGAATTTCTTCATCTTCCATATAGTCGGTAGGGTCTACAGCCTTGATAGGAGGCTTGGCCAGATTGATGACTAGGGATTGATTCGCTGACGTTGATTGCTTGTTACGATGAAGGTCGATAACAAGGGGCTCATTCCCCAGTGTTGACTGTTTATTACCTTGAAGGTTGATGACAAATGGTGATGATTTATTCAGGTCGATGCCGAGAGGCTTCGAAGGAGTTGGATGAGTAGTACGTCCTTTGACTCTGATTATAAGATGCTCTTCTTTTGGAGTGTTTTCAGCTTCATCGCTAGCTTGATTATCTTCTTCTTTCATGACTCCGGTGTATAGAGTACAGAGTTAGCGTAATAGGCTTCAACACCTTTGAATAGGTTGAGGTCAGCTACCTCTGTCTTAACCTCTCCTCTACTGTTCACATAATTAAAATATTAATATAGGGTGGAGGGCACAATTTTATGCTCGTGTATCTACGGCCGTCCCAGCAAAAGGTTATAGGATACGTCAATGTGAATCACATAGCATGTGACTTTGGTGCATAAATTGCCTATCTGAATCGTTAGGCGTATCTTTCCCATCGATTTACTCCTTTCAGCATTGAAGTCTAGAATGGTTGTACTGGTAGCAGACAGGTTGTGCATTGGTATCTTCAATCCTCTCAGCAGACATTTAGGCATGATTCTGAGTGAAGAATCTATGTCGATGTGAATCCGGTTCATCTTGATAGATCCGACGTAATTGGTATAGTATAGAAGCCTGTCATGCTGATTATCTTTGAGTAGCAAGTCATCTTGTGTAAAGGTGATGTTAGAAATTATTTCGATCACACTGTGGCATTGAGGACATGCTAATGGATCTTCATTAGGAGTCTTGAGTTGAGCTAAGAATGAGTCTGCCTGTATCAGAGCTTCACTCAAAGCTTCATGAATCTCCTACGAGAAATGAAGCAACTCGAATATGGAGAGTCTGGCTGGGGTATTGGATAGTTGTGCCAATATATCAAAATTGTAGGGCTTTTCAAGTCTTTGGGGGTACATTCTTCTTTAATGATTTATCGAAACGTACTTCTTTTTGCTTTCCTTTCTCTGCCGTAGTAGGCTTCGAAGGACCAGGTTCGGTTGTTACCAGAACAACAAGAGTTGGTGAAGTAGGAAGAGCATCAGGACCATCTTCTGGGACAGATTCATAAGTCTTATGATAATCTTTGCTGGATCTGGTACCAGTCATAACTTTTTCTTCGGATATTGGAGAAAGAAGTATCATGTTACAGGACTTGAGTTTCATTTTAGCATGCCCTTTCTTGGAGTTAATCTGTGGATTGGTTTCTTCGTAGCCCAAGCCACTACAAATTTGTTGGACTGTCCTCGAAGTTATAGAGGAATACGTCGTCCCTTGCCAAAGTTCAAACCTTCAGCTTTCTGGAATTCATACCCCATATTTTATAACAAGCGTAGAGATTATTGGCTGTATCAATAAAATTGGGGACGATCTTTCTCATGCACTTGAGTTGAGGTTGACACTCTACTGGTTGTAGAAGGAGGAGGAGAAATTTGTATAGGAACACCTTCATAAGCACTAAAGATCTGTTGTGCCCTATACAGCAGAACGCTTCCAATCATCGACCACTGTCGGTTCGTCAAGCAAAGTTTGTGAGCAGAGCTTGGTAGGGTAATGTTCAGAATTTAAAATATGATATCGAAAGATACATCTTCTTGAAGGTGATCTTGATCTCTATTTGAATGAGGAGATATAGAAATCATATTGCATAATTTATACTTCCTACCCTTCTTAGATTTTAAATTGGAAGATGTTGCTCCCTAATCCCAATCTGACCTCAGATCAGGATGAATTAACATAATCACGCCATGATCTGTGGTAAGAGGCAATAATTTCTCTCATTGACTTCTAGACGACAAAAGATTTACTACTTTCATCATAATGTGATGACGTCGCTCGAGACTTCTTGGGCTGGAAAGTCACTAAATTGAAGAGACATCATATTTGCAGTGACTGTCTTTTCTTTATTGTGGAGGGTGATAGCTTTGGCATCTATCAACTGTTGTATCTTTTTTTTTAATACATACCAAACCTTGGAAGGGTGACTTACGTATCGGTGGTACAAGTAGTACCTCGGGTCGTCTGTTTTGACAGCCTCATTTGGTCACTTGACTTCAGGAAACTACAACTTTTTGCTTTTTATCAAGCAATCAAAAATGCTGGGGATATCACTCTCGTCGAAGGGATATTCTTTCTTAGGCCTGGAAGACTCTGGAGGATTTTGTGTTCTAGGAGAGGTGGGTCGCTTCGATAGATTTATCGCCAGGGCCTCATTTTCTTTGCTATTACGATTATTCGCACTATTGGAAGGACGCTTCCCTTCAGCATTGGTCATTTGTAACCCCAGATTGCGTGCCATTTTTGCATTGCCTTCAGCAGCTTCGGCCTCGATGATGAACACCGTCCAGTCTTGATATTGAGTTGGACCTGTCCAGAGCCCTACTATAGGTAGTAGGTTCTTTTTGCATGTATCGATGAATGCGGAGTCTGAAATACAGGGGGTGGTAACTTCAGGGTTGCTTGTCTGAAATGCTCCACGAATTCACGATCAGATTCCTTCTTCTATTTAATATCAATGAGTGAAGACATTGTCATATCCATGCCTCCCTCATAGAATCATGAGACGAAAAGATACTTCATGTCATCAAATGAAGATATACAATTATCAGGTAAACTGCAATACCAATCGTAGGTTATGCCAGCTAAGCATCCCATAAATAATTTGGTAAGGAGAGCATCCTCTTTTTGCAGATGAGCCATCATCATATTGAAGTAGTTAATATATTGGCTCGGTGATGTCCTTCCTTCAAACAAGACTATCGATTGGGGCTTGTATTTAGGAGGGAATGGAACGTTATCCCAATATGGAGGATAATATTGTTTTACCCCTAGCTTGCAGAGTTGGTCTTTGTTTTTCAAAATATTGATCTATGAACGCAACTCTCAGATTACTTTAAGAGTATCTTCTATTCAGAGTGGTACAACTGAATGATGAGATCCTAGTTGAATAGGAACCATCACTGGCGAAGATCAACCCCAAATATTGACAGGATTAAGAGTTGGCCATGCTGACTTTTGGTTTATGACCACTACTAGATTTGTGTTATCCTGCAGATGTGTTGCTCCAGGAGTAGGTAGTGCAGGTATGAATAAAGCAACTTGGACTGGTGCAGCAGAATGTTGGACTGTCATCTTTTGATGCATATTTTGCATCATAGTGTGCATATCCCGAAGAGCAGCCTCTAATGAGCTGAGGCATTGTTCAGTAGCTTCTGATGGAGAAGTGTCTTGTTCATCACCGATGTCATAAGCACTAGCATCCCTGTGTATGATAGAGAGATTGGTATAAAGAACCGTATAGTTGCAGTCTACACTGTCATTTTTAGAATCGAGGGGATTGCTACCTCTAGGTTCAGATTCTGAGGAATGGGGATTCTCATGACGAATGATCTCCTATCTTTGAGAACGAGTATTCTGGTATACTTCTTCAAAGGAATTGATGAGTTGGTCAAATCTTCTTTGACTGGGTGTTCTTGAAGAACTTTATCTTAGTTGTCTTCTACCACGGGGAAGATGCGAAGCCATATATGCTGAGGCGAAGAGCGGTTCTTCATCGTTCTCCTGGTTGTCAACTTGCTTGGTGTGATGAGTCTTAGAAGACATAGTGTAAGTCAATTGGTTGAAAGCAGACCATTTTACGGATGCACAACAATATTAAATTACAACTCTAAGTCACGCAGGTAGGCTAGGCTCGACCTAGTTACCCATGCTAGATCTTCATCAGTTGATGGAGAGACCGTATGACAAGACATGGTCTTCTTTCCCTTGGATTTAGAAGCAGGAAGTGTCGCTTGTTGTGCCATATCCGAGAAAAGGTCAGAGTGAATCCATATAACTTTGCCTCATGGAGTAGTGAAGGGAACCAACCCATCTTCTTGGGCCGGAGGGAGATTAATGACCTTTATTGTTGTCCTAGGTATGGAGACGACACCGTCTTGGGCCTCCTATTATAAGGAAGGTACCGAATTGGAGGGACACAATGTTTGCGGTGACTGTCTTATCTTTTAAGTCTAAAGTAAGAGCTTTGGAATCAATCAACCGTTGTATGTACATTTTTAACACGTAGCAGTCTCTTGTGGAGTAATGGACATACCAATGGTAGTAGCAATACTTGGGGTTGTCAACCTTGTCTGCTTCGTTGGGGCATTTGACATCAGGTAGATGGAGCTTATTGCCCTTCATCAATACTTCAAAGATCTCCATGGCATCATAATCGTCAAAGGAATAAATCTTTTTCGGCTTCGATGGCTCCATCGTCCCTTTGGCAGGCGAGGTCAGACTTTCGAACATATTGACTGTCAAGGCTTACTTTTCTTTACTATCACGACTGTTGTTGGTGGTGAAAGGACGCTTTCCCTTATCCTCAATGCTGGGACCATGGAATCCCAACAAGTGGGCGCCTTTAGCGCTCTTTTATGCAGTAATGACACTTATGATGAATGTTGTCCAGTCACTAAATGGGCCAGATATCGTCTAGAGTCTTACAGATGGTAGAAGTTTCTTTTGACACGTATCCATCAGAGTATATTCGGGGATGCCGGGAGGCAACTTTAATGCCACATGTCAGAAACGTTCGATGTATTCTCGTGCTGATTCTCTATCCACTTGGGCGACGTCCATCAGGAAGGACATAGTCATATCCATCCCTCCTTCATTAAACTCGGCATGGAAGAGGGACTTCCGGTCTTCGAAGGATGAAATACATTTATCTGGGAGAGGGAATTCAGGTCCTCGAGCATTAACGCATGCACGCAAGTCCCTTAGAGTCTCTATGCTATCGTCTAACAGAAGAGTGACAGAGGATAGAGGTATGGTCTGGCTGCTGGCGACATGAGCAGCTGGTCAGGCATGCCAAAATCCTCGTTGGTCCCCTGATCAAGGTTTGTTCTTACCAGGGTTCGTGGTTGTGTCGGGACTAAGTTTTCTTTGGGTTCCAACACTATGTGAGTCAGAGTCTGCATTGAGTTACTTAAAGTCTACATCATGGCTTCGAGTGCCTTAGGGCGTTGTTGGTTACTGGATCCCACACCATGCACATCTTCTGCCATGTATACTGGCATTAGTGTATAAGTATGGAAAATATCTACCATGTGTCGCAGTGATCAAATACTATGCGCTAAAGTAATCCAGGTCCATGCGCCAAGGTTCTCATGTGCCAGCAGTGCTATGAGCCACTACTTCTTCATTGTTCGAATGCGCCAACAGTGTTATGCGCCACTACTCCCTCAGTAATTTTTATGCGCCAAGTGGCATTGTTCCCAAGGTGCAATCCCAGTCATTAAAATTAGGGCATGACATGTATCACGAGTATTATGGGCCTGAGCAACCCCAGATCTCAATTGGCCATGTGGCATCCTTAACACATCATGTGCCTGCAGGAGAATATGTGCCAATATACAATCTGTGCACGCATGCGCCTACGTAAAGCCTTCTTAAGGCTATAAATAGTAGACATTTCCTACACACAAAAGACGACGTCCATAACGAGAAAGAAGAAGAAGATAGAAGTGTCGTATGAAGCCTCGTCAATCTCATTTGTTCCGGATTGTCAACGGAGTAATGGAGCCGCTGTAGTGCTCGATCTCCATTGTCACACTTGCCCAGATTTCTTTTATTGTACTTAGATTCTTCTATATTAGAGCTTCTTTTACTATTTGTTAATTTCTAATAAATAAAAAAAGACAATTCAAACTTCTGCTGCGAGCGTAGTGATTTATTTTTGACGATGTCGACAAAAATGGCAACTCTGCTTGGAAGAGTTTCTTCTACAACAACAAGCTAGTGACGCAATTTGATGTGACCAAGTTGGGTTCAACTAAGAGGATGTTGGTCGTTCGCTTCGACCAACGGGCATTTAAAGACATACTAGACAAGACAAGTTCTCCAATGAGGCCCGTACGACCTTGTAAGGCTCATAAAACTCGGGACGCCGAGGTCGCTGTACCAAGCTGGAGGTCGATGTCAGTTGTTGTACCAACCCCTTCCGTAGATGCACCTGAGGTTGACATATATCCCGCCGATATATCGAGTTCTCCAATGAGGCCTGCACGACCTCTTAAGACTCGCAAGATTTGGGCCGTCATGGTCGTTGTACCGAACCCCAAGTCTGTCCCAAAAGAATTGCCAACCTCAACCGTTGACGCACATAAGGTTGGTGTGCTTCCTATCTCCATCTTCGAAGCTGCTCGAGTGGTGAACAATGCTGAACCTCAAAGAATATGCCTGCAGCATGACCCATGTAGGAGAAGATGCGCCATGCTAGAACATAGGCGCATGAGATCCTCTGCGTATGGAACGGTCTCCAACATAGACTCCCATGGCCCTAATTTGGATTCCCTATACTATGATCCTTAGAGCGCTGGTTCAGGGAAACCCAAACCAACTCGAGCCATGTGTGCTCGAAGGGCTGCACAACCAGCCCTTCAAAAGCATGCACCGTTCCGTGTCATGCGTACTACCGATGGAAGACTATGCCGGGTTGACCCAGGTGCTCATGCGCTGGAAGTGGGTCAACCCTCAAACTTTTCCAAAACCCGTTTGGTCGTCGTAGTTGCATTTTAACAAAGTCAGGGAACAAACACTGTGAAAAAAGACCCATACGGCCTGTTTGGCTGCGTGCATGTAGTTGGTCCATCTCATATTAAACTTTCCACTAATAATTCGGTTGTAGTTTCTTCAAAATAACCAGGTTAGGGAGCAAATATTCCATTTTTACCTCCATGCGCAAGGCTTAGCCGAGCACATGAGATGGGTACGAAAGTGAAGCTTCCATCATCTAATTTACATAATGTGATTAAACACAAACATAAGATGAGAGAAGTAACTCTCGCACATAACGTGTTCCCTCGAAGACACACTTGTGCCAATATCATCATCAACTGCTGCAGCACTGAGGCACCAGTCCATTCAACCAAGCAGTCAGTGTTCCAACGATTGTAACCTGCAGCCCCGACCAGGCTACATCTCGAGAAAAAACTGCAATAAGAAGAGGAATTATCCGTCGCTCCATGTTGCTCAACATGGTGGTCTCCTCCTCTGAGAAAAATCTCAAAGAAAAGCTCACCTAACCTTGGGGTGTCGGTTAGCACACTGCAAACTCATTTCAGGGGCAACAAACAAGTACCTACTATAGGGGTATTACAAGGTACGTGCTCAAGAACAAGGGATGGGGGTAACCTAGGGGTGTCCTTTTTTCTCCTTCTTTTCTCCTCTTTTTCATGTAGGAAACGCCAACTATTTATAGCCTTGATAAGGAATTATGTACATGCACGCGTGCATCTCATGCAGCCGTATAGTGGTGCATGTTGCAATTGGTTGGCATGCGATCATTTAAGATATGGGGTTGCTAATGCGCATAATACTCGTAACACGTGTCATATCCTACTTTATGAAGATTTTGATTGCATTTTGGGAATACGTCTGCCTGGCGCATGGTGATCAATAGGGTAGTAGTAGCTTATGGCGCTGTTGGCACATGGGAACACTACTTATGTTGTGGATGGCGCATGGCTCTGGATTACTTTAGCGCATGGCTTTGGATCACTTTGGCGTATGGCTCTGTGAATACTGATGGCGCATGGTATTGATTTTTCATGCTTCTACAGCTGAAGTGAAATAGCCTTATCCACCTTACTAGGATAATGTTCCCATTCCTCTCAAATACAATCCTTAATCAATGGTCTTATTTGAAGCGAATACGTCTTCACGTTAATATATCAACTACTTCAATATGTTGATAGTTCACTTGCAAAAAGAGGACGCTCTCCTCACCAGGTTATTTGTCGGATGCTAATTAGCCGATGTAGCCTATGGCTAGTATTGCAGTTTTCCTAATAACTACATATTATTATTTAAGGATTTCAAATTTGTCTCTCTTACCTGATTCTACGACAGAGGTATGGACATGACTATGTCCTTACTCATTAGCATCAAACAGATGGAGAAAAAATTATTCGTGAATTCATAGAGCATTACTGGCAAGCGACCCCTTGGAATCCCTGACTCCGCATTCATAGACACCTACAAGAAGAATCTGCTGCCTGTAGTCAGGCACTCGACTTGCCCTACCCAGTTTCAATATTGGACGACATTCATCATAGGTGCTGCAGCCACCAAAGGTACCACAAAGGAAGCATGCTTGCTAGAACTGCAAATGACCAGTATAGAGGGTAATGGGAAATGCCCTCTTAATAACGCAAGCAATCGCAACAATAAAGGAAAAGAGGCCCTTGCCATAAATGTCTCTACATGACCTACCTCTCCTCCAGCACATAAACCTCCAGAGTCTTCAAAGCCCAAAGAATAATATTTTTTTGATGAGGGCAACATAATAAACATCTTCGATTGCTTAGTAAAGAGCAACAAACTGCAGTTGCCAGATATCAAACGTCTGGATGAAGCCAATAAGACAGATCATACTAAGTATTGTCTCTTCCATCATTACATACATCACTCCATGAAAGCGTGCTATGTACTTAAAAGGAAGATCCAGTTGTTGATAGACTCTAAAGCAATTACTCTTCACAATGACGAGAAGACCGTCTCTGCCAACTTGGTATCACTATAATTTGGGGATTTCCTAGCTCAAGAAGTCCAAAAAGGTGTCATTCCAGTACCTAGGTCTACCATGGAAATAGTAAATCTCTCGCTAGCTCGAGGTCAGACAGAAGGATTGGTGCCCCTTACCATAATCGTGGTGAAGTCATGTGGATTCATCCTGACTTGCTACCAGACTCGGAATAGGGACCAGTATCTTCCAACTCTAAGTCCAAGAAAAAAAATTTAGAAAAATAAGTCGTGCAACATGATTTCTAAAGATCACTACTCGGATGAGCGACTTCAGTTTTATTAGTACAACCAGCAGTCTATATATCTTAAGCAAAAGTTGAGATATGATTTCCAAAAGGCCGAAGGTCTGAACCTCAATATAAGGCTACGCATTCCTCTACCGCCCCAAGGGTGTCTTGGCGATTCCTTCAACTGATTGGGATACGAGGGTGCTACACATCAAACTCATCCATATAAGAGATATACAAGGAGGAAGGTTAGGTCATGTCGCGTGGCCCTTCTCTCTCTAATGCCTGAAGAAGAAGTCATGGCCGGTACCTGGTCTGGGAAAGAATATCTTAAGACTTATGAGTCTACTCCGAAAGATACTCCTGCTGCTCCTCCCATATCTTTGACTCCTGCTACTCCTTACACCTCTTCGACTCTGGTTTCTCTAGTCGATGATGAATCTGGTCCTTCAAGACCCACTATAACAGAGAAAGGGAAACAGATGGAGGTGCGCTTCGACAAATCTCTAAAGAAGAATCTACCCCTGGGACTTGAGAAGCCATACAACTTTGATATATTAATGCAGCTTGCCAATACACCGACCCGACTTTCCATATTTGAGTTGCTTAGTCTATCGAAGGAGTCCCATGATTCTTTGAGTGAAGAATTAATCCATACAGATTCATGCTTAGCTCAAATCAAGGCTGCTGACCAAGAGCCAATAGCATGTCCTCAAAGCCACAGCATGATGAAAAAGATTCCTAATATCACCTTTACGAGGGATGATATGCTACTCAAGGACAACAAACATAATAGACCTTTGTACTACACCGGTTACATTGGTTGCATCAAAGTAAGTCGGATTCACATCTATCCAGGTTCATCACTAAGTATTATTCCTAAGAGATTGCTACGAGCTCTGAGAATACCGACATATAACCTGTCAGCTACCGCCACTACGATCCTGGATTTTAATGGTGGAAGAAGTCGATCGCTGGGGAAAATACACCTAAAAATTCTGATAGGTGGTCTTCGAACCGAAGTCACATGTTATGTGATCGACTCAGATGTATCCTATAATGTCTTATTAGGACGACCACGGATACACGAGAACAAGATTCTACCTTCCACCCTTTACTAGTGTTTCAAGTATGTGGACAGTTATGAAGAAGTTAAGACAGAGGTCGCTGATCTCAACCCATTCAAAGGCATCGATGCTTATTATTCTGACTATGTGCGCTATACACCAGAGTACATGGGAGAGCAAGTTAATGAAGCTGTTCATGAAGTTGAGAATATTCTGAAGGAGGAACCTCTCATAATCCGAGCTAAAGAGCATATTAATCATCCAACCCCATCGGAGCCTCTTTTCATCAACCTACGATGTGTGAGGAGAAAGCGAAGGAGCCACTGGTGATAAAACTCACTAAGAAAATACCTCCACTTTTATCGACCTTCGTCGTAACAAGCAACCAATGCCAAAAAACCAACCTTTGTTTATCCATCTCACTAAGCCTCTAGTCAATATTGAAGCTTCTGTTGATTATGTAGAGAAGGAAGAAATCGTGTGTTTTATAAATAAAGAGGATTCTCCTTCATACTATATCGATATTGATACCTTGGCGGAAGGGTTCTTAGAGGCCCTCTACGCCTTTAAGCCTTTATCCATACCAGTGGCTTCACAATTTAAAGTTGGTACATCATATAGTTCCCATGAAGATGCCTACTTTATATTCCCAGCAAGACGAAACGATCAACATAAAATAAATTTTGGCAAGGGTAGGAACAAAAAGATTACACATGCCAAAGATTCTGATAACGATAGTAGAAAATTATAATTTTATCGTTATAGCCGGCTGGCTAAGGATTTTATGGAAAAGATGGGCTACAATTTGGAGTCTTGCGAAGGACACAATTACGAAAAAGGCAGACGTACCTCTACGCGTTACCTCTCTATAAAATACAAGTATGAAAATATTACCAGAAAATCGATCATGGTTTAGGGTACCTCACACCTCCGTCAACTCCTTAAGGCTCAAAGTCAGAGGAGGAAACGTGTTCCCATTCATCTGACTAATCATTCTAGGATTTAGATGGAAGCACCGATAAAGTATTCAAATACGCCCTTTTTGTCAACATGGTATCAGCCAACCCAGATGTTGAAGACCGTTCAACTCTAGAACCCTTAAAAAATTATTCGTTGGCACAACAGATGGATTCTAAATGGGAGCTTCGATTCGAAAAATACGAACCACCTACAAAAGATGAAACACTCAAATTGATGTAGGAGAAGATTCATCCACTAAAATAATCTTCATTAGTAAAAACCTTTCAGAGGAGGATAAACCAGCCCTGGTTCAGCTGATAAGGGAATACATTGACGTCTTCGCCTGGAGTTATTAGGATATGCCTGGCCTGGATCCTTGAATAGCTACACAAAATCTCAACATCCTTCCTAACGCTAAACCTGTGAGGCTCGTCTCACAGTATTCGTATTTTATGCAGATATATTTTGTGTGTGCTAGTTATTGTATTTTATTGGATCTCGAGGAAGTCCAACAATTCTCAAAATTAAAACTTTACTACCTGACCGGTATACCGACGGTATACAACAGTATACCGACGGTATACTTTCTGACAAATATTTGTTTTACTTTCGTGATATTTTTGAGATAAATAGTACTCAAGGTATTTTATTTTCTTCTTTCTCTTTCTCTCTCATCACTTCTTCATTTCTTCTGGAGCTTTGAAGCATGATTTTGATACCTGGATTTTGGTTTTTGAAGCCCTTCTTGGTGGTGGACTAGATGTTTTAAGTTGGGAGCTAATGTTAGGCAAGTACACCTTGCCGATTTCGTGAACTTCATTTACTTTCTGTCATTTTACTTCCTGGAGCTTTGGTTATTACTTATTAGCTTATATACTTGCTTTACTATTAGTATTTATATCATGATTTCTAGCCTAGTGACCGTCTTGGTTTTGATTTCTGATAGAATCTCGTTTCGTCCCTTTTTGGTAACTCGATAACGAAAACGGTACCGGAGTTGTGATCATGAGATTTAGTCCATATTATGATATGAGACTTACCCTAAACTTGACTTCTTGTTAGACTTGGTTCTGGAAATTTTTGGGGTTTGATTTAGGTCCAGGAAATCAGACTTGATTTAACTATATTTATTCTTGGAAACCGGCATACCGACGGTATACTACAGTATACCGATGGTATACCGATTTTGACCGACTTAAATTTTAGATATTTTTATATGAACCCTATCGGCATACCAACGGTGTACTATAGTACATTGACGATATACTGATCCTGCCGACAATGGTTGACAGACTTCAGGATATTTGTCTTGGCCAGCATACCGATGGCATACTGGGCTGCGCCGACGGTATACCGATTTCTGGAACTTTGTTTTCCAATAACTTTTTGCCTACTAGGAACGACATACTGACGGTATACTACAGTATACCTATGGTATACCAATTTTTTGGAATCCAGAACTTGTTGTATTTTCCTATCTTTGGACCGGTGTACCAAAGGTGTTCTAGGCTGCACCGACGATATACTGATCATGCTCTTTCTTTAAGAATTCTTGGATTTTCGTGATTTCATGTTGAAACTTCTGGCTTTTGCTTGGATAAACGATGACTTGACCTGATTTGGACATGAACTTACATGGCTTCAGAGGACCTAACTGCACTTGACTTGGATTTACTAAATTTTACCCGGCTTTGCCTGGCTACACATGATGACATGATTGACTGGACTTGACTTGGCATGACATTATATGGCTTCATCGGACATGGCTTGAATTGGTTTCATCTGGATGGACATGGCTTCATATTATTGTATATGGTTTAACTTGGCTTCATCTGGATTAACATGGCTTCACTTGGCTTTACCTGGTTTCACTTGATTACACGTGGCTTGGTTGTTGTCATGGCATACATGAGTTCGTATGTGCAATGTATATTAAACCTGTTTACATTACTATTAGAACTTAATTTCTCTGCATCATGTCTAGGATGGATTCTGCGGAATGCCATACCCGGATTAATACAAGAAACTGCTAGGGGTTAAATAACTTGAGATCACTTAGTATATAGCTAGAGATTTTCCTAGATTGCATGCAGTCCCGATTATTCATACTGTTATCTTAAGGAGTATTGAGTGGTTTATATTGTGGCGTATCTTGAGGATTATCCAGTTGGTTGTGTGTATGGATATCCTCGACGGACTGCAGAGGCATGTGATCAGAAGGAACTCTACCATCGCATTGTATTATAGATGTTAGTAATTAGGATTGTGATAACCCTAGTTAGTTAAAAGTATCAAGCCGTACTTCTATGATTTTCCATGATTTGATGGTTGATGGTTAGTCTAGGCTTCACATGATCACCTTTACTTTTAGTACTTGTTATTTCCTTATTGATTATCAGATCCGAATATGTCTCATTGCATGTTTTACGGTAATTATTATACTGAGATCTTTTACATTCAGTCTTTACTTTCCAGTATTTGTATTGCTTGTATTATTGGTTTAAGTTCCTAGATTGGCTTCCTTTATGGTAGTTGCTATTTGGGGTCTGATTCCACTGGTTTTTTATGGCAAGATCTAGTAGCAGTACCGAAGGATCTTCCGTACTTTCCTGAGGATGGTGGCCACCAGGAACACTAAACCTCTTGACCGGATTTTCTTACTTCCCCATCCTGATATACATTCAATTTTGTGGGCATTTAGCCACCGAGCACATGATTAGCTCGTGTTTTGGTTTGATCAGTTAGCCTAAGGGCATTAGCATGATTGACAAATCTTAGGGTTGATCATGTATGACTCAGATTCTGGCTAGTTTATTCATTTTGTGTCCATTAGCATCATGATCATCTGTATATTATAGTTTGGGACGCTTTACTATTATATTTTAGTTGATATTACATCTTGTTATTATTCCTGTTGTTCTTGAGATTGAGACACTAGGGTTTATTAGAACTAGGCTTGACCGATGGTTTGTAGTAGTGACCCTCATGTCTTACAGCTTCACCGTATATGCAGAGTACCAGAGTGCTCTAAGTATACATAGTTGTCCTTGTCAGATCCTCTCTCCAGTATTCTGGTACTGGGGCATGACAAAACTAGTCAAACAATAATATCGATAATTCTGTCTAGATATGATGGACGCAATTAAAGCCGAAGTTAGAAACATGATAGCATGCGACTTTGTTCGAGAAGAACCACGTCCTGATTGGGTGGCTAATGTATTCCATGTCATGAAGAAAAATAGGAAGGTACATATTTGTATAGATTATAGGGATCCAAACTCGGCCTGGCCAAAATATGAGTTACCTTCCCTATCACCGATGTCATGATCGATAATACTTGCGACTTCGAGAGTATGTCATTCATGGACGGGTTCTCGGGATATGATCAAATTAAGATGTCTCCCGACGACGAAAATAATACTTTTTTCCACACATGACTAGGAGTGTACTGTTATATAGTTATGTCCTTTTGTTTAAAGAATGCGAGAGCAACGTATCAATGAGCCATGAGCACAATCTTTCAGAACATCTGCGTTAGACAGTGGAATGCTACGTGGATGACAATGGCATCAAGAATCATTTTAAAAGTGGCCACATTCAAGACTTGAAGACGGTATTCGATTTAATACACCAATATCAACTGAAGATGAATCCAACCAAATCCTTTTTGGGAGTCTCCAGCAGCAAGTTCCTTGGATTTGTTATAACTTCTAAAGGTATTCATATCGACCATGATAAGGTCAAAGACATTCTTGAAATGCGCCCTCCGTGTAACCTTAAAGAACTTGTAGACTGCAAGGCCGTTTGGCATACATCAGGAGGTTCATCTCAAATATCTCAGGACGATGCCGACCTTTCACCCAGTTAATGAAGAAAGGCATGTCATTTGTCTGGAATAAAGCATGTCAACAGGCATTCGATAAAATTAAATTATATCTTACAAACTTGCCAGTTATGGTGGATCCAATCGTAGGGAAACCCTTCTTGCTGTATGTTCGAGCAATGGATCATTCCATAGGAGCTTTTCTCGTACAAAAGAGTACAGAAGGCCACGATAGAGGATCTACTACCTCAGTCGTATAATGATCGGTGCCGAGCACAGATATAATTCTTGTAGAAAAATAATGACTTGCTCTAATATTTTCCATTCAGAACACACGCCATTATGAGACGAGTGAAACCATTCATGTCATTTCGAGGGTGAATCCCCTCCGGGTATTGATGACCAAGCCGAGTACACTTAATTATTGCCTAGCTACATTGGCAATGTTGTTATCACCTTATGATATGGTGTATTTTTTGCAAAATACAATGAAAGGTCAAGCCTTGGCCGATTTCTTAGCAGCTCACCTAGTACCAAAAACTTCAAAGCAATATGATGACATCCCAGATGAAGTATTGGAGTCCAATATGGCGATGGGAGATGATACTTGGCAGATGTTCTTCGATGGGGCATCAAGAATTGGGCCCAAAGGCAACATCATAGTTTGAGTTGGTATAGTCTTCGTATCTCCCAAAAAACTATTGATACGTTATGCATATTCCCTTAGAGAACATTGCTCCAATAATGTAGCAAAATGTAATGCTTTACTCATTGACCTCCAATTAGCCCAACAAGTGGATATAGAGTATCTTGAATCTTACGGAGACTCTAAACTGATAGTTAATCAGATCAGAGGAGAATATGAGGTTCATCAAGAAGACCTTATTCCTTATTATTAAGCTGCAATCGAACTAGCTTTTACCTTCAAGGGATTCTTTATTGAATATGTGCCTTGGCTACAAAACATGGAAGCAAATGCCCTTGTCGGGTTAGCAGACGTTCCTTTAGAGAGACAATTTTCGATTAGAGTAAGAGGTCGAGAATTGTTCTATGATAAAAATAACTTATACGTTGATAGAAGCTTCGAAGTAAAATCCACTCATTGTTCTGAAAACTAGATAGTTTCTTTCATAGATTATGCGGCTAATGGAATTCTTTTAGATGATTTGAAAGAGGCTACTTCGATTAAGAGACGCTCGCTCCGATTCTATTATGATGCAGCATCCAGGATATTGTATCGTCATTCTTATGATGGACTCCTGTTGCGATGTCTTTTAGAACTTGAAGCAAGATTGGCAGTCCATGAGGCTCATGATGGCATTTGTGGAGCACATCAACCATGTCCTAAACTACAAGATAGGCTCAAAAGGATGGGGGTACTACTAGCCTAACATGGTAGCCGATACTGTAGACTATGCTCGTAAATGCAAAGTATGTCAAATCCATACCGATTTTATACACCAACGGTGAGAGTTATTACACCAGACGGCCGCATCCTAGCCTCTTGAAGCATGGGGGATGGATATCATTAGTCCTATCAGTCCATCTTCATCTAGAGGACATTATTTATCTTAGCAATAATCGATTACTTCTCCAAATGGGTAGAAGTTGTACCGTTGATCGAAGTAAAAATGTCCAACATAATCAGTTTTGTCAAGCACCATGTCATCTATATCTTTGGTGTTCCCCGAAGAATAATACATGACAATGGACCATAATTCGCCAGTCAGGATTTCTATCGGTTCTGTAATAAGAATCAAATTCAGAGTGTGGCATCTACTACCTACAATCCCGCAGCCAAAGGTTTAGCTAAGGCCTTCAACAAAAACATAATTAAGCACCTTAAAAAAAAATTCTTATCCAACAAGCGCGATTAGAACGAGAAGCTTGGAGAATGCTTATGGTCTTATCGCACAACAGTCTGAACTCCATCTGGTTGTACGCTATTTTTTCTGATTTACGAATGTGAAGCAGTCCTTCCTCTCGTGATCCAGATCCTTTCTCTTAGAATAGCTATTGCTAATGAGCTAATAGTAGAGAATAACGATCGACTATGACTTCAAGAGTTAGAACCATTGGATGAGAAGCGCTTACATGCTCAACAATATATTGAGTTGTATCAAGCACGCATTTCCAGAGATTTTAATAAAAAATTCAATGAGAGAATATTCCATGTCGATAAACTTGTCCTTGCGGTAGGAGACCAATGGTCATGACCCACAAAAGTAAAGGTAAATTCCTGGCTAAATGGTATTGTCCTTATGTGGTGGAGACAATATTCTCTAATAGTGATTATATGCTCGCTAAGCCTAACAAAAATTTGGTGATGATGCCCATTAACCGTAATTTTCTCAAGAAGTATTATGTCTAATATGTACTTATGATTTTCTCCCCAGGAAGTCATGTATAAATGTATAACGTTTGCATTTAAATCCCCAGCAGCATGCGTGGTGGTCTTTGAAGAAAATCTCAAAAATAGTCAACAAAACTCTTTTTAACTACAAACTATTACCTGTATTCAAATATCTTGAATACAACTCAGGTAATGGGTCCTCAAAACTCCCCAGTGGAATAGTTTGCGGATGCGACAAAATGTTCTCATTGAGATCATCCAAATGACATCCTCCCTAATACATTTCCCCATTTTTAAAGTCAAGTTGATTTGAGAGCGTCTTATTCGTAATCCCCAGTTGGATTGGGTATAATCTTACATATTTCTTTCCCTGCTAAGATGAAAGACATGGTCATGTCCATATTATCTCTGAACCATGTTTTATTCATCATCCCATCAAAGCAAAGAAAATAATCATGCCCATGATTACCTCTGCATTGTTCTCTTGCAAAAAGTTAAATAGCCACATAGTTATATTCTGCCATGTCCACATTACCTCTGAGCAGATATATTCAATGGGGTTTTATCAAGGAAATCTATCATATCCTAGTTATTCCGGATGGTGTTATTTATTCTAACTTATTATTGGTATTCTATATCAAAATACGCAATGGATAATGAGTCCACGAAAATATTATGACATTATTGATGTCATCTTTCAAACCATGGAAAATGAATTCATTTATTTATAAAATAGGGAAAAGGACAATAGTACAACTTTTAGGGGAAATCAAGATCCTCCTAACCATTATTGTTCACAAAAGTTGCAAGATCATATAGAATACAGACATCCGAATATGCAAATACCTGACATGTGGCTTTTACTCTGATATGTTCCTCTTGTCTCCCTGAGTCAGCAACAGAAGAATCAAGACCACTGACTTCAGTTTAGGGTGGGGTGCATCCTTCCGACGAATAACTAAAGGGATCCTGAACGAGTTTTGGCTCATGCAGTTGGCCCGAAGGTACTTCTTTCTTTTCATCAATAGGCGGCAGGACAAGAATGGAAGAAGCATGACAGGAGTTAGCTTTGGCCAGAGTGTAAATAATTTCCTCGTCAGTTTCTTTTCCTCTTTTCTTTGAGACATCTCGGGAAGCCATGGGACAAGCAAGATGATAAGAGAAGTCGAGAATGGAGTGAAAGACTTTAGTATTTATAAGGAAAGAGGACGGTTCAAATTCTCATACATGATTCAGTGAAGGGAGGCAATGGTTCATTTTCTAGGAGAAGAACCATACACAGAATCCAAAGAGTCACTATGGGGGTTCTATATTTTCTCAAGTACACATAGGAAATGCTCGTATAGTACGCACATTGCTCAGTTGTTAGAAGAGGCTACATAATGCAAGCAAGGACTAATTCTCTCTAATATGCATAGTTAATTATTTCCTTCTCTTTGGTTGGGGAAGAGGCTAATCAGTCAGCAATACGCAGACAACATAACAAAATCGAACTGAGATTTTATTAATGCTGAAATCATGATTACATGTGATAAAAATCTATTACATCTGGATTTTTTATTAATAGATCATGATTACATATGATGGAGATCTACTACAAGGTCATCTCCATCCTTCTAAGTCTCAGTGCGATACCTGCCTACACTGAAAGACAATATTAGGGAGTATAGTGTTATACATGCTCTTACCCTTTAATATTGGGGGTAGTAACAATTGCAAGAGGATACAGAACTAGGCATGTATCAATTATGCAAGCCCAAATCCTCCATCATCACCAAGCGTCATCGACAGAGTTTTGATTGGGACTCCATCCCAATCTTACAGTAAAGACCGCGGCTAAGCTGCACCCTAGTGGCAAGCCACATGACGGGGAAAAAATAGCTAGCCTGGTGTATGGACTTGGATAACTCTGATTGCTCCGAGCAAAGTTCGTTATTATTTTATGGCGAGTTACCACATGATGTTGTTGATCATTTCGAACATGGAAAATTATGATACCCTTTTAGGTTCTATTACTGAAGAAGTCCTTTGATAGAAGATGTCTTCTCTTACGGCTGCTCGAACGCCTATAGCGCCGTGTTGCTATTGCCCATCTCTTTTTTGGATCAAACCGAAAGATGGCCATGCTTTTTTCTTTTACAATGGAAATGAAAGCATTGTTCTGCTAGGAAGGCTCTCTTTATCTTTATATAGGAGAAGTAAAATGTTTCAGTTTCCACATAAACTCCAAAAATAAGGTCGCATGCATTGCCTTAAAAACTATGTCAAATCAAAGATTGGATCAAAACCAAAGCAAAGTTTGCACAGAAGATTCAGCCACGTCAGTGGAATGTTTTTCTCCTATGTACCTCTCCAAGAACCCCTAGGTAAATGTTGTAAACCCCCAAAATTTTCAAATTATTAAATCTTGGATTTTTCCCAATTTTCTGGAATTTTCTGGGAATTTTCTGTAATTAAAATCAAGGTTTTCAATTAATAAATGATTTTTAATTGACAATAAATAATATTAAAATATTATGAAAATAATATTTTTGGGTGTAGAATAAAAAATTTGACTTAGGGTAATTTTTCTGGATTTTTCTGGGCCTCAGACCTATTTTTAAATGCCTAAAAACTAATTTTAAATAATTATTTAATTAATTATTATTATTATTATTTAATTAATTATTATTATTATTATTATTATTATTTTACTAATACCCAGCCCACTGGGCCCGGCCCACCGGGCCCAGCCCGAACCCAAACCCAGCCCGCTCCCCACCGGGTCGGGTCGGGTCTGACCGCCGCCCGACCCGCAAACCCGACCCGGCCCCCCTCTCTCTCCCCCACGACCCTGAGCCCGAGTCCGGCGCCGCTCCGCCCGGGCCGCCCGGGCCGCCCGCCGCATCCTCCGGCCTCCCCTCCGCGCACCCCGCCACGTCGACCACTCCACCGCCTCGCTCGGCCTCCCCTCAACCGCCCGCAACTCCTATATAAACCTCCCCCACCGTCTTCCTCCTCCAGCCTCCACCCTAACCCTCGCACCGCTCCGCCGCTGCTCGCCACCGCCTCACCGACCGCCTCGCCGACCTCCCAGCGCTTCCCTCCCCCTCGGCGCCGCCCGCCGTCTCCTCCCGCAGAAACCACAGCAGCAGCACGAGCAGCCCCCACCGCCGCTGCCGGCCGCCCTGAGCCACCGCCGACCGCCAGCAGCTCCGCCTCGCTCCGACGAGCAGTCCCCCGCCCTCGCCGGCCGCCCAGCAGCCGCCCTCCGCCGTCCTCGGCCGTTTTCCGGCGAAACCCTAACCCTAGCCCTAATTTTGGATTCCGTGTCGGACACGACACGGACACGTCTCGACCCTGATTTTCGGGTCCCCTTCAGGTACGTGTAACATTTGCCTCGTAGCTCCGTTTTCAATTCTGCAAATTGCGTTGTGAAGCCTGTATGACCCTCTCGGTGTCCGGACAAACTGTTCGGGACATCGCGTCCTGTGGTGATCGCACACCGCGATCCAAAAACAGGAAAAACCAGACCCTGTTTCACCCCGGAACTGAGTACGCCCCGCCAAACGGGACGACTTGGTCGCGAGCGGTCTTCGCAGATACGTACGCACCGTCGATACGGACGTGTGAGATTTTGCGGAAGCTGATTCGGGTGTGCGTGCACACCGGAATCAACGCGTATCCGCGGACATCGCCCCGTATCCGGCTTTTCTGCAATTCACCCTAACTTCGTGCACACACGTCGGATCGAGACGAAACTTGTGCCATCGGACTCATAGCAATACGCTGGTCCTGTGGGTCAAGTTTGGTTCGATTCTGAGAACGTTGACGAAATCGCGTGTCGTGGGCCTCACAGGCCCCGCTCGACGGGCGATTTTGTGTTCGGCTCATCGGAATCCAAATCTGAAAGTTCCGTTGGGTTCGTATCAGCGTTCCTGACCTGTTAACACTAAGTTTGGTGAATTTGAGGACCTTTGACCCGGACACGTTTTTCGGTGCAAAGCGGGCCCACCGGCGGACCCCGTTTTGACCCGAAACTGCCGTTTTTGCCCTTGTCTCCAAATTGGACCCAAGGACAGGCGTTTCTAGCTATTTGACATCTTCTGAGCATGATGGTAATGTCTATTTCAGCTTTTGGACTCATCTCTGGACTTTTCCCCCAAGAAACTAACTAATCAGATCCAAACAACAGGCAAGTACCTGCACCTCAAGTTAATCTTTATATATTGTGATAATTAATTCCCTGTCTTACATGTACCCTTGATGATTATACATCGTGTTAGAAATGTTGAACTTCATGTCTTGAATATTGGTAGTTCCTGTCTTGTTTTTTATGTCGGGTGGGAGAATACTAGGAGGCATGTAGTTTACCCTTTCCCCTGTCGTGATTGCTAGCTTTTGGTACGCAACTGTACCATCAGCCTGATACTCGATTATTCCTGACTGCTAGGCGCCTATGGCATGCCTGATTAGCCTTATAAACCCCTACATGCCAACTATGTATTCTAAAAACAAACACAAGTACACACATATAGTTTCTGGTTATTTCTTGCTGGCTATTGTAGTTTCATTTCCTGTTTCATTTATTTCTGTTTCTCATATTCCTGTTTGCAGTTAACTCTGAGATAATAATGTTCTGTTAATGCTGTTTCTCAACATGATAGCCAATGTTTAATTGTCATAAAATATTTAGTTTAACCTTGTTGTGCATTGTGTACTTTGCTCCTTTCCTGACTGGATCTGTTGATTTAGGCGATGATGAGGACCTTGCTCCTACTTATTACGGTCCCTATGAGGGGACTGATGATACCTATGTGGAGCCAGAACCCACCCAGGAGACCCCTGCTGCCGAGTAGCTAGTAGTAGCTATCTTTCATTTCCATTCTTAGCTTATTTATCGGGTTTGTCCCCGATTTGAATATTGAATTTCTGTACTTAAACATTTGAATCTGTTGTCACATTTATTTTCAGTTGCAATCTTAAGTTTCATTTCTCCTTATTATCTTGCCTATGTTGTTATGAATGAGCTAGTTAGTAATTATGGATTGACCTAGACAGCGTACTACCGCCGACTCTACGGCGTAGGCTGGACGTACCCACGCACTCGTGCCCAAACTTCCGGGTGCAGGTCGTGACACGTTTTTATGGTGGCCCATGCAGGTCCTATCCTAAAATAGGGTAATACCCTAGGACAGGGTATGGAATAAAATTGAGGATTCTAGAAAAAGCTCATTCACAGTATAGCGTCCTTATTTCAATTCTTGATATCATTGCTGCTCAATTTTTCCTATCGCCTTTGATTTCCAAGTATTCTTTTCTGATCTTCCTATCCCTTAATCTTTCAGAATGGTCCAGACCAGGAACACAGTAGGAGGCACATCAGAACCAGCTGAGCAGAATGTGCCCGAGACTCTTGCACTCCTGCCACCTCCATCTGTTCCGGCAGTTACCCTAGATGGGGCACAGCTACTAGGAGTGTTCCAGGGATTGGTGGAATCCCAGAAAGAACAGACGGCACTTCTGCGGACCAGCCTCTCAGAAGCTCTTAAGCCCCAGGAGTCGTCACTCAAGAGGCCAGGGAGTGCTAAAGACTTCAAGAATCTAAGACCCCTGGAATTCTACGGAACTGAGGGCATTCTCTATGCCGATGAGTGGATAGAGAATGTCGAGAGACTCCTGAAGACTGCCCGGGTCCCTGATGACCTCAAAGTGGAGTCCGCTAGCCTGCAACTGTTCGACATTGCTCGAACCTGGTTCAGAGACGAACCCCAACTATCTGCTCCCGACATCACCTGGGAGGACTTCAAGAGACTATTCAAGGAGAAATTCTACCCCGAAGTGGCTAGGGAAGCTCTCGAAAGCCAATTCGAGAGACTGGAACAAGATAACCTGCCTGTTGATGAATATACTGCTGAATTTAGCAGGTTAAGCCACTTTGCGGAGTACATGGTTCGTACCCCGGAGGACAGAGCCCGTAGATTCAAGAAGGGGCTGTCTCCGGATATTCGCCTTGCTGTCACCACCAGCCGAGCTCGCTCCTATGAAGAAATCCTGAGCGTGGCACAAGGCGTAGAGAGAGATATGGGGCACAAACTGAAGCGAGAAAGAGATACCGAAAATGCAGGACCCAACAAACGCCCTTTTCAACAACAGCACCAGCAACAACAACAGAGGGCCCCGCAGCAAACTCAGTGTCCTCTCCCTCGAGCTCCAGCACCCCAACCCCAGGCTCAAAGACAGAACCAACAAGCTGCCCCTTGTGGCTATTGCCAAAATCCAGGTCATACTTGGCAAGTCTGCAGGAAGAGGCTAGGTGTCTGCCTCTACTGCGGCTCAGCAGCGCATCAAATGAGGGACTGTCCAGCTGCTCAAGAACGCCCAGCAGCACCAAAGGCTCCAGCCCAGACCAGGGCCCCAGCAGTACAACAAAGGGGACCCCCACTTCCAACACAACAACAACGCTTTGCTCAGCACCAGCAACAACAGAGGGGTGCACCGCAGCAAGGCCGTGCTTATGCAATGACTCTGGAAGAAGCTGAGGCCACAGCAGACATGATCACAGGTTCTGTGCTTATAAATTCAATACCAGCTATTACTTTATTTGACTCTGGAGCTTCGCATTCATTCATGTCAGTAGATTTCCTTATGAAGCATAGCTTAAGCACTAAACCCCTTAGGAATTATTATAAGATCATTACCGGTGGAGGAATCATTCCGGTTAGTGATGCATGTAACAATTGTCCTATCACATTATGTGGAAGAGAACTGTATGCTAGACTACTTGTAATGCCAGTGCCCAGTTTTGACATTATACTGGGTATGGATTGGTTAAGTCAACATCATGCCACAATAGACTGCCACAGAGGTAGTGTAATCTTCAGGCCCCCTGACAAGCCAGAATTTGAATTTGCTAGAGGTTCTAGAGAAATGGGTAATAACAAAATTTGTGGAGCCCTAGTAACAGAAGAAGTGCCACTACCTATCATCTCTGAATTCCTTGATGTCTTCCCTGAAGATCTCCCAGGCCTACCCCCAGACCGAAAAGTTGAATTCTCTATTGACTTAGTGCCAGGAGCAGCACCAGTATCTCAAAATCCCTACAGAATCAACAAGAATGAGATAATAGAACTAAATGAGCAAATCAAAGAACTAGAAGACAAATGCTTCATTAGGTCTAGTGTCTCACCCTGGGGAGCTCCAGTATTATTTGTGCCCAAGAAGGACGGAACATCCCGAATGTGTATTGACTATAGGGCCTTGAATGCCTTAACAATTAAGAATAAGTATCCCCTGCCCAGGATAGATGACTTATTTGATCAGTTGAGTGGAGCTCGGGTCTTTTCCAAGATTGATTTGAGGTCTGGTTACCACCAAGTAAGGGTGAGAAAGGAGGACATCCCTAAAACTGCTTTCAATACCCGGAACGGACACTACGAATTCTTAGTAATGCCGTTCGGGTTGACGAATGCTCCAGCAGTTTTTATGAACCTAATGAACAGAGTTTTCCAGCCATACCTAGACAAATTTGTAGTGGTCTTCATTGATGATATTTTGATCTACTCCAAGACCCCCGAAGAACATGAAGAACATTTGAGGTTAGCATTGGAGACTTTGAGGAAGGAAAAACTTTATGAAAAATTGTCTAAATGTGCTTTCTTCCTAGACAAAGTAGAATTCTTGGAACATGTTGTGACTGGAGATGGAATAGCAGTAGATCCTAAGAAGATAGCTGCAGTAGAATCCTGGCCCACTCCAGACTCTGTAGCTGAGATTAGAAGTTTTCTGGGACTAGCTGGCTACTATCGGAAGTTTGTGAAGGACTTTGCTAGAATTGCGGAGCCCATGACAAAATTAACAAGGAAGGATGAAGAGTTCACCTGGACTGATGAATGTCAGCATGCTTTTGAGGAATTGAAGAAAAGACTGACTTCTGCCCCTATTCTGACCTTACCTTCCGGAACCGGAGGTTTCGCTATTTATAGTGATGCTTCTGGAAAAGGTCTAGGTTGCGTACTGGAGCAGAACAAGAAGGTAATAGCATATGCCTCTAGACAGCTTCGACCACATGAAAAGAATTATCCAACTCATGATTTAGAATTGGCAGCTGTCATTTTTGCTCTTAAATTATGGAAGCATTACCTTTATGGAGAAAGGGTGGAAATATTTATGGACCATAAAAGTCTAAAATATATCTTCACTCAGAAAGAGCTAAACATGAGGCAAAGAAGGTGGCTGGAACTAATGAAAGATTTTGATATCACCCTTCAATATCATCCTGGGAAGGCCAATGTAGTTGCTGATGCTCTAAGCAGGTACCCTATGGCGATGTACTTGACTTTGAACCGACACTTGCTCGAGGACCTGGAAAGCTTAGGTATTGAAGTAATTATCCCAGGAAAAGAGGGCCAAATGATGAACTTGCAGATTCAGTCTACCTTAATAGATAAAATCAAGGAGACTCAGTTTCAAGACGAAAGCCTGCGAAGCCTTCGAGGTCAAGTGCAAGCAGGATTAGTAGAAGATTTCAGAATTCATGAAGATGAATCACTGAGGCATGGCGATAGATTATGTGTACCTCAAGGAGACATAAGAGAAGAAATTATGCAAGAGGCGCACAGATCGCAATACTCTATACATCCAGGAGCCAACAAGATGTACAAGGACTTGAGGACGCATGTTTGGTGGCATGGCATGAAAAGAGAAGTAGCCAGGTTCGTATCCCGTTGTTTAGTGTGCCAGCAAGTCAAGGCAGAGAGACAAAGACCTGGAGGATTGCTTCAACCACTACCCATTCCGGAGTGGAAGTGAGAACACATTACAATGGATTTTGTTTCCGGACTTCCGAGGACACCTAGTGGAAAGGATGCAATCTGGGTGATAGTGGATAGACTGACCAAGTCGGCACATTTTCTACCCTTCAAAGTGGGGCTACCTACAGAGAAGCTGGCAGATCTATATATCAGACATATTGTTATGTTACATGGGGTTCCAGTAAGTATTGTCTCCGACAGAGATTCAAGATTCACCTCTCACTTCTGGAAGAGCTTACAAGCCAGTTTGGGGACTCAACTCAAATTCAGCACAGCTTATCATCCCCAAACCGATGGGCAATCGGAACGTACAATCCAGACCCTTGAAGATATGCTCCGTACATGTGTTCTGGATTTTGGAGGATCCTGGGAAGACTATCTACACCTGGTGGAGTTCTCTTATAATAACAGCTACCAAGCCAGTATCGAGATGACTCCATTTGAAGCTCTGTATGGACGAAGATATCGTACCCCGCTATCATGGGACGACGTTGGAGAAAGAGCCTTGCTGGGACCAGAGATGGTGATCGATTCAGCTGAGAAGGTAAAACAGATACGGGATAGACTTCGAGTGGCTCAAGACAGGCAACGACATTGGGCAAATAGCCACCGAAGGCCCTTGGAATTTGAGGTTGGAGAGCTGGTGTTCTTAAAGATTTCCCCGACACGTGGCACCATTAGGTTCGGAAGGAGTGGAAAACTCAACCCAAGATTCATTGGACCTTTTGGCATTCAGGAGAAAATCGGAGAAGTGGCATACCGTCTGGCATTGCCACCCTCTCTGGAAGGAGTCCATAACGTCTTCCACGTGTCGCAGCTGAGGAAGTACGTGTCAGACCCCAGCCACATTTTGGATCACTCAGAGCTCGAAGTAGGCCCAAGTCTGACTTACCAAGAGCAACCCGTGGAGATACTGGATCGCTCGGAGAAAGTCCTACGGAACCAGGTTATCTCCCTGGTTCGCGTAGCTTGGAAGCACCATTCCCCCGGCGAATCCACCTGGGAGCGAGAAGACGAGATTAGAGAGCGATACCCCTATCTTTTTGAACCCTGAGGTGTATTTTATTTCTCGGCCTTTCTTTTCGTGCCTTGTTATTCTTAAATTTTGAGGACGAAATTTTTGTAAGTTGGGTAGGTTGTAAACCCCCAAAATTTTCAAATTATTAAATCTTGGATTTTTCCCAATTTTCTGGAATTTTTTGGGAATTTTCTGTAATTAAAATCAAGGTTTTCAATTAATAAATGATTTTTAATTGACAATAAATAATATTAAAATATTATGAAAATAACATTTTTGGGTGTAGAATGAAAAATTTGACTTAGGGTAATTTTTCTGGATTTTTCTGGGCCTCAGACCTATTTTTAAATGCCTAAAAACTAATTTTAAATAATTATTTAATTAATTATTATTATTATTATTTAATTAATTATTATTATTATTATTATTATTATTTTACTAATACCCAGCCCACTGGGCCCGGCCCACCGGGCCCAGCCCGAACCCAAACCTAGCCCGCTCCCCACCGGGTCGGGTCGGGTCTGACCGCCGCCCGACCCGCAAACCCGACCCGGCCCCCCTCTCTCTCCCCCACGACCCTGAGCCCGAGTCCGGCGCCGCTCCGCCCGGGCCGCCCGCCGCATCCTCCGGCCTCCCCTCCGCGCACCCCGCCACGTCGACCAGTCCACCGCCTCCCTCGGCCTCCCCTCAACCGCCCGCAACCCCTATATAAACCTCCCCCACCGTCTTCCTCCTCCAGCCTCCACCCTAACCCTCGCACCGCTCCGCCGCTGCTCGCCACCGCCTCACCGACCGCCTCGCCGACCTCCCAGTGCCTCCCTCCCCCTCGGCGCCGCCCGCCGTCTCCTCCCGCAGAAACCGCAGCAGCAGCACGAGCAGCCCCCACCGCCGCTGCCGGCCGCCCTGAGCCACCGCCGACCGCCAGCAGCTCCGCCTCGCTCCGGCGAGCAGTCCCCCGCCCTCGCCGGCCGCCCAGCAGCCGCCCTCCGCCGTCCTCGGCCGTTTTCCGGCGAAACCCTAACCCTAGCCCTAATTTTGGATTCCGTGTCGGACACGACACGGACACGTCTCGACCCTGATTTTCGGGTCCCCTTCAGGTACGTGTAACATTTGCCTCGTAGCTCCGTTTTCAATTCCGCAAATTGCGTTGTGAAGCCATTATGACCCTCTCGGTGTCCGGACAAACTGTTCGGGACATCGCATCCTGTGGTGATCGCACACCGCGATCCAAAAACAGGAAAAACCAGACCCTGTTTCACCCCGGAACTGAGTACGCCCCGCCAAACGGGACGACTTGGTCGCGAGCGGTCTTCGCAGATACGTACGCACCGTCGATACAGACGTGTGAGATTTTGCGGAAGCTGATTCGGGTGTGCGTGCACACCGAAATCAACGCGTATCCGCGGACATCGCCCCGTATCCGGCTTTTCTGCAATTCACCCTAACTTCGTGCACACACGTCGGATCGAGACGAAACTTGCGCCATCGGACTCATAGCAATACGCTGGTCCTGTGGGTCAAGTTTGGTTCGATTCTGAGAACGTTGACGAAATCGCGTGTCGTGGGCCCCACAGGCCCCGCTCGACGGGCGATTTTGTGTTCGGCTCATCGGAATCCAAATCTGAAAGTTCCGTTGGGTTCGTATCAGCGTTCCTGACCTGTTAACACTAAGTTTGGTGAATTTGAGGACCTTTGACCCGGACACATTTTTCGGTGCAAAGCGGGCCCACCGGCGGACCCCGTTTTGACCCGAAACTGCCGTTTTTGCCCTTGTCTCCAAATTGGACCCAAGGACAGGCGTTTCTAGCTATTTGACATCTTCTGAGCATGATGGTAATGTCTATTTCAGCTTTTGGACTCATCTCTGGACTTTTCCCCCAAGAAACTAACTAATCAGATCCAAACAACAGGCAAGTACCTGCACCTCAAGTTAATCTTTATATATTGTGATAATTAATTCCCTGTCTTACATGTACCCTTGATGATTATACATCGTGTTAGAAATGTTGAACTTCATGTCTTGAATATTGGTAGTTCCTGTCTTATTTTTCATGTCGGGTGGGAGAATACTAGGAGGCATGTAGTTTACCCTTTCCCCTGTCGTGATTGCTAGCTTTTGGTACGCGACTGTACCATCAGCCTGATACTCGATTATTCCTGACTGCTAGCCGCCTATGGCATGCCTGATTAGCCTTATAAACCCCTACATGCCAACTATGTATTCTAAAAACAAACACAAGTACACACATATAGTTTCTGGTTATTTCTTGCTGGCTATTGTAGTTTCATTTCCTGTTTCATTTATTTCTGTTTCTCATATTCCTGTTTGCAGTTAACTTTGAGATAATAATGTTCTGTTAATGCTGTTTCTCAACATGATAGCCAATATTTAATTGTCATAAAATATTTAGTTTAACCTTGTTGTGCATTGTGTACTTTGCTCCTTTCCTGACTGGATCTGTTGATTTAGGCGATGATGAGGACCTTGCTCCTACTTATTACGGTCCCTATGAGGGGACTGATGATACCTTTGAGGAGCCAGAACCCACCCAGGAGACCCCTGCTGCCGAGTAGCTAGTAGTAGCTATCTTTCATTTCCATTCTTAGCTTATTTATCGGGTTTGTCCCCGATTTGAATATTGAATTTCTGTACTTAAACATTTGAATCTGTTGTCACATTTATTTTCAGTTGCAATCTTAAGTTTCATTTCTCCTTATTATCTTGCCTATGTTGTTGTGAATGAGCTAGTTAGTAATTATGGATTGACCTAGACAGCGTACTACCGCCGACTCTATGGCGTAGGCTGGACGTACCCACGCACTCGTGCCAGAACTTCCGGGTGCGAGTCGTGACACGTTTTTATGGTAGCCCATGCAGGTCCTATCCTAAAATAGGGTAATACCCTAGGACAGGGTATGGAATAAAATTGAGGATTCTAGGAAAAGCTCATTCACAGTATAGCGTCCTTATTTCAATTCTTGATATCATTGCTGCTCAATTTTTCCTATCGCCTTTGATTTCCAAGTATTCTTTTCTGATCTTCCTATCCCTTAATCTTTCAGAATGGTCCAGACCAGGAACACAGTAGGAGGCACATCAGAACCAGCTGAGCAGAATGTGCCCGAGACTCTTGCACTCCCGCCACCTCCATCTGTTCCGGCAGTTACCCTAGATGGGGCACAGCTACTAGGAGTATTCCAGGGATTGGTAGAATCCCAGAAAGAACAGACGGCACTTCTGCGGACCAGCCTCTCAGAAGCTCTTAAGCCCCAGGAGTCGTCACTCAAGAGGCCAGGGAGTGCTAAAGACTTCAAGAATCTAAGACCCCTGGAATTCTACGGAACTGAGGGCATTCTCTATGCCGATGAGTGGATAGAGAATGTCGAGAGACTCCTGAAGACTGCCCGGGTCCCTGATGACCTCAAAGTGGAGTCCACAAGCCTGCAACTGTTCGACATTGCTCGAACCTGGTTCAGAGACGAACCCCAACTATATGCTCCCGACATCACCTGGGAGGACTTCAAGAGACTATTCAAGGAAAAATTCTACCCCGAAGTGGCTAGGGAAGCTCTCGAAAGCCAATTCGAGAGACTGGAACAAGGTAACCTGTCTGTTGATGAATATACTGCTGAATTTAGCAGGTTAAGCCACTTTGTGGAGTACATGGTTCGTACCCCGGAGGACAGAGCCCGTAGATTCAAGAAGGGGCTGTCTCCGGATATTCGCCTTGCTGTCACCACCAGCCGAGCTCGCTCCTATGAAGAAATCCTGAGCGTGGCACAAGGCGTAGAGAGAGATATGGGGCACAAACTGAAGCGAGAAAGAGATACCGGAAATGCAGGACCCAACAAACGCCCTTTTCAACAACAGCACCAGCAACAACAACAGAGGGCCCCGCAGCAAACTCAGTGTCCTCTCCCTCGAGCTCCAGCACCCCAACCCCAGGCTCAAAGACAGAACCAACAAGCTTCCCCTTGTGGCTATTGCCAAAAACCAGGTCATACTTGGCAAGTCTGCAGGAAGAGGCTAGGTGCCTGCCTCTACTGCGGCTCAGCAGCGCATCAAATGAGGGACTGTCCAGCTGCTCAAGAACGCCCAGCAGCACCAAAGGCTCCAGCCCAGACCAGGGCCCCAGCAGTACAACAAAGGGGACCCCCACTTCCAACACAACAACAACGCTTTGCTCAGCACCAGCAACAACAGAGGGGTGCACCGCAGCAAGGCCGTGCTTATGCAATGACTCTGGAAGAAGCTGAGGCCACAGCAGACGTGATCACAGGTTCTGTGCTTATAAATTCAATACCAGCTATTACTTTATTTGACTCTGGAACTTCGCATTCATTCATGTCAGTAGATTTCCTTATGAAGCATAGCTTAAGCACTAAACCCCTTAGGAATTATTATAAGATCATTACCGGTGGAGGAATCATTCCGGTTAGTGATGCATGTAACAATTGTCCTATCACATTATGTGGAAGAGAACTGTATGCTAGACTACTTGTAATGCCAGTGCCCAGTTTTGACATTATACTGGGTATGGATTGGTTAAGTCAACATCATGCCACAATAGACTGCCACAGAGGTAGTATAATCTTCAGGCCCCCTGACAAGCCAGAATTTGAATTTGCTAGAGGTTCTAGAGAAATGGGTAATAACAAAATTTGTGGAGCCCTAGTAACAGAAGAAGTGCCACTACCTATCATCTCTGAATTCCTTGATGTCTTCCCTGAAGATCTTCCAGGCCTACCCCCAGACCGAGAAGTTGAATTCTCTATTGACTTAGTGCCAGGAGCAGCACCAGTATCTCAAAATCCCTACAGAATCAACAAGAAGGAGATAATAGAACTAAATGAGCAAATCAAAGAACTAGAAGACAAATGCTTCATTAGGTCTAGTGTCTCACCCTGGGGAGCTCCAGTATTATTTGTGCCCAAGAAGGACGGAACATCCCGAATGTGTATTGACTATAGGGCCTTGAATGCCTTAACAATTAAGAATAAGTATCCCCTACCCAGGATAGATGACTTATTTGATCAGTTGAGTGGAGCTCGGGTCTTTTCCAAGATTGATTTGAGGTCTGGTTACCACCAAGTAAGGGTGAGAAAGGAGGACATCCCTAAAACTGCTTTCAATACCCGGAACGGACACTACGAATTCTTAGTAATGCCGTTCGGGTTGACGAATGCTCCAGCAATTTTTATGAACCTAATGAACAGAGTTTTCCAGCCATACCTAGACAAATTTGTAGTGGTCTTCATTGATGATATTTTGATCTACTCCAAGACCCCCGAAGAACATGAAGAACATTTGAGGTTAGCATTGAAGACTTTGAGGAAGGAAAAACTTTATGGAAAATTGTCTAAATGTGCTTTCTTCCTAGACAAAGTAGAATTCTTGGGACATGTTGTGACTGGAGATGGAATAGCAGTAGATCCTAAGAAGATAGCTGCAGTAGAATCCTGGCCCACTCCAGACTCTGTAGCTGAGATTAGAAGTTTTCTGGGACTAGCTGGCTACTATCGGAAGTTTGTGAAGGACTTTGCTAGAATTGCGGAGCCCATGACAAAATTAACAAGGAAGGATGAAGAGTTCACCTGGACTGATGAATGTCAGCATGCTTTTGAGGAATTGAAGAAAAGACTGACTTCTGCCCCTATTCTGACCTTACCTTCCGGAACCGGAGGTTTCGCTATTTATAGTGATGCTTCTGGAAAAGGTCTAGGTTGCGTACTGGAGCAGAACAAGAAGGTAATAGCATATGCCTCTAGACAGCTTCGACCACATGAAAAGAATTATCCAACTCATGATTTAGAATTGGCAGCTGTCATTTTTGCTCTTAAATTATGGAAGCATTACCTTTATGGAGAAAGGGTGGAAATATTTACGGACCATAAAAGTCTAAAATATATCTTCACTCAGAAAGAGCTAAACATGAGGCAAAGAAGGTGGCTGGAACTAATGAAAGATTTTGATATCACCCTTCAATATCATCCTGGGAAGGCCAATGTAGTTGCTGATGCTCTAAGCAGATACCCTATGGCGATGTACTTGACTTTGAACCGACACTTGCTCGAGGACCTGGAAAGCTTAGGTATTGAAGTAATTATCCCAGGAAAAGAGGGCCAAATGATGAACTTGCAGATTCAGTCTACCTTAATAGATAAAATCAAGGAGACTCAGTTTCAAGACGAAAGCCTGCGAAGCCTTCGAGGTCAAGTGCAAGCAGGATTAGTAGAAGATTTCAGAATTCATGAAGATGAATCACTGAGGCATGGCGATAGATTATGTGTACCTCAAGGAGACATAAGAGAAGAAATTATGCAAGAGGCGCACAGATCGCAATACTCTATACATCCAGGAGCCAACAAGATGTACAAGGACTTGAGGACGCATGTTTGGTGGCATGGCATGAAAAGAGAAGTAGCCAGGTTCGTATCCCGTTGTTTAGTGTGCCAGCAAGTCAAGGCAGAGAGACAAAGACCTGGAGGATTGCTTCAACCACTACCCATTCCGGAGTGGAAGTGAGAACATATTACAATGGATTTTGTTTCCGGACTTCCGAGGACACCTAGTGGAAAGGATGCAATCTGGGTGATAGTGGATAGACTGACCAAGTCGGCACATTTTTTACCCTTCAAAGTGGGGCTACCTACAGAGAAGCTGGCAGATCTATATATCAGACATATTGTTATGTTACATGGGGTTCCAGTAAGTATTGTCTCCGACAGAGATTCAAGATTCACCTCTCACTTCTGGAAGAGCTTACAAGCCAGTTTGGGGACTCAACTCAAATTCAGCACAGCTTATCATCCCCAAACCGATGGGCAATCGGAACGTACAATCCAGACCCTTGAAGATATGCTCCGTACATGTGTTCTGGATTTTGGAGGATCCTGGGAAGACTATCTACACCTGGTGGAGTTCTCTTATAATAACAGCTACCAAGCCAGTATCGAGATGACTCCATTTGAAGCTCTGTATGGACGAAGATATCGTACCCCGCTATCATGGGACGACGTTGGAGAAAGAGCCTTGCTGGGACCAGAGATGGTGATCGATTCAGCTGAGAAGGTAAAACAGATACGGGATAGACTTCGAGTGGCTCAAGACAGGCAACGACATTGGGCAAATAGCCACCGAAGGCCCTTGGAATTTGAGGTTGGAGAGCTGGTGTTCTTAAAGATTTCCCCGACACGTGGCACCATTAGGTTCGGAAGGAGTGGAAAACTCAACCCAAGATTCATTGGACCTTTTGGCATTCAGGAGAAAATCGGAGAAGTGGCATACCGTCTGGCATTGCCACCCTCTCTGGAAGGAGTCCATAACGTCTTCCACGTGTCGCAGCTGAGGAAGTACGTGTCAGACCCCAGCCACATTTTGGATCACTCAGAGCTCGAAGTAGGCCCAAGTCTGACTTACCAAGAGCAACCCGTGGAGATACTGGATCGCTCGGAGAAAGTCCTACGGAACCAGGTTATCTCCCTGGTTCGCGTAGCTTGGAAGCACCATTCCCCCGGCGAATCCACCTGGGAGCGAGAAGACGAGATTAGAGAGCGATACCCCTATCTTTTTGAACCCTGAGGTGTATTTTATTTCTCGGCCTTTCTTTTCGTGCCTTGTTATTCTTAAATTTCGAGGACGAAATTTTTGTAAGTTGGGTAGGTTGTAAACCCCCAAAATTTTCAAATTATTAAATCTTGGATTTTTCCCAATTTTCTGGAATTTTCTGGGAATTTTCTGTAATTAAAATCAAGGTTTTCAATTAATAAATAATTTTTAATTGACAATAAATAATATTAAAATATTATGAAAATAACATTTTTGGGTGTAGAATGAAAAATTTGACTTAGGGTAATTTTTCTGGATTTTTCTGGGCCTCAAACCTATTTTTAAATGCCTAAAAACTAATTTTAAATAATTATTTAATTAATTATTATTATTATTATTTAATTATTATTATTATTATTATTATTATTATTATTTTACTAATACCCAGCCCACTGGGCCCGGCCCACCGGGCCCAGCCCGAACCCAAACCCAGCCCGCTCCCCACCGGGTCGGGTCGGGTCTGACCGCCGCCCGACCCGCAAACCCGACCCGGCCCCCCTCTCTCTCCCCCACGACCCTGATCCCGAGTCCGGCGCCGCTCCGCCCGGGCCGCCCGCCGCATCCTTTGGCCTCCCCTCCGCGCACCCCGCCACGTCGACCACTCCACCGCCTCCCTCGGCCTCCCCTCAACCGCCCGCAACCCCTATATAAACCTCCCCCACCGTCTTCCTCCTCCAGCCTCCACCCTAACCCTCGCACTGCTCCGCCGCTGCTCGCCACCGCCTCACCGACCGCCTCGCCGACCTCCCAGCGCCTCCCTCCCCCTCGGCGCCGCCCGCCGTCTCCTCCCGCAGAAACCGCAGCAGCAGCACGAGCAGCCCCCACCGCCGCTGCCGGCCGCCCTGAGCCACCGCCGACCTCCAGCAGCTCTGCCCCGCTCCGGCGAGCAGTCCCCCGCCCTCGCCGGCCGCCCAGTAGCCGCCCTCCGCCGTCCTCGGCCGTTTTCCGGCGAAACCCTAACCCTAGCCCTAATTTTGGATTCCGTGTCGGACACGACACGGACACGTCTCGACCCTGATTTTCGGGTCCCCTTCAGGTACGTGTAACTTTTGCCTCGTAGCTCCGTTTTTAATTCCGCAAATTGCGTTGTGAAGCCTGTATGACCCTCTAGGTGTCCGGACAAACTGTTCGGGACATCGCGTCCTGTGGTGATCGCACACCGCGATCCAAAAACAGAAAAAACCAGACCCTGTTTCACCCCGGAACTGAGTACGTCCCGCCAAACGGGATGACTTGGTCGCGTGCGGTCTTCGCAGATACGTACGCACCGTCGATACGGACGTGTGATATTTTGCGGAAGCTGATTCGGGTGTGCGTGCACACCGGAATCAACGCGTATCCGCGGACATCGCCCCGTATCCGGCTTTTTTGCAATTCACCCTAACTTCGTGCACACACGTCGGATCGAGACGAAACTTGCGCCATCGGACTCGTAGCAATACGCTGGTCCTGTGGGTCAAGTTTGGTTCGATTCTGAGAACGTTGACGAAATTGCGTGTCGTGGGCCCCACAGGCCCCGCTCGACGGGCGATTTTGTGTTCGGCTCATCGGAATCCAAATCTGGAAGTTCCGTTGGGTTCGTATCAGTGTTCCTGACCTGTTGACACTAAGTTTGGTGAATTTGGGGACCTTTGACCCGAACACGTTTTTCGGTGCAAAGCGGGCCCACCGGAGGACCCCGTTTTGACCCGAAACTGTCGTTTTTGCCCTTGTCTCCAAATTGACCCAAGGACAGGCATTTCTAGCTATTTGACATCTTCTGAGCATGATGGTAATGTCTATTTCAGCTTTTGGACTCATCTCTGGACTTTTCCCCCAAGAACCTAACTAATCAGATCCAAACAACAGGCAAGTACCTGCACCTCAAGTTAATCTTTATATATTGTGATAATTAATTCCTTGTCTTACATGTACCCTTGATGATTATACATCGTGTTAGAAATGTTGAACTTCATGTCTTGAATATTGGTAGTTCCTGTCTTGTTTTTCATGTCGGGTGGGAGAATACTAGGAGGCATGTAGTTTACCCTTTCCCCTGTCGTGATTGCTAGCTTTTGGTACGCGACTGTACCATCAGCCTGATACTCGATTATTCCTGACTGCTAGCCGCCTATGGCGTGCCTGATTAGCCTTATAAACCCCTACATGCCAACTATGTATTCTAAAAACAAACACAAGTACACACATATAGTTTCTGGTTATTTCTTGCTGGCTATTGTAGTTTCATTTCCTGTTTCATTTATTTATGTTTCTCATATTCCTGTTTGCAGTTAACTCTGAGATAATAATGTTCTGTTAATGCTGTTTCTCAACATGATAGCCAATATTTAATTGTCATAAAATATTTAGTTTAACCTTGTTGTGCATTGTGTACTTTGCTCCTTTCCTGACTGGATCTGTTGATTCAGGCGATGATGAGGACCTTGCTCCTACTTATTACGGTCCCTATGAGGGGACTGATGATACCTATGAGGAGCCAGAACCCACCCAGGAGACCCCTGTTGCCGAGTAGCTAGTAGTAGCTATCTTTCATTTCCATTCTTAGCTTATTTATCGGGTTTGTCCCCGATTTGAATATTGAATTTCTGTACTTAAACATTTGAATCTGTTGTCACATTTATTTTCAGTTGCAATCTTATGTTTCATTTCTCCTTATTATCTTGCCTATGTTGTTGTGAATGAGCTAGTTAGTAATTATGGATTGACCTAGACAGCGTACTACCGCCGACTCTGCGGCGTAGGCTGGACGTACCCACGCACTCGTGCCCGAACTTCCGTGTGCGGGTCGTGACAAATGTTGTATAGCATGCAGGGTGACACCTTTTAGTCAAGTTAAACCTACGCCAGGTGCAAAATAGTACGTACATTATGTCTCTGTGTCAGATAAAAATGTTTGATTAAAACAAAAGTACATTACTAAACAAAAGAGACTACAATAGTTGGCCATCAAGGCCCATAAAATAAAAGAGAAAAAGGAGGAGAAAGTGCAAGATAAAGCTAGGTAAAATCACAATCATGGATAATCTCCACAATATCCTTCAAAGTATGCACGTCTGATCGGTGGAACAGACCATGCCTAGCCTCTCTGGTGTCCAGTACCTCCCTTTCCCCATTAGTCAGAGAAAGAGATGCATAGTTCAGAATTGGCTCTAGCATCCTAGCAATGTCCTCGAAGGTCAAATCGTAAGCAGAAATGATAGCTTAAGCCAAATCTAGTTCATCTTTCTCTCACACTCTCTTCTTAGGAGTGGAGGAAGAAATATAAGTCGCTATGGAGGAAACATGAGCCTGCTCCATAAAAACGGTGACCCTCACCCCTGGACCCATGAAGGGTAGAGTGCGTCAATGAGGTACAGTCTTCGGCCGTAGTTCCCATCCAGGAACATTTTTGAGGCTATGATCAGCAGTGCAAGTTGGCTAAACATGATGAACTATATCCTATATATATACAATGGTGGGTGTCGGTTCATCTCCTTGAGGCAACTTTTACATGATGAATCTCGAAAACCTAAAAGACTTGGATGATGATTTACTAGAAGTCTAACCGTCAATGTTATACACCTTTCATATAGTGGTGCTAACAGTCCATTGGAATGCTACATTAAATGTGCACACAAAGCCTGAACCAAGTCTCCATACTTGTACTATTCAAAGTATTTTGAATATTTTTTTGATAATTCAAAAACTTTGAAGGGGCTCTTATAGAAGCATAAAAAGTACGTCTACGAAGGATGCTACATTCAAAGGGACAATGGCGTACTACTCATCAGAAGAAGCAGTGACTTACACCACGTATATTACCTCAATGGCGTACTTAGTATGCTTTCAAAGTAGTGGCGTACCTTAGCAGCGTACTTCATCACAACAGCGTACAAACATTGGTATTTTTCTCATTCGGGTATTATGGCCATGACCTTTCCGGCCATAGCATTTAATGTAATGAACCTGACAGTTGATAGGCCATCATAGCAATTGAGGAGATCAAGGCATTAAATATCAAAGATTTTTGGACACGTAGACCCAGGTTGTCTTTTAGCGACCAAATAAAACAGTTGTTTCATCCTAGCACGGTAAAGTGGTTACACTATCTTAATATACAGAGGTTGTCACTATATTTCAGTATGCCAAGGTCGTCAATCCATTTCAGTATGCCAAGGTTGTCATTCTATTTCAGTACGCCAAGGTTATCATTCCATTTAAATACGCCAAAGTTGTTACTCCATTTTTGAATGCTAAGGTGGTTACTCTACTGCAAATACGTAGAGGATGCCACTTTATCCAAATACACAGGTGAGCTCTCTTCATACCAAAGCATGCCAGCAGGTCATCTTTGGGGTCAAATGCTGACATTATTATGTCAAAGAAAGTCTCTATTGACATAGTGGTTGAGAAGATCAGTCATTTAATGCAGA
The DNA here is from genome assembly GCA_036927795.1 of Iris macrosiphon. Lineage (NCBI taxonomy): Eukaryota > Viridiplantae > Streptophyta > Magnoliopsida > Asparagales > Iridaceae > Iris > Iris macrosiphon. Next base: position 95,545,934 of record JAYESA010000015.1, on the reverse strand, counting down.
AGATTTCTTGGCTCAGACCCAGATTGTCGTTTAATGACCAAAGTTGATATCTCAGCTCGAGTACGCTGCCAATGCTACTTTGCTATTGTTCACCAATAGTGCTACATCAAATAGACTATGCCATTGATGCTATCTCTTTTGAATACGTCCGTAATGATGCTTTAGCAATAATGCACCTACAGTGCTAACACTCAATGAATACACCAATATTAGTTCTTTAACTTGAGTATACGAACTTTCATATTATAGTCAGAATATGCCGGTAGGATATTGTGGCAACTCTAGAGGGGGGTAAATAGAGTAAGTGTGTGTTCAGCAGAAAATAATCACCAATTTAAAATTCTAAGTTTAAGGAATACTTATAAACTGCAGCAATAAATATAATCAGAGTATAAGTAAAGTTCAAAAGAGGAAACTCAAACACAGAGAATTTTATCCTGGTTTTCCTCGTGGAGGACTAGTCTAGGCCCGAGAACTCTTGCTCGGTGTTAATCCACTATATATGAAATAGGGTACAGATGTGCTCTTGATCCGAAGAACACGCCAAGTTCTTACAACACAAGATTTTGATCCAAAGAGCTTGAACACTTCAGACATAAATAGAAAGCAGCTTTTAAATCAAGCTAGTACAACTCTACTCAACTTTTAATCAGAACGACACTTGGACACTTAGAAGGAAAGGGAGTTATCTTGGGAATGAGAAAGATTAAAGCTCTTTAAGTAATAGAGAAGAATAATGTTTGAGTTAATTAGTTATATTGAAATATGGAAATTCTTCTCTATTTATATGATTTTTCTGAGCCGAGTTCGGATGATTTAACATTCATAAATTTGAACGTTAGAGCCTGGTCATTCGGAAGAGGAGGCTAACTAGAAAATTGGTTCAGGGTAACCGAGTTCGGTTGGTCATTTTTTCAGATTGTTTTGACTTGGATTTTTGTGTAGGTTTGGGTTTAGGCTCGAATCCAAAAGAAATACTGGTCTGGGTAAGCTTATGTATGAGTGGACTTTGGATAAAGGTTCAATCTTTATGCCAATTTTTTTTTCTGACTCACATAAGTCCTTAGACTAAAAAAATTAAAAATTACATAACAAAGTAAAAAGAGTAACCCAAACTGAATCATCTTGTAGCATCTTGTGACGAAGTGTTGCATTATCTTTTTGAACAAATTCATCTATGTTGTAATATATCGATTCGTAGTTTGGATCGATTATCAAAATTGGTTTGACGATGGCCAGATGGGTCAACAATCTCCCCCATTTTGATAATTGACAAAACTGCGACTGATACGACAACTAAGATATTGTTCATGTAATAATAACTATGTTGTTCTCCCGATTTCTAGATATGTTGCTCTCCCACAATAATAGCTTGCTTGCGATGCTGATATCTCAATATGTATGTCTCTCCCGTTGTCACTTAATCGAAATAGGAAACCTCCCCCGTAAAGTTGGAGCCAAGGTAAAAAAATATGACGCAAGGAATGACATAATAAACAAAAACAAATATAAAAGAAGCAACTATAAAATATTCTATAGGAACATTTTGTAAATGAAGAGCAATATAACTTTGCCAAAAGTTAACCAAGTTAAAAACATCATTGATCTAAAGATAACATCTCATAAAAGTCTCATAAAAGAAGCATAACTAGTAATAACAACTCATGAGATTAACATCATCTCATAATATTATCACTAAATGCTAAGCTAATGATCTCTACTCTACTACTAGTGATCATCATCACAAGTCTCTGCCGAACGGTTGGGATCATAAAAATTAGCAAAATGATCAAAGTATCTCTGAGCAACTGGATCATCACTGCGGTATCCATTAAAGGATGGATCATGAACCATGTGAATCGGTCCGCTGCCAGGGTACTGAGAGAAGCTGTAATGCATATCCATAAAAAAATTGGATATAGCCTGAGCTTGGAGTGTGGTGCGATAATCCATAGCACGATAGCGCTCATCCTCTAGTCTGTGGTGATCATCTTCCAAACGTCCCGATCTTGGAGCATAGTGTGGAGGTGCTCAAGAGTGATGGGTGGAACAACTAAGGTAGAAGCAACATGAGGTGCAGGTGGTACAGATGGCCAGCACCAGAAGTAGCATCAACAGGTGGCACAGGTGGTAGAACAGGGTCAGTCCTTTGGATAGTAAAGAGATAGGAGAGTTATACTAGATAGGGACAATCATCTAATAGAATATTAAAGTGTTGAAATATGATAGGTAAATACATGGCGTACAACGGATTTTGCCTATTCTTACGAGCTCTAACCATAGTTTGAATGATAGTCTTTGAAAAACTAAATAGAATCCCAAAGTGGAGATGATAGATAGCACAAAGTTTCAAGTTTGTGATGTCATCAATAGAGGTTTGCTTGGGAATTATCACAGTAAAAATAATATGATGTAAGTCATAAAATTATTTGTTAAGGTGTTTGGCTTTAAGCTTACCCTGAGAATGAGCGACATAAGTGCAAAAGGAATCCTTAAAGGAATCTAGATTCGTGCCTTCAGGGAACGTAAATTTGGTCATGTCGACAAGGAATTCACCATCGTTTAGAATATGAAGGATCTCCCCCAAATCGTTAGCATCAAAGTTAATATTTATCCCTCCGACACGAGAGTGAATGGAATCATCTTCATAGATGAGATTAGAATAAAATATTCTAATAGCATTAATATAGATTGGAAATCAAGAAACAACTAATTTATCAAGTCCTAAAGCACGTAAAGTAGGCAGATACGCAGAAAATAAAGTAAAATTTATTGGATTTCCAGAATAAACAGTCCTGTAACAAAATCATCAAACCACTCTATGGATTATTCAAGAGATAAAAATAAAAATCTATCACAATCACCCTCATCGGGCATTGACGGACTGAACATGGAATAAGATATGTCTTCCTGAACATTGGAAGAGGATGATTCACCAGCAACTTTTCTTTTCTTAAAGAACTTAGGAGACATTTAAAAGAAAGATAATGGAGTGAAATAGATGATTATACCTGAAATAGATAAGAAATGTGATAGAGAACCTTGAAATCCACCTAAATCCAAAGTTTGGAGAGATAAGAACTGTTGAGGAGGAAGAACCAAAAACTAGGGTTTGGAGAATTTAGGGTTCTAAGGAGGAGAAAGAATGGGATATTGTTCATAGGTTTTTGTTTTGATGATTAATAGGTAAATATAAGGAGTTGGGTTTTATTTCGAATTCTGAAACAAAGGCAACCGAGTTTGGCCAAAGTTCGGTCTGAACTCTACCCGAATTCGGTTCCTTTGAACCATAATTCATTCGAGACAAAATTCTTTATATAAAGGTAGATCAATTTTGTAAGTCTAAATTTTAGGATGTTAGACTTAATACAATAATGTAACCTCCATATCCTAAAATTTTAGCTTAAATGTTGTTATTCGGTTAATTTGGGACTATTAAGATTTTTCCATAATTTTTGGTTAATTAAAACTAGTAACACTAATTTTTAAGACTTTCAAGAATTTATTTTAGTGTCAAACATAATTAAAAATATCCTAAACTTTTATTTTAGATTATAATTAATCAAATATATTTTCTAGAATTTTTTGGAAATTTTTGGAGTATTTTTAGTTTTATTGGGAGTTATTTAGGCTAATAACTAATTTTTTAGGACTTCTAGAATTTATTGTACAAGCCAAGTAACATAGAATAGACACAAGTAATTTTCTAGGGTTTATAATATTATTATATATTTTCTAAAAGTTTTTCAGAATTTTTGAAATATTTTTATTATTTATTTTTAGTTAAATAGGTAAAACTAATTTTTAGAGCTTCTAGTAATTATAATAGGAAAACTATGAACATAAAATTGTTCCAATTATTTTTTTAGGGTTTGTGGGTTCAAAATATTTTTTCTATAATTTTTCCAAATTTTTATAATTAATTTTAATATTTATTTTGAGTTATTTAGTTTCAAAACAACTTAAATAATGATTTAATAAAGACAAATCAAAAACAAATAATATAAACAAACCACCGAACCAGATTCTGACACGTGTCTAGCATATCCTTTTTCTTTCAGCCATATATATATATATATATATATATATATATATATTATAATAACCTTAATCAGCGGATTAATTTTAGATAGAGAAGAATTTTGAGGAGTTGTCATCTAGGGTTTCCTTCATCTTCCAGAAGCCATTGCGGATAGCTCCAGACTCCAAACGTATCTTCGTTTCTTCCGTTAGAACTGTATTTAGGTTAGTTTTCTTAATATATAATTTTTTTTACAAAATTTAGAGTATTAAATTCTATAAAATTCGTAGAGCACATCATGTCCGAAAATAGATGCGTCTCGGTATTTTTGCGATTTTAGGAGAGCCAGGGATCCGAATTATGAACCGCTTGAAGTTTTAGAAAGCTAACATCGAGACTATCAATATATATTTTTTATCATAATTTAATTCATATTATTTCTATACTATAAATTCTGTAGAACTTTTAGGTTAGCCATCAACCACCGTTGCACAATACGATTTTGTATGTGCAATAGTTTCCAAACGAATTTGAATCCGGATGAGCCATAAATTTTAGCATGTTTGTGAAGTTAAAATCTACAAGAAATCATGTATGAAAGTCGAGTTTGTATCGGTTGACTTTTTGGTCAACAGTCGCTTGATTTGCATGCCGTGAGTCTCGAGTTGATAAAATTTGGTTTCTTTGGATAAAATTTTGGAATTTACCTAAATATTTAGAATAAAAACTAAAATAGGATTTTAGAGTAATTATTCTAGAATTAAATAAATTAAATAAAATATTTTTTGACATGGTAAATTCGTAATACATAGGCTATTTGGAGTATGACTTGGATTCTGACTCGTACCAGTTAAAAACCACAGTCGAGTACATTATCTGTTAGTTTCCATTATTTAATATTTTCTATGATGCATGTTTATAATAGTGTTTTACCTGATTCCTGACACGGTGGATATACTGATTTTTATTGTATAGATTCATTTTCGTAAGATAAATATTTTCAGGCCTATAGACTTTTTTCTGGACTAATGAATTACTGGACTAATATATTCTCTAGCCTGTTGACATCTTCTGGACTATTGAGATTATTCGTGTCTGGACTTGGATCCATCAGTACTAGTCGTACCTAGGAGATGTGTGAACATTCCCTTTCTATCCTATGATCTTACTGGAATGATAGCAGCCACACACGACACGTGTGGTTTGCCAGATATTATCCGCTAGCCATTCATATGTCAACTTGGTATTTTAAAATACTAGTTAGATACAGTCATTCTGGATTAATCTATACTTGCTGATTGTACACTTGCATTACAAGTTTTCTAATTCACATATTTGTTTGTCTTTACATACTGCTCTGTTCTTCTTTCTTGTCTTTCATTATTATTTTATTTAACTGTTCCTCTATGATGTACCATATTTCATTATTATATGCTCATCAAGTATTTCATAACTATTTTCTGTTCATAGTTCTTGTCAATTAACTGGAATTGCTATTGGGTTGTACTCGTTCCATCCTGATTGGATAAATATTTTTAGGTGACTTGCTATCTTACTCGTTGGATTTTTTTGGAGATCGAGATACTTTTGGAAACCAATATTAGAATTTAGATAGTTTAGTAAGTTCTTTAGATTTGATGTTTAGCGAGTTCGTTACCGAGTTATGATTTAATTATAAATTGAGAATCTTGTAAAACTATGTAAATGTTGTGAATGAGCAATAGATTTGAATTTGTGATTAAATATTATCAATTTTGATTGATGGACCATTGTTATCATAGACAGCGTACTACCGCCGATGCTGCGGCATAGGCTGGACTTGGCAACGTACTCGTATCCAAAATGTGGGTGCGGGTCATGACAAGTTTTTATGGTGGCCCATGCAGGTCCGGTTTCACAAATAGTGTGGTAGTACTTAAGTTAGTCGTACTACTGCGAGCTTGTGACTAGTAATAAGATTTTAGGAGAAAGTGCTCATTCACAACTTAGGATTAATTTAAATTTAAGAGAATGACTAGGAATAGGTATACAATATGAATGTCTTATTTCAATTTTATTGCTTGGGTAGTTAAGTTGTTACAAAGGCTACGTGATTAAGGTAGGTATAAATGTTGAATTTTGAGGTAAACTCTAGTAGATGAATTTGAGAAAATTAAGTATTATATATTATGGTATTTTGATAAGTAGGAGTGACCAAAGGTGGGGGTAGAATTCTCGATTGACAAATTATTTCTTTGGGGTTAATCAAGTATTGAAGATAAGAATTAATATTATTATTTTGTGCTCTGAGGTTTAAATTTCTATCTTATTTGATGATTATAATTTTTTTGCTAAAATAAGGTTAAAATTTGTTTTAGAAAAAATAGTTTTCAACGTAAATGATGATAAAGAGAAGAAGTTGGAGATTTATTGAATTTTAGATTTTTATAGATAGTTATAGTGGATTTAAGTTTAAGTTTGAAGAATTTAAATTTTGAATATTTGATTTAAAATTTTAGAATATTAGTCATTTAATTTATGATTTAGAGGAATTTAAAAGGATTAACATTCGAGCTATTGTCATAAAAGATGTGAATTTAAACTTTATATTTTAAAAATTTGAAATTAAATTTTATGTTTTTAGAATTTTGAGGAGTTGAGATTTTATGGATTTGAAAATTTTTGAGGATTAAAATCTTATTCAAAAAATATAATCATAGCTATAAACATTTCTGGAAGTGATTAAAATTTTATTTTATAAATTTTATTTTTATTTCTTTAAGGAAAGTATGATATATTTTATTTAATTTTTTGAAGAGTTAAAATTTGAGGATTTGATTTTAAGGATAAAATTCTAAGTGGGTAAAGTTATCATATTTGATTATTGACAAATTTTTTTTTGAGGATAATGTTTAAAGTTTTGAAATTGAGTATAATCTTAAAAGTTTTGAGATATAATTCGTGAAATTCATGGATAATGTTGAGAATTTGAGTATTAGGAGTTCAATATAATATTGAGATTTGGTTTATGGGTTGAGTCAGACCAAAAGAATAACAATACAAAGATTGATTTTTTAACTTGTTGAATTCGACTTTTAAGGACTTAATTTGAATTCAATTTTTTTTTTGAGAGATATGATTGATGGAGTAGATTTGGAATTCAAATATTGGGGATAAAACTTTGAAATTTTTATATTTATTTATGAAATATATATTAGTAGGATTTACTTTGAAGATTGGATTTAACTTATAAATTTTTAGGATTAAATTCGATATTCTGAGGATGATCATTAATTTAAATACCGAGAATTCATAATTCGTATACGTAATAGCAGTGAAGACAAAACAAATTATGGCTATGGGGACAAATCAAATTATTCTGAGAAATGACTATAATATGAGATTCCAATTTTTAAGGATGAAATTAATTTTTTTTAAACTTCAAAATTGGATTTAATTTTTAAGTTTGGATATGAGATTAAATTTGAAGGATTTAATTATTAAATTTTTGAAGACAGATATAAATGAGATTTTAATTTTAAGAAAATAATGTTAGATTGTATTAAAGAGTTATGACTCGTGAATCTGATTTAAGAGAAAAATTCTATTAGATTTTCAGTTTAGAAGACAAATTCAAATTTTGAAGATTTACTTTAAAATTTTAAGTTGTTAGGATGAAGTTAATTTTTAAGGACTTTGTTAAATAACAATAGTGGTTTGAATTCATGATTATATTGCTAGAATTTTGATGGTGGGGGAAAATTTTTATTAATGATTTTAAATTTTGATGATAAACATTAATTTAAATAAAGAGTTGATAATTTAATATGGCAGAATTGAAGATTTTGTTAAATCACATATTTTTATGAAGATTTTGATATTATTGGATTTGTCATTTAATTTTGTGGAATTTAAGAAAATTATTATTATATTTATTTGACTACAAGATATAAATTTAAAATTTATATTTTGAATGTTGCATTTGAAGATTTCGTAAGTAAGATACTGTTTGAGTATTGTGTGGAAAAAGAATCGAGGAGTAAGATCATTAATGAATTAGTAATTGAATTTAAATATTTGGGATAAGATTTTAAATTTTATAAATATGAATTGATTTGATTTAAATTAGGGGACTGGATATTAATTTTTTTGAGTATTTAGTTATTAAGTTAAAATTTTGGAGGAGATTGTGATAAGAATTTAATTTGATTTTAAATTTGAAGATTTTCAGGAATATGATATTTATAGAATTTTTAAAAATTTGTGAAAAACAATAGCGATTTACTTCATGATTATATGGTTTGTTTAATTTAGTTTTGATGGTAAAAAAAAAGAAAACTATTGAGAATTTTAAATGTCGAGGACGAATTTTTTTAAGGGGGGTAGACTTGTAACCTCCATATCCTGAAATTCTAGCTTAAATATTGTTATTAGGTTAATTTGGGACTTTTGAGATTTTTCTATAATTTTTGGTTAATTAAAACTAGTAATAGTAATTTTTTAGGACTTTCAAGAATCTATTTTAGTGTCAAACATAATTAAAAATGTCCCAAACTTTTATTTTAGGTTCTAAATAATCAAATATATTTTTTAGAATCTTTTGATAATTTTTTAAGTATTTTTAGTATTTATTGGGAGTTATTTAGGCTAATAACTAATTTTATTGGACTTCTAAAATTTATTGTGCAAGCCAAGGAACATAGAATGGATCTAAGTAATTTTCTAAGATTTATAATATTATTATATATTTTTTGAAATTTATTCAGAATTTTTGAAATATTTTTAATATTTATTTTTAGTTAAATAGGTAAAACTAATTTTTTGAGTTTCTAGTAATTATAGTAGGAAACTTATGAACATAAAACTACCCAAGTATTTTTCTAGGGTTTGTGGGTTCAAAATATTTTTTCTATAATTTTTCTAGATTTTTATGATTATTTTTAATATTTATTTGAGTTATTTAGATTTAAAACGACATAAATAATATTTTGATAAAGGCAAATAAAAAACAAATAATATAAATAAACCACCCAACAAGATTTTGACACGTGTCCAGCCTATCTCTTTTCTTTCTGCCGCATACCAACATTTATATATATATATATATATATATATATATATATATATATATATATATATATATATATATATATATATAAATTTAATCAATTTTTTTCACAAAATTTAGATTATTAAATTCTGGAAAATTCGTACAGCACAACATATCAAAAAATAGATGCGTCTCAGTGTTTGTGCGATTCTGGGAGAACCAGAGATCCGAATCAAGAACCGTTTGAAGTTTCGAAAAGCTAACGTCGAGACAGTCGACATTTATATTTTTCCTAGAATTTAATTATTTCGATAATTATTTCTGTACTGTAAATTCTGTAGAACTTCTAGGTTTGCAATCAGCCACCGTTGCACAATTAATTTTGTATGTGCAATAGTTTCCAAACAAATTTGAATCCGGATGAGCCATAAATTCTAGCATATTTATGACGCTAAAATCTATAGTAAATCATGCATGAAAGTGAAGTTTGTATCGTTGACTTTTCGGTCAACAGATCGCCTTGATTTGCGTACCGTGAGTCTCGAGTTGATAAAATTCAATTTCTTTGGAAAAAAATTAAGAATTAAACTGAAAATTCAGAATAAAAACTAAAATAGAATTTTAGAGTAATTATTCTAGAATTAAATAAATTAAATTAAATATCTTTTGACATGGTAAATTTGTAAAACATAGGCTATTTGGACTTTGACTTGGATTTCGACTCGTACCAGCTAAGGACCACAGACGAGTACATTCTCTGATAGTTTCTATTATTTGATATTTTCTATGATACATGTTTATATTAGTGTTTTACCTAATTTTTGACACGTTTGATACACGGATTAGTATTGTATGGATTTATTTTCGTGAGATACGTATTTTCAGGCCTATTGATTTTTTTCTAGACTAATAAATTACTGGACTAATGAATTACTGGACTATTATATTTCTGGACTGTTGACATCTTCTGAACTATTGAGATTATTCGTGATTGGACTTGAATCCATGAGTACTAGTCGGATGAAGAAATACCTAGGAGACGTGTGAACATTCCCTTTCTATCCTATGGTCTTACTGGAATAATAGCAGCCACACACGATATGTGTGGGTTGTCAGATATTATCCACTAGCCGTTCACATGTCAACTTGGTATTTCAAAACACTAGTTAAATACAGTCATTTTGAATTAATCTATACTTAATGATTATACACTTGCATGACAATTTTTGTTGTTCACATATTTTTTGTCTTTACATGCTTCTCTGTTCTTCTTTCTTGTTTTTCATTATTTTTTTATTTAACTGTTCCTCTATGATGTACCATATTTCATTATTATATGCTCATCAAGTATTTTATAACTATTTACTGTTCATAGTACTTGTCAATTAACTGGAACTGCTATTGGGTTGTACTTGTTCCATCCTGACTGGGTAGACATTTTTAGGTGACTTGCTATCTTGCCCATTAGATTTTGTTGGAGATCGAGATACTTTTGGAGGCCAATATTAGAATTTAGATAGTTTAGCAACTTCTTAAGATTTGATGTTTAACGGGTTTGTTTCCGAGTTATGATTTAATTATAAATTGAGAATCTTGTACAACTATATAAATATTGTAAATGAGCAATAGATTTGAATTTGTGATTAAATATTATCTATTTGAATTGATGGACCATTGTTATCATAGAGAGCGTACTACCACCGATGCTGCGGCATTGGCTGGGCTTGTCCACGTACTCGTATCCGAAATGTGGGTGCGGATCGTGACAAATAATTTTAGGCAAATTAATAATTACTCTGTATTATATATTGTATAAATTTTTTACGTTAGCTGTAGGGACCGGATCCCAGCTAGCGGTGGTCCGAAGACACTTAAATAACATGTCGTTTATGGATATTTACACCTCTTTGAAAGAAGGGCCCTTTTGGCTTGTACCGAAAATAATTTTTATATTTACAGAAATATAGAGTAGTAAAATAAACAAATTATGTAGTATCAGAGTCAAAAATACCTAATTCTCGACGAATAAAATTGAAGCGATCTTCAGCTAAGGGTTTAGTGAAAATGTCTGCAAGTTAATGTTCTGTGTCAATAAATTCTAAACAGATATTACCTTTTAAATGATGATCTCTAACAAAGTGGTGTCTAATCTCAATATGTTTAGTGCGTGAATAACATATTGGATTCTTAGTGAGATTTATAGAGCTAGTGTTACTTTTCCAACTAGGGATAGTTTGGTAATTTGGCATGGGTAAATAATTTTAGGAATAGATATTAATATTAGTGTGTTATAGTAATTATTTGATGATTGTATTAGTTATTTAATTATTAATGAGTTATAGATTAAAATAACTTGTAATAATTATTTTGTTAGAGGCTAGTCCAATAATTAGACTTGTCATGACAACTAGTGAGCCTAGCTTGGATCCAAACTCATTAGACTCATCCTTAATATTAGTATGTTATAGTAATTATTTGATGATTGTATTAGTTATTTAATTATTAATGAGTTATAGATTAAAATGACTTATAATTATTATTTTGTTAGAGGCTAGTCCAATAATTAGACTTGTCATGACAACTAGTGAGCCTAGCTTGGATCCAAACTCATTAGACCCATCCTTATTAATTAATTAGGGGGATTAGCTTAATTAGAATTAGTTAGAAGCTTTCCAAAATATTCCTTCCCTAATCCTATTCATAATTAGATGGAGAGGGACAATTTGGACCATGCACATAACTTGGGAAAGGGGGAAGGGGGCCGGCCACTATTAGAGGGGGCTCTCATCTCTCTCTCCTCTCCTCTCATTTGCATTCATTTAGATCTAGAAATTAGATTCCCAATTTTTATCATTCCCTCCATTGAATTCCTACTCAATTTACCTCCATTTTCTTCTTAAATTCATCACTCTTGGAGCTTGGAGAAACAAGGAGCACAAGGAGGCGGAGCTTTGGAGCTAGAGATCGTATCCAGAATGTGTCCAATTTTATTTTTATTGGGAATCCATCTCATAATTGGTAATTTCTGAATTTCTCCTTCATTGTAGCATATTAATCATGCATTTGATCCCTATGAATCACCCTATGGAATAGGACTACCTATAGGAATAATTTCTAGGCAATTTGGTTGAGTATTGTGGTCTCTACATAGATTTTTGTATTGATTTTTGGAGACACACCAAGTAAGTGTCATGACACCAAATTAGTCACAACGGACTTAGATCAGGGTTGGGATGCTTAAAACGTATCCACAATTGGATGCGTTTGGACAGTATCGCGATACGGTGTGATACCGTACTACACGGGGCTCATTTTGTGTATTTTTGTTCATTTTCCTTTATAATATATTATAGCAAGTTTTATTAGTTATTATATTGTGTATTTGATATATATGAAGGTGTATTATGGAATAAATTCGAATTTAGCAATTTGCTTGAGGTGTATCATAAATATTCTTAAGTTACACTCTAGGTGTTTGATTTAATGTCTTAATAGACATATATCAAATGAGTAAATGTGTTATATGAATATTTTATATACATAGAAATATATATATGTGTATGTAAATATACAGTTATATATTGTGTGAGAGTGGATGTGTATTCACATATGGGGTGTTATTGGTTATGGTTTGGCGGTGGAGATGTTGGTGTGGTGATGGACTACAATGAGGGGTATTTGGTACTACAGTACAGGCAGTGACAATTAGAGAAGTTAAAGAAGATGTTAGGGGGAGTTCAGTGTTGGGGAGTACAAAAGTTTATCTTTGCAATAGTGGTGAAGTTTGTGATGTGTTTATAGGTAATGGATGACTGCAGCAGGGTTTGGGGCATGCTGTGCTGCCTTTTGCCTTGTACATGCATCTCATTTTTGCTAGTGGCAGTAACTGGCAGCACCACAGGTCAGTTTAGGGGTTGTGCATAACTGCACAGTGAGCTGAAGAGTGAGGGCAGGTCTGAGCAGAGTGTAATTGTGTACTGTTGTTCAGAGGTACAATTAGGAGCTACATTGGAGGGCAGATTATGGGAAAAAATCCAGAATGAGTGATCAATAGTTACATAGTGTCTTTGTGTGTGCGTTTGTGATTTTGTGCTTGATGAGCAAACAATGCAGGCCTGGAGAGAGATGAAGGACAATAGGTTTGGTCATATTCAAGTTGCAGTACCAGACCTGATTGTGATGGTAGTGATGGTAAGTTAAAACTTATCTAGGTGTGGATACTATAAGGGGATACTTGGGGTACAAAAAGCCGGGTATGTTCAGTCTTGATAGGAGCTGCAGTGAGAAGGGGGTTATTTCCTACAAACAATGAGTTGCAATAACTTTTGCTTGCAAGTAGGGGTGTTTGGGTTCAGTCCCTGTGAGCTCGAGTGACAGTGCCTGGGTATGGAGATGTCCAGTTTAGAATAGTGAGGAGGGGGGATGTTCACTGTATTCAGCAGTAACTACATTCAGCAGTAACTGCTAGTGGAGATGAGGTTGGTAGTTGAGGGGTTAGCTTCAGTATGGTATTGACTTGTCAGACCAGCAAGGTAAAAACTGCATTGCAGTTGTGGCCATGGGAGTGCTCGGGTAGAGGTACCAATGTGGGGTATTACCTGAATACAGGTTCAGTCAGGGGTAAATAGGAGCAGAGACAACAATGCAAGGGTTGTTTGTGTGTATCATTGAGATGGGGGAAGCAATATGCAGTGTGCTATAGTCGCTGTTGTTGTTGATGATTATGGTGATGAAGATGTGCTGGGTGGTCATGGATTAGCAAGGAGGAAATGTCTATGAGAGTAACCATAGGTAGTGTCAAGTTATGTATCAGGCATAGGTAATGAGTTAGTATCTTGTTATGAATACAAAATACACACAAGATACCTATAGGAATCCTTGTTGTTAGGATGATAATTAGGGTAACATTCCTACTAAGAATATAACTAAAATATTGATACATCACTAAGTTTAGAATACCTAATGAACCTTAGCATCCATTACTTATAGATTAATTAACCATTATCCCTTGATATATTTATGAAGGACTTGAGAGTAGTATATACACTACTAGGGTTAGTTAGAAATTTGACCGTATTGTTTGACCCTAGTATTGAGGAACCAATAGAAATCTAAGGTTGAATATTAGGACTAAACCTAACTTTCATAGTGAGATAGTATTAGAGAACTATAAATTTAGATTCTTGTCTTGATATTCGCAAAACAGTACCTTAGGAAGCCAAGAGGAATGAATAGAACATTTTTCTTGATTATACCTCAAACATAGAGATTGGCATACCATAATTTCTTAGAAAACCATGATATTATCAAGATTCTCTCTATTTAATTTTTTGTCTTATTTCTTCGAAACCTTAACCGTCACTATTTGTGCGACGACTAAAATTTTCCTTCATCTTTCAATTCGTGCCACCTAACCCTTCTGAATGTAGGCCAAGTGATTTTTTTATGTTAGGATATATAGTTTTCTAGGATTATAGTTGTTAATCTTGAATTTTAAAATTCTGTGCTTAGTAGTTAGAACTTGATAGTTTGAGTTGTTCATTTAGATTATGATTTTATGATTATCCTTTAGTTCAAATCACATAATTTGTATCCATATCTTAATACAGATTATATCCTCTTTCACGTGAGAGCCAGTAACTTCTCCATTCTTAATATTAACACTTTGTTCTATAAGCACTATGATTGAGACTTAAGATGACCATTACCTATGGAGTTTTATAATGTAATAGAATACCCTAATAGGTACCAAGATCTCTTTTTCGTATATCCCAACAAGAGTTCTACTTTATTTATAAGGACAAGGTTATCTTATAAAATCCCCTCAAGGCAGTTACTGTATTAGTTTATTCTTTTCAGTTGGGTAGTATGCCTCACAACCTAGTATCACATAGTTCTTTTGACCCATTAATGAAGTATAATTGAATGACACCAACTATAGGCTTCCATAAAAAGATAGTATTTATCCAGATTGTAGAACTTAGAGGCCCATACCCCTATTTGGTTAACTAGGGACTTAAACAAGAAGTTAGTATGGAAACTGTAGAGGCACAACACCGAACGAGTCTTATCTTCTTTGTGAATTTGAATTATTTTGTCCTTCTTTCATCATAATTCAGCGTACTTATATTTTCTGAACTACCTTACCTATGCTACTATTATAGCGTAGTTTTCCAAGCTTACTTTTTTATCGAGCTTGATCATGATATATGTATTATTGGGTGCACACACTAATACAGTGTATTATGATCTGATCAACCTTAGTGTGCTTGGTTCGCTCTTCTCATAACTACTTTACGTGGATTGAGATATAGTTGACTCATCATGTTAGACGAATATACTTGCCCTCTAGACAGGTCAGAGTATATCATATCAGGTACATAACTATCCTGCCAATTCTCTTTTGAATTCTTAAAATTGCCTTGAACCCCGTACTTGTATTCTACCACCTCCTCCTTGAATTCTTTTTTAATGTTCTCCATCTTCCCCTATTTCAAAAATACGAACGCTCGTGCTTGGTATAAGTTTGATACACGAAGAGTACTAGATATACCCCATAGGCCTATTACATTACTTTGTGACTATCTTTTGTAATAAAGGGCATATCATATGTGATATATTTGGTGTTAAAAAAAACTTTTAAGGATTGAATAACACGATTAAATAATTTGAGGAAGTTTTTCTTAAATATATAGCCTTATGTGATAGATGGGTAAATTCTAAGTTGGGTAAAAGTTGCATTATCAACTTGAGGTAAATTTTTTTATTGTGATCAAGTAAGATTAGATTGAAAGATTTAAGTCATTTTAAATTTTAAGAAATTTTAGAAGAATGATTAAGATGATGAGGATTAAATGAATTTTGATATCATGATATTGCGGACCAAATATTTATACTGAGCATATGAATTAAATTTTGAATATTGGAGGTTGAATCATCGATTTAAATTTTGAGGATAAATATAGAATCTTAGACTTGAACAATTGGTGAATTAGATTTAAAATTTTACAATTTGATGATTTGAATTAAAAGTTAAATTTGATTGTGGGATCACCTATTTGAAATATTGAGGATGGAAATTAAATTTAAAATTTGAAGAGTACGAAATTCTTAAGTTGAGAATAGGAATAAGATTTGATTAGAATTATTTATTATTCAAAATTTAGAGGAAATTATGATAGTTGTATATTGTGATATAAAATTTTGATGTGGGATGTCATATAGATTTGAATTAGATTTAAATATTGATGATTTGAAAATTGAGAATATATTAAAATAGGTTAAATTTTGATTTAAATAGTGGTTATTTTAATTTTGAAGTGATTGCGATGGATTTGAATAGATTTCGTTATTTAAATTTTTGGAAGAGATTGCGATTGGCTTGCCTTATATACGAATGTGAAGAATTTAGAAAATTATGGCTTATTTTTAATTTCGAGGACAAAATTCTTTTAAGTTGGGTAGATTGTAAACCCTCTCACCCAAAAATAGGTATCTTGTGTATATTTTGTATTCCTTGTATTTGTTTTAGATTATATTTTCAAATCAATTAGAACCCAATGATTTTATTAGGACACTTCACCGTGGTTTGGACATTAATAATATAGGATGACCCCAAAATCTGTATGCCCTTTATAGGAAGTAGCCTACATAGGAGACACTACTTGTAGCATCTTTTCGTGGCTCAAAAATTTGATCCTTTTGCATTAGTATGACATTAGTGTAACGACCATAGATTTTGTGTTAAATATTAGATATTATATATATATATATATATATATATAATTTATTTGTGATTATTTTTCTATCCCAACTTCCTACAATTAGTAGCCCATAATTCTCCGTGCCAAGTTAGACAAATTCTCTTTTTTTGTAAGATTTCATATTATTTACTATTATCATATTTTGTGGATAACCATTTATTTATTTACTTAGTTAATTAGATAATACAATTATTTGATTTATCATAACTAGATAAATATATAATTATTAATTACAAAATATTTCATAAAATAGTTTAAGTGTAGTATATTATTAAAACTTTACAAAAGTAAAATTTCTAGAATTTATTTTGGGTGCAATATTATTTTTGGAGTTTACCTCTTTTATATATATAAATAAATATATAGTTATAATAATAATAATAATAATAATTGTAATAATAATAATAGTAATAATAATAATATTGTTAATAAAAGAAAAGAAAAAGAATTAAAATGAAAAGTAAAATGAAAACAAAAGAACACAAAAGAAAACAAAAAGAAAACAAAAGAAAAACAAACTAATCCTAAACTAATCATTCCTTAACCTAATCCTTAACCTAACTATTTTATTAACACTAATCTTTGACTAAACCTAATTCCTATCTATTCCTACAGCAGCAACCCAAAACACCCCCTCTCCTTCAGACGCGTGGCCCAGGCTCCCCCTTCTCTCTCTCTCTCTCTATATATATATAACTAGAAACCCAAACCCTAAACCAAACCCTAATCCTAACCATAACCTAGACCTCGACCCAGCCCGGTAACCGACTCCTCCGACCGACCGCGCCGTACCGCCGCAGTAGCCTTCGTCCGCCGTAGATCAGCACGCGCGCACGCGTGCAACAACACCACCCCAAGTTTTCACCTTTACAGTATGATATCTCTCTCATCTCTCATCCTTTTCTCGAGCGATTTATCCGTGTACGTTCACAACCTAACCCTTTAGGATTTTCATTCAAGCGGGACGAGTTTTTGTGTCCCGGATTAGTCGAAAAATCGACCAAAAAATGATCGAAAAACTGACCAAAAATAGTCCAGAATTTTGAACAAAACCCCCATGTTCACAACCAATTTTCCACCAACCCGTTTAATATTTTCAAAATCTAATTAAAGGGTTTTCTTCTCAATATAACTGAGAATTTTTCTGTTTCCAAAACGACCAAAAACTTGATATTTCAAAACTTAAATTTTGTGATACAGAGTACGCTCCACCAAACGGGACTACCTTTTCGCATACCAATTGTATCGAAAGGCGCGTATGGTATATCCTGATGTGTGGGCTTTCACGGAAGCTGATTCGGACGTGTGTGCGCGCCAAAATCAACCCGTATTCGTAAAAAGTCTCCGTATCGCGACTTTTGCAAAACACTACCCCTTTTGTGTACGCTCGTCGGAATACCACAAAAATTACGCCATTGGATTCGTGGTATCACGCTGGTCCTGTGACCCAAGTTTCACGCGATTCTGAGATAGTTAACAAAGCCGCCTATTCGCGGGCCCCATAGTTTGACTTTAAGGGCGAATTTGTGATCGGCTCATCGGAATCCAAAATTGGACATACCGTTGAGTTCGTATGTCGTTTAGAATTTGTTTAATCTATAATTTATCCCATGTAGAGAACTTTACCTCTGGCACACTTTTTGGTACAAAGTGGCCCACAAGTGGATCCCGCTTTGATCCAAAATTACAGTTTTGCCCCTGTATCCAAATTGGACGAAAGGGTATGTTTATTTCAGAGACGTTGGTGATGTTTATTTCAGCATCCGGAGATGTTCATTCAGAGGCCATAGTTTCTGATCCCTTGTGCTTGACGTCTGGATGCTTACACTACGTAGCTTTCTTGCCAGGCAAGTATACATTGCCTTATTGTACTGTTTAAATTCAGATATTATTTAGTTGCATATTTTATTGTTTGAATATTATATAACTGTGTGAGTCCGAGAAAGACTCGGGTGCACTCAATGAAGGCGTTGACGTTAGGACTTGTGTTTGACCTAGTGTATAGTGGACGCACCTAAAGTTGTGGAGTTATCAATATGACTCTCCAAGCCTTGACACATATCATTGCACGTCACAGAGTGAACTCATGTAGGGACGCGTGCTTCATGCTTGACTAGCCATCGATGTGAGCAGCACGTGTGACGGTATTTAGCTTAGTTATATATTTCTTTAGTGACTTGCATTATAGTACGAGATATCCACGTCTCACTTGAGATTTCTATATTGGCATTGGGCAGGAAAGACGACTAGCAGACGTATGGGACACCCACCTTCTTTATGCATATACCGTGTTATTTAGAGTGTTGGACGTTACTTGTACAGATACTACGCTCTTCGGGGTGTTGGACATTTTGGTGATACCACACTCTAGAGAACGTTGGACGTTATTACTTATACAGATACCACGCTCCTCGGAGCTGGACGTTATTATATTGTAGAGTGCCCTTGTTATGGGGGCATATATGGCATATACTAGCCAGTCACGGTAATTGGTAAATTACGTCAGCATATGTCTAGCCTACACTTTTCATACGCACTAAGTTGTCCTCAAATTGCATTCACTTAGGAGGATAATTCACCCTGATCTACTTTACTCAGTATTTACATTATGGCATGCTCATATGTATCTTGTTACGTCTCTCTGAGGACCTGGTCCCTTTCCAAGTGTAGACGATCATGGCTATTCGCAGGAGTACGGATCCGGACTTGCTACTTATCTCTCTTTCGAGGAGGTCTTCTCTTCGAGCCTCATTGTTCATTAGATGTACTTATTTTGTTTCTCTTATATTCTAGTTGGTAGTGGATTTGTCTCCACCCAACTACTTGTTCTTATCAAGCATCTTATACTTGATTCAGTTATATAGTTGATTGGTTATTCATTTATATTTAATTCTGTGGATGAGATTTAGTTATGCCCTGTGACTTGTGATAATTATATACCATTTTTGAATTATTGTTCATAATATAGCGTACGTATGTATTATAGTTTTCATATATTGGAGTTACCATATACATACGGCTGGCATGCTTACGTATTCCTAGTCCTACGTATTTTTGGACTGGGGCGTGACAGTGACCATAGGTAGTGTCAAGTTATGTATCAGGAATAGGTAATGAGTTAGTGTCTTGTTATGATTGGTATCAATGTACCTAGAAATCTAGTGTAGAAGTGCCATGCTTTCGTAAGGTTAGAGTATAGGTGTTATAATAGTGGTACTCAGGTATTTTCCTTTAGTTAAGTTACTAAGTTAGAGTGCTAAGGATAGGTAAGATATCCTAGTTAGGCTAAGGTATTAGTTAGATGATAAAATATTAATAAGATACTTATGATACTTACTACATACATGTGTAGAGATGCAATACCTAGTGTCTATTATCTAAATATGGTTAATTATTTGAGGCATTGACCTAGTTAGTCTAGTATTGACTACTATGGACTTAGACATGGCCAAGAAACATCATCATTAGTTCGTTAATCATGCATATTCTTTCTTTTCAGTAATTAACAATATTAATTCCTATGTAGGACCTTGTGACTCCATTTTGGATATTGATTCTCACTTTGCTTAGGACCACATGTGAGTACATCTCTCTGTTAGTTTTTATTTCATGATATTGTATATATCGCAAGTTCTAGAACTGTATACTTAATTCTGACACAGTGGTTATATAGATTGGTACTATATGGATATTGTCAGGAGATGTTATCCCTTACCGTGTTCAGCGGGTACTCCTTCACATGTATTTTATCGTGTGTATCAGGTATTAATTTTAGTGTACTTTATGTCTACACACTGTTCGTGTTCAGTGTGCCCATATTCATGTTCGTAACGTGTCGTTATTGGATCCATTAGTATTGGTTGGGGATGGGGGAATATGAGTTGGTTATATGATCAAGCCCAAATCGATCACATAATAAACTTGTATTCTATGGCATGTTAGCTAGTTTTATCCGTTTTCTTTTATTTGCGGTTATTCTATTGCCTTTTCTTTATTCCAGTACCTTACCTGTTTACTCTACTTCACTCCATTTCTTATGGTTAGTTACCCTGTATTCTTTTCTATTATCTATTATATATGCTTGATTATGTATTTGAAACTGCTTTCATAGGTATGTACTTCGCTCCAATCCTGACTAGATATATTTTTTCAGATGATTGACTTGTGGACCAGTGTCCCACTACTACGGGCCACATGACGGTATACCATTAAATGATACTCCTTTAGAGCAGGAGGACCTAGTACCAGAGGCTGAGGAGGCTAGACTTATTGTTTAGACTTGTATTAGATTTTATTGAGATTATTGGCATGTATATATATTATTTCGGAAGTGGATGTATTGTGACTCTTTTCCTTCGTTATTCTATATCGTGCTTTATCTTCCTTAGTTTGCTATGTGATTGAGTATTATTTACCATTATCATATACCATATTGTTCAACTGTTTGGAGTTGAGATGACATTGACAATTACCATATATATATTGTGTGAGATGTTTAGATAGTATGGATGACCCAGACAGCGTTCTACCGTCGATGCTGCAGTGTAGGCTAGGCGTTGATCACTACTCGTGCCCTTATTCTGGGTGCGGGTCGTGACATATTTTTAGTGGTGGCACATGCAGGTCAAGAGTCGTATTTAGAGCGATATCGTATTTAGGATATATGATATAGTCTGAGAGTATACTCATTCACAACTAGGAAATATTTTTAAATATCTGTTTTGCTATCCTTATCTATTGAATGTTTGCTTTACTTTGAATAATTCTGTCATTCTTTGATGATATCATATCTTACTCAATATTGATTCCTTTATTCAATCTATCTTCAAGATGCCATCGAAGACGCGTTCCCAGTGCTCAGGCGCAATGTTAGCGAGGTCGGTCACTTCGTTGCCTCTGAGGGCAGCACTAGCAAATACTATTCCAGCAGCTGTAGTTCAGAGGTCCGCTTCACTCATCCAGGTGAGCATTTTTGCAGCAGCTTTCTGGGGTGCTTCACCTCCGGTTCGGAGGGCAGTACCGATAGTTTCAGAGGATCTTCCCCCCTACCACCCATAGTCGATCAGACACAGTTGTTTGTGCTCTTTAAGAAGATGATGGAGGCACAATAGCCCCACTCAGAGGTTATAAGGCAGGGCATTGAGAATGCCCACCAGATTAAGCTTGTCGCAGTCGAGAGAGTCGCCTTAGTCCAGCCACAGGCGACACCATCTCAGTTTACCCCATAGCAGCCGAGGCCAGGGATAATCATAGACTTCAAGAGAATGAGTCCGAAGGACTTTAAAGGCACTGAGAGAATTATTTATGTTGATGATTGGATGGAATACATTAAGAAAAACTTGCGACTGGCGTAGATTCCAGAGTGCTTACAGGTAGAGGAAGTAGGAAGCATGATGTTTGACATCGCGTTGACTTGGTTCAGGGCAAACCCTAGGATCTCAGCATCGGGACTTACTTGGTAAGCTTTTAAGGAACTCTTCAAGGAAAAGTTCTTTCCAGATGTGGCTCTGACATATCTAGAGAGCCAATTTCAGTACCTCGTTCAGAGAGGTATGATGGTAGATGTGTATGCAGCATAGTATTGCAGATTAGGCCGCTTTGTGGAGGGACAAAACCCCAAAGAAAGGGCCAGGAAGTTCAGAAAGGGCCTGAATAAGGAGATCAAATCACATAAGAATGGAGACCCCACCGCTAGTTTTAAGAAGATTCTGAGATAGGCACAGCGGGCAAAGGATGATCTAGCGCTTGGCTGAAAGAGGCCAAGGGACATAGGAGGATCCAATACTAACACGGTTCCCATAAAGCGGCCTCCCTTTCAGCAGCAACATCAGAGACACTTCCAGAAGCCGAGACAGCATTACCCGGGACCAGCTAGAGCACCATTACAACAAACGCACCAGATCCTAAGGCCAGCTATTGCTTGCCCATTCTGTAAGAAGCAGGGATATGGATGGGATGCGTGGAGGATAAGATTGGGCCAGTATTTATTCTATGGATCAGGAGACCATCAATTGAAGGCTTGTTCTAGAGCTCTAGCTCGTCCAGCTCAAAGCGGAGCTCAGGCACAGAGAACACCCATGAGACCCCCAGTGGAATAACAGAGAGGACTCTATTGCCAACTCAGCAGCAGAGGTTCGTACAGCAGCAACAACAGCAGAGAGGTACTCAGCAGGGCCAGCTTTTGCCTTGACCGTCGAGGAGGAGGAGCCAGCCGGTAATATTATTTCAGGTTCAGTCTATCTTGATTCTTTTCTAGCTCATACTTTTTCTAGCTCATACTTTATTTGATTCCGGTGCTTCATATAGTTTCGTATCTGTATCTTTTGCTCTGAAATATCATCTTGAGACTAAATGTCACTACCACATTTTCTAGAAAATGGTAGTTTAGTAATTTCATATTTAATTAAATATTGTCCATGATAAATAATTATTTGTTGTATTATTTAATTATTATTAGATGTTAGTTATTTAATTTGGACATGTATTAGTGGACCTAACTAGTTAGTTTAGACCCATGGACCAATATGAATTAATTGATAGAATTTAGCCCATTTAGAAAGCCCATTGTTACGGAGATGGATTAAATTAAGACTAGAAGCTTCCTTCCTTAATTATTTCTTCATGAGAGGACCCAAGGGGTATAATGGACA
The DNA here is from genome assembly GCA_036927795.1 of Iris macrosiphon. Classification (NCBI taxonomy): domain Eukaryota; kingdom Viridiplantae; phylum Streptophyta; class Magnoliopsida; order Asparagales; family Iridaceae; genus Iris; species Iris macrosiphon. Next base: position 95,522,471 of record JAYESA010000015.1, on the reverse strand, counting down.
TTTTATAGTAGCTCAAGGGAGGGGAAATAGGGGCCGGACTATTTAAAAGAAGAGGAAAAATTCTCTCTCCTCTTTTCAGTTCAAAACTAGATCTAGAATTTCCCTCAACCAAATTCCTTCATTTCTACTTCATTTCCCTACCAAATTTCATTTTCAATTCCTTCCCAAATCATCATTGGAGGCTTGAGAAGCGAGGATCTAGAAGGAGGAAGCAAGGATCTACAAAGAGGCGCAAGGATCTACAAGTTGGAGCCAATTTTATCTCATTTGGAGGTTACATTGGGAATCCATCTCCCAATAGGTACAATTTAGTTTTTCCCCTTAATTTAGGTTCTAAATCTCAGATTTTAGCATAGAAAATCAACCCATATGCATAAGCTACCCATAGGATTTAGTTTTGTGTTCATAGGAGGCCTATTGAGAAAGTTATGGTACTTTTTATGTCAATTTTGGGAGAATTCTGAGATTGATAATTGTTGTGTGTGTCAATTGATCCTATAGATCAATTTGGTATGTGATTGTGTGTTTGGGACTAGTGTCATATCCATAATTGGGTATGTGTAGGTCGTATCCCATCAATTTGGTGATGCGTATTGATTTGGGGATTTTTCCATCCGACACGGGACTTTACACAATGTCATATTTTGACACGGACACGTAGATCTATATTTGACTCTTTATATTATTTATAAATAATATATGTGACTTTTTCGTGTCCTTCGGGGTACGTTTAGATGTGTGGTGGACTCGTGTCACATGCGTATCCTAGATCTAGTGGGATACGGTGTGATACTCTCCATATGTTGGTGCAAATTATATGTAGATCTATTTCTTGTATTCTTAAATCATGGAGAATGTATTTGTATATACATATAGATATTTATATATATATTATGGTATATATAATATACTTCTTGTGTCTTAGATCTATGTATTATGTATGTACTATATGTATATATCTTGTACTACATATATGTATGTTATTATTACATGTGTTAGTATATATATTCTATATAGTTGTAACTATGTGATACTATATTGTAACTTTGTATTATTGTGCTTGAATATATATATTGTAGTATGTATATATATATGTATATTTTAAACAGGTATTCATACTTATATATTTGTGTTATATGATTATATATACATATACATATATGTATAGTTGTCTATATATATTAATATGTATGTGTGTGCATGTTACTATATCATAGTTGTGTACATAATAATAGGATGGGTGTATGTATAGTTTTATTAATAATTATATATATATATATATATATCTATATCTATATATATATATATATATATATATATTATGGATTATATATATAAATATGTATTCTAAATATATATTAGATTATATATGTATCTTTGGCGACAGCAGCATTGTTGACAGCCGCTGTCACCTAAATCAGCAGCAGCAGCCGCTGTAGCAGTAGCAGCAGCATTGGTGACAACAGCCGTTGTCACCAAAACAGCAGCAGCGGCAGAAATACTAGCAGCAACAGCGACAGCAGATTGGTGACGGCTGCAAACCGTCACCAAAGCAACAGCAGCAGTAGGAAAGTCAGCAGCAACAACGACAACAACTTCAGCGACAGTCAAAACCGTCACAAAAGGGCAGCGTATCAGAATATCAGGTTTTCAGTACTGTTTTTAGTGACAATTGGCAGATTATATATATATATATATATATATATATATATCGAGAAGGTCTAAAATATTATTTATGAACAATACGAAGAGTCAAACATAAATTTACGTGTCCGTGTCAAAATGTGACATGCTCAAAGTCCCGTATCGAAGGAAAACCCCTCAAATCAACACGTGTCACCAAATTATTGGTATACGACCAACACGTATCCAATAGTGGACATGACACTAGCCCCAAACACAAGCACATGCTAAATTGATCTATAGGACCAATTGAGACACACAACAATTGTCAATCTCAGAATTTTCCCAAAATTGACACAAAAAGTACCTTAACATTCTCAATAGGCCTCCTATGAACACAAAACCAAATCCTATGGGTAGCCTATGCATATGGGTTAATTTTTCATGGTTAAATATCAGATTTAGAACCTAAATTAAGTGGAAAAACTGAATTATACCTATTGGGAGATGGATTCTTAATGCAACCTTCAAATATGATAAAATTGGCCTCCAACTTGTAGATCCTTGCTCCTCTTTGTAGATCCTTGCTTTTTCCTTCTAGATCCTTTCTCTACTATTCTCTAATGGTGATTTGGGAAGAAATTAGGATGAAATTTGGTAGAAAAATAAAGTGGGAATGAAAGAATTTGGTTGAGAAAAATTCTAGATCTAGTTTTTAAATGAAAAGAGGAGAGAGAAACAAATTCCCCCCTCTTTAATAGGCCGCCCCCCTTTCCCCTTTCTTAAATCACTATGTAATATCCATTATACCCCTTGGGGCCTCTCATGAAGAAATAATTAAGGAGGAAAGCTTCTAGTCTTATGGTTTAATTAATTTTAATTATCCTCCTAATCAATAGACTTTCTAAATGGGCTCAAATCTAACAATTAATACATGTTGGTCCATGAGTCTAAACTAAACTAGTTAGGTCCACTAACACAAGTCCAAAATAAATAACTAACATCTAACAATAATTAAATAATATAATAATTAATTATTTATTAAGCACTACATATCTAACTATCTTAATCAATAACTTATATACATAGATATATATAGCTAACTATATACTAAACAAGTATACCACTAACTACCTATATATACTAACTAATACCTCAACTAAACTAACTATTTATCTATACTAACTACTAACTAAAACACTACCTAAAAGACAAAACTAGCCCACCTGATACTGTGCAGACACTGATACTGAACTGAAACTAAACTGATATAGTGATACCTTGCTTCTTCCAATGTTGTGCACTTATTCCCTGTACTACAGTTTCTGTGCACGCTGCTGTGCTCGAATGCACAGTGCTGCATCCTCCCTACTGTGCTATATGAGTTGCTGCACCTACAGTTGATAGTGCATTTGTCTGTTCAGTGCTTTCAGTGTGCACGAGCTGCACACTACTGGAACCAAATGCTGATGAAGGTAGTGCTTTGCACTGCACATTTGCTGGATGCCTGGCTACTTGAACTGCACTGAGGTTGCTACTGAAGACTGCTCCCTGCAGTGGCTCGAGCTCCCCCTCTTGCTGCCACTGTGCCCGAGCCTCCACTGGCAGTTGGTTGCTGCCTCCTCCCCCTGCCTCGAGGCAACTGCTCTACCCTGAACTCCCTTTTGTTGGAGACTAACAGTGTGTTGCCACTGCTCTCCCTTTAGCTGCTCACTTCACTAACACACACTGACACACACACACACAAACATATACACACATTCACACATAGACACCTTTATTTTAATCTATATGTACATATATATATATATATACTATATACTATACAATTTATATATATATATATATATATATATATATATATATATATATATATCAACACATATATGTATATATATATATATATATATATATGTATATATATATGTATATATATATATATATATATATATATATATATATATATATATATATATATATATATATATATAAGTATCTCAAACTATCTATGTATATAGATACATATATATATATATATATATATATATATATATATATATATATACAATCACACACATATATATACATGTAGATATACTTACACATATATATATAAGTATATCTACATGTATATATATGTGTGTATATCTACATGTAAGTATATCTACATGTATATATATGTGTGTGATTGTATATATATATATATATATATATATATATATATATATATATATATATATATATATATATATATATATATCTATATATATATATATATATATATATATATATATATATATATATATATATCTATATATATATATATATATATACACTAACTTACATATATCAATATATATACTCATATATATATATATATATATATATATATATATATATATATATATATATATATATATATATATATATATATATACCACAACCTATACACACTCATATATATATATATCGTATAATATATACCATACATATATATATACACAAGCATACATAGAATTGAGGACAATAAACCAAACACGTGTAGTGCACCGCACCTGTATCACACTAATTCTATGATATGCTTGCGATACGGCTCCACCACACAAATAAATGCATATTGAAGGACACGAGCAAGTCTAGAATACTAATTATGACTAATACAAACAATAATAACCACAACTACGTGCCCGTGTCAAGAATTGATATGCACAAATCTCCGTGTCGGAGGAAACCCCCAAAAATAATCTGTATCGTCAAATTGACGAGATACGACCTATACGTACCCAATTGTGGATACGATACTAGTCACAAACAAGAAATCACATGTCATATTAATCTATTTGACCAATAGACAAACACATATTGATCTATTTGACCAATTGACAAACACCATATGTGCCAATCTCGAAATTCTCCCAAAATTGACACAAAATACACATAACTTTCACCATAGGTCTCTTATGAACCTAAAACCAAATCCTATGGGTAGCCTATGCATGTGGGGTGATTTTTCATGGTTAAATCTCAAATTTAGAACCTATTACAAGAGAGAAAACTAAAATGTACCTATTGGGAGATGGATTCCCAATAAAAATCCCCAAATGTAGAAATATAGCTCCTACTTGTAGATCTTGGCCTCCTCCTTGTTGCTCCTTACTTTCTTCTTGTAGATCCTTATTATAGTAGCCTCAATTGAGAAATAGGGAAGGAATTTTTGAAGAAATTTGTGGAGGAATGGTGAGGGAATAAAGTAATTTGGAAAGGGGGAAAATATAGATCTAATTGGAATGAACAAAATAAAATGAGAGATACTCTCTCTCCTCCTCATGTGGCCGACCATATACCCCTTCCCCAAGTAATTATAAAATGTCTAAAACACCCCTTGGGGCCTCTCATGAAGAAATTAATTAAGGGGAGAAGGTTCTAGTCTAATGGTTTCACTAATTAATCCATCCTCCTAATCCATGTGCCTAATTCATGGGCTCGATCTAAACTAAACTAAAATATTGGATACATGCATCTAAATTAAATAGTTAGGTTAACTACACAAATCCAAAATAATCTAGCATCTAACAATAAATTAATAATACAATAATTAATTAATCCACATGCAAAATATTAAATACAGATAATCCTAAAATTAAAATACCAATGTCAATTACCAAACTATCCTTAATTAAAAATGTGAGGGTGACAACAACGAACTCGGTACAAAACAAAATAGCCTTGGTAGAGAAATTCTCTACAATGCCAAGTGTGCTGCTGACAAGCATCCAACTCAATTTTTGCGCACTCAACAAAGTGTGCAAAGTGATTCACAGAAGGACTCTTCAGTCCTGACCAACATTGGCATAAAAAAATCTGCGTACAGATTCTGGCATCTACAACAACTGTGGACGAACTCAAGTTCTATCTCCAACAAATTCTGGAGTTGGATATATTTCTCATACAACCTTCAATTTGTCAACCAATAGAGGCATGGACTTCGTGTCTCAGTGGGCCAAGAAGCACACAGAAAAGAGAATAGCCGCTCAATGTCTGTAAGAAGCAGCAAAGAGCAATAATTTTTTGTGCAAAAAAATGCAACAACCTCCTCCAATGAAGTTTCTGCGAGAGAAATATGGCTGATTATACAGATTGTAGAGCCAGACTCCTTTTTGTGCACAGGCAAGAGCTCCTAAATTGGATTCCTGCATAGATAAAATGTGTGCACACAAAAACTAATCTAAAGGCCCATGTTGCCTTTTTCTCATTCTCTTGATTTACATGATGTACTTAACCAGAAACGTAAAGAAAGAGAATCTGCTACTGCAACAATAGTGATACCTTATAATCATCATTTTTGTAACATTGTAATCAAGTTTATTATTCAAAAGCAATTGAATCATCAACAAAATAGTTTGTATTTGATAGACTGTACTACACTTTGTTGGCTGGACAATGTTTCAAAAGTCAAAGAAGTAATAAAGGTTATGAGGACTTACCTGTTGCCTTTGTATACATGGCATGAAGATCTCCTCATAGGGGAGAGAATCCAAGACATAATGCTCCTTCTACTACATCTAGCATAAGAGGTGCGGTCATTCCATCATCTCCCTCTCATGGTAGAGGAAGACCAAGAATCTATCAACGATTTGATTCTGCTAGAGGGGTATATTAAAATATCCATTCCAGGAGCAGGTCTTTGCATGAATACAAAGCCTTACAAGCTTGGACGTAGTGATCACCTAGAGGATGAAGCGGATAGCAACGTAATTCTATCCGAGGATAACTTTGTAACTCCGTATTTCCAGTAATAGTAAATAAAATTCTTTCTAAATAATTTTTTGTGATAAATAATAACTAGATAAAGTATTTGTAATTGTTTCCAATAATAATGATAATGATAATAATATCTTTCAAATTATGTATAGATATACTCAATAAATGATTTCTAAAATAAATTATTTTTTAATAATTTTAGTAACTTTTACAACTCATTCACTCATTTTATTTGGCCTAGTAGGCTCAGTCCAAGACCTATACTCGGCCCATTCTTTTCCCTCGACCCAACTGATCCTGCCTATTAGTGGATCAACCCAAGTTGACCAGATTCGACCGTTCCATCCAACCCATGGAAATGATTCTAGAGCCTCAACTAAATTTGTGAGTTAACCAAACTTTTTGGGCTCAAAACTATACGCATGTCCCCGACTCATAACTGACTAACCCAGACCCATCAGGTTAAACCCGAAACCCTTTAGTTACCCCTAAGAACCGCTTGACCGTCTATTCTTTTCTACATTATTTTTCTTCTCCCCTTCGACCGGGAAGCCCTCACCAAGTCTACCGCCCTCTTTTCCAGCTATTCGTTCTTCACCTTCTTCAAACAAGAATACATCCGCCTCTTAAAGCTTCTCGGAGATGCTCGACTGATCTAGAAGCCTTCATCCATCGACTTTGCTCTACGTCATCGATCCGCGGCTACCCCCATCTCCATCGTACGTCACCACCGTTCATTATCGTTATCCACTAGCACTGCCTAACCGACTTTCCTTGCCTATAAATAGGACCTCGCTGTAACGCCCCACAACCGCTCGGAGCGTTACGTTGAGTCGAAGTCAGATTTACTGAATCAAATTCTGGTTACATTTGAAATGTCGGATTTCGGGAAGAAGGATTAATCGAGTTGGTTTCAATGTGCAGATGGCTAGCGGGTTCGATGGAAATCAGGTGTTCGTTCAGAACAGTACTGAATAGCTGGATGGAAACGATAATGCCGTCTTCCTTAGTCCGATCGGTCGGATGATTTGGAGAGCACGGCCTGCTCGCACGGTTATACCAGTTGAGTAGATCGCGCTTGCATCGGACCACGGGTTCAAGGGATTGGCCATATCGGCAGGACAGGATGCCTAACGGATTCGAACATTGTGAGTGGGCTCTTTCCCTTCTTCTCAACTCCTTCATGCCTAATAATATGAAAAACACGTAATGGCTTGTACACTTGGGCTGAAACATCGGGAAGCACTATACTGAGGCGTGCATAGAGTGTGCGTCGTTGGCTTGGTAGGATTGTGGCTTGAATGATTTACGCGTTGGATAGTTGGATGCGATAGTCGGATTATACATTTGAGGCGATCAGTTGGATACTTGGGATTATGCTTGGACGGTTGGAAATATACAAGTTGGAAGGATACTTTGAGGCAAATGGGAATATCGAGAATATCGGGAATTCGGGAGAGCGAACGTGCATCCGTACACGAGTATCACTGGGTCGCTTTGTCTTGCAAAGCGAGCAGTTGTGGTTCAAAACCGAACAACTGCATCGGCGAGGGTATTGTGCCACTGTTGGGGCATTGTGCCATGGGATTATTCTGAGTGTGGTGTGTTGCACCCAATGTGAAACACTGTGTTGGGAAGCAATGTGAAATATGGGAATAACTTGGGCACAACTTGAGAGATTGTGCATATGGGTATTTTTGGTGCCTTGGGATATATATATTGAGGTCGAGATTTGGACTTCTTGGAAGAACATGTTGGAAGAATGGTTATGGATACTTCGGTTGGGTTTTTGGTTGAACGAGTCTAGGATCGCTTGGTGGGGCGAGAATGTTCGATCCTCTCGTCATACCTACTTTCTGCATGTCACGGACAACCTGTGTACACAGGGTTTGATATTTCCTCCAAACGGCTTCCCGGGGCACTAGGACCGTATCGATCCGGAGGGAAATATTGATTCGTGCTAGTCACGATGCATTGCGGGACCTCCAGCGGGGCTTGCTACCCGGGCTGATAGGGCGCACCGTTAATGCTTGGATTTTGTCCTTTATGGCTTTGCCAGTGACTTCATATAGATAAGAGTTGGCTTGCTTTTCTTTTGTTGGTTTGGCTTTCGTGTAGGCGCGGCCACCTTGCCTCGGCAAGAGTGTGCACTCGAGAGTGGGATATATATAAACTTTGGTTAAGGATGGATATTGAGGCGAGACTGATGGTTCGATAAGTTATTGTGCAAGCGATGACATTGAGTTAGACGGGTCGGCTATATATTAAACTGCTTGTCGTTTGGTTTGAGATTGAATGCTAGCATGCTTAAACTGATTTACTGCTTTCCTTAACATGTCATTCATATGCCATGAAACGAATCTAGGATTCAACTAGAAAGATCACCATTTAACTGTGTGCATTCACTACTTTACTTAGTGTCGGCTTAGACGAGTGGGTTACCCCGCTCACCAGTACGGTTGTGTACTGACCCACGTTTGTGGGCAATATTTCAGGTACACAGGCGTAGTGGCGCTGCTTGGATATACGGTACAAAATGTATGAACTGTAAGTACCTTTGTGGGATAGAGAAAGAGCAAGAGTTATTTTATCATCTCCGTGGCATCGCCTTTGTGGCATTGACTCGGGGCATCTCATTTGGACCCTATCGTGAGCTTCGCTGCGTATACTCTGATGTGTGCTTGGTACACAATTTGCTTCCGCTGTAACTTGGTTGTTTCGATGATAACTTTCGTGTTTAACAACATCGCCTTGTACGAGCGTAACTCCAGGCTCGTACGGCATCACGTCTCGAATAGAACGATTGTCCCGCGGGAGAGCTGCAACGTGGTGATTTCACGTTCAGCGGAGACTATTGGGCTGCGGGAGTTTGGGGCATGACAGATTGGTATCAGAGCGCCCGGTTCATTTCTTCGGACTTGGTCCTTCGCTTCATCACAAACTCTAAATAGCTTCCGCGTGTCATTTAGCTCTTGACTCTACTCAGTGCCGCATCGGATATTTCATGCAATAAGTCTATTTATTGCTGGTTTTGGCTGCATGTTATTCTGTGTTGGGTTGCCTTGGTTGGTTTTCGTAGGATCGCTTAGCCTCGTTAGGCGTTGTTGCATTCGTGCAGCAAGTTGGTTGGCGTTGTTGCATTTGTGCAACAAGTGTGGGCTTTCGTTGGGTTGGCTTGGCTTAGCGTTCGGGAGTTTCTGATTGCCTCAATGGATCAGTTGGTTGGCTAACGAGATTTAGTTATGCGGCATGTTTTGGGTAGAAACATTCGATGAGAATGGATCCTTGCACGAGTTGCTCGTCAAGTGATTGTGTTGGATAGAAGTTGGAATTTCGACTGTGGCGCATCGGTTGGGCAGATTTGAGTTGGCTTGAGAAATATCAGATAAGTTGGCATGAGTTGCTCGTACAATAAATGTGTGAAACCGTTGGAAATAGTTGGATAAATCAAGCGTTGCCTGAGTTTTGTGTCAGACTCGAATTGGGAAAGGCATGATTATGCATAAGGGATGGTTCGAACAGATCTTGGATCTGTGAAGGAAATTGTAATACGAGTAGCGACTTGATTCGGAGTGGTATATGGGATACCACATTTTGAGCAAGGCATTGGAAACATTTTGGTTGGACATTCAATGGAAATTTCCTGAACGGACTCGTGAAACGAGAATACAAGCTGGTGAGTGAAAGTCGGTTGCGTTGGAAAGAATGAAAATGGAGCAAGCGAATATTGAGTTGAGCATATCGTGAACGGACTGGTGCAAATGGAAAGCATCGTTGGGCTTAAGAGATGGATCGAATCGGAACGAACATTTGGGTTATGCTTGAGCAAAGCGATGGGATTATCGGAATGATAGCGAGCACGGACTATGATTTTGGGCAACGCATTTGAGCTGTTGGTTGAGCAACGAAACACGAACTTGGCTTGGAGGGCAATGCGATGGATTCACACAAACTTGAAGGATTTTGGATATTGTTGCTCAAGAAGTTGAATCAGGTTAAGCGGAAATAAAATTTTGGGCAAGATGGTGCAACGATGATAGACGGATTCTCCGGAAGACGTAGACGGATTGTGGCAACAACGGAAGGCAAAGATATTGGCGGACGAACTTTTGAAGATAGCTAAATGTGGGAGCAATGTCGGAACGAATCACTGTGCTGCTCGAGTAAGTTGGAAGTGCAAGGTGGAACATAGCAAACGGATGTAAATTTGAGCAAGTCTTAAATTTCGAGAATCATTGAAATTTATGGTGCGAGAATCGAATATGTAATTCGGAAATTTGATAGATTCAGGACAGAACAGCGGATTGATGGAATAAGGTTTCAACGAGCGCGGTTCTCGGATTCGAAAACTTCGCTCGGATGAATGGTTGGATTTTTATTCGGAATTACAGATGAGATATAACATGGTTTATAGTAACTGTCCATCGTGATAATTACAATTGTCGAGCGTAGCTTCGGGACAACTGACCCTAAGCGACCTTGCCCGTCGAATCGGATATGAAGATGGTAGACCCATAGAACGACCCTTGAGGTGGCATATTTGGGAATGCGTCGAGGGCAGATGTGAGCAATAAGATTTGGCTTATCGACTGAGTGTTGGATTCGAGAGACCCTTGGGATAGTCTTTAGCTGAGGATGCAGCCAGAAGATCGAAGCAATGGTGGAAGTAGCCTAGTCAACCGATGAGATTCAGAGTCGCAGATTTTTATCTCGATGGCATCATCTCTGACTCATCGTGCCCTGGAAGGGAATAGCATTCATATGAATGGACGACTGTGGCAGCTCGTTCAGATCAAATCCTTGCGAATACTGGAAGGGACAGACGTGCTTCAGATTTACAAGATGTCTCGGAACTTATTCTGGGAAGCGTGCTCGTTCGGAAGGCAAAGGTGATATTCTATGCTTCGAGGCAGTGGAAGCAGCACGAAGAACTATTTCATGCGCAACCTAAGAATTATGGCAAGTGTGTCCACGTTGAAATCGTGGCGACACAAATCCCTTTGGCGTGGCGACGAGATCTTCGTGGATCACACGAACCTCAATATAGATGTTCACCCTGTGAGATATTGAGATGGTAGGAAATGTGTTGGACTGAGCTGATCTAAGCAAGTTGATATTTGGGTAAGTCGCATAGCTGGGGTAGATCAGTTGTGATTATCGTTCGGTGCATGAGATAATATTTGGAGATGTTGCTAATACTGATTTCAGAAATAGTGGGATGGATTGAGCTGGAATGCGAACTCATTGAGTCGGTGGAAAATCTGCATAATTGAGAATAGTTCTCGAGCGAATGTGTTGGAATGGAAATCGTGATTTGGTCCAATTGGGAGCAAAGCAAATGGACGCCTCGAACATAAAGATACCCTTGTAACTTGTTCAAATTTGCTATCGCAAAGCTCGGCTGAAATGCATGTATTTTAGGGACGCCTTAAATATATGTACGATCCAAAACTAAGCGATACGAAGAATTCGTATTGAGCTGCAAGGAGGATGTGGGAATTCATAAAATTTATTCGAGCGTTCAGCAGAACGAGATGCGGAGTCAGAAATCGTGAATATGTGAGTTGCTTAGAGCAGATCCATGGAATTGGATTGTGGCTTGTGATAGGAATGAGTACCAGCACGGTTCGTGGACGAACCTGATTCTAAGTGGTATATTATGTAACGCCCCGCAACCGCTCGGAGCGTTACACTGAGTCGAAGTCGGATTTAATGAATCAAATGCTGGTTACATTTGAAATATCGGATTTCGGGAAGAAGGATTAATCGAGTTGGTTTCAATGTGCAGATGGCTAGCGGGTTCGATGAAAATCAGGTGTTCGTTCAGAACAGTACTGAATAGCTGGATGGAAACGATAATGCCGTCTTCCTTAGTCCGATCGGTCGGATGATTTGGAGAGCATGGCCTGCTCGCACGGTCAAACCAGTTGAGTAGATCGCGCTTGCATCGGACCACGGGTTCAAGGGATTGGCCGTATCGGCAGGACAGGATGCCTAACGGATTCGAACATTGTGAGTGGGCTCTTTCCCTTCTCCTCTACTCCTTCATGCCTAATAATATAGAAAACACGTAATGGCTTGTACACTTGGGCTGAAACATCGGAAAGCACTACACTGAGGCGTGCATAGAGTGTGCGTCGTTGGCTTGGTAGGATTGTGGCTTGAATGATTTACGCGTTGGATAGTTGGATGCGATAGTCGGATTATACATTTGAGGCGATCGGTTGGATACTTGGGATTATGCTTGGATGATTGGAAATATACAAGTTGGAAGGATACTTTGAGGCAAATGGGAATATCGAGAATATCGGGAATTCGGGAGAGCGAACGTGCATCCGTGCACGAGTATCACTGGGTCGCTTTGTCTTGCAAAGCGAGCAGTTGTGGTTCGAAACCGAACAACTGCATCGGCGAGGGCATTGTGCCACTGTTGGGGCATTGTGCCATGGGATTATTCTGAGTGTGGTGTGTTGCACCCAATGTGAAACACTATGTTGGGAAGCAATGTGAAATATGGGAATAACTTGGGCACAACTTGAGAGATTGTGCATATGGGTATTTTTGGTGCCTTGGGATATATATATTGAGGTCGAGATTTGGACTTCTTGGAAGAACATGTTGGAAGAATGGTTATGGATACTTCGGTTGGGTTTTCGGTTGAACGAGTCTAGGATCGCTTGGTGGGGCAAGAATGTTCGATCCTCTCGTCATACCTACTTTCTGCATGTCACGGACAACCTGTGTACACAGGGTTTGATATTTCCTCGAAACGGCTTCCCGGGGCACTAGGACCGTATCGATCCGGAGGGAAATATTGATTCGTGCTAGTCACGATGCATTGCGGGACCTCCAGCGGGGCTTGCTACCCGAGCTGATAGGGCGCGCCGTTAATGCTTGGATTTTGTCCTTTATGGCTTTGCCAGTAACTTCATATAGATAAGAGTTGGCTTGCTTTTCTTTTGTTGGTTTGGCTTTCGTGTAGGCGCGGCCACCTTGCCTCGGCAAGAGTGTGCACTCGAGAGTGGGATATATATAAACTTTGGTTAAGGATGGATATTGAGGCGAGACTGATGGTTCGATATGTTATCGTGCAAGCGATGACATTGAGTTAGACGGGTCGGCTATATATTAAACTGCTTGTCGTTTGGTTTGAGATTGAATGCTAGCATGCTTAAACTGATTTACTGCTTTCCTTAACATGTCATTCATATGCCATGAAACGAATCTAGGATTCAACTAGAAAGATCACCATTTAACTGTGTGCATTCACTACTTTACTTAGTGTCGGCTTAGACGAGTGGGTTACCCCACTCACCAGTATGGTTGTGTACTGACCCACGTTTGTGGGCAATATTTCAGGTACACAGGCGTAGTGGCGCTGCTTGGATATACGGGACAAGATGTATGAACTGTAAGTACCTTTATGGGCTAGAGAAAGAGCAAGAGTTATTTCATCGTCTCCGTGGCATCGCCTTTGTGGCATTGACTCGGGGCATCTCATTTGGACCCTATCGTGAGCTTCGCTGCGTATACTCTGATGTGTGCTTGGTACACAATTTGCTTCCGCTGTAACTTGGTTGTTTCGATGATAACTTTCGTGTTTAACAACATCGCCTTGTACGAGCGTAACTCCAGGCTCGTACGGCATCACGTCCCGAATAGAACGATTGTCTCGCGGGAGAGCTGCAACGTGGTGATTTCACGTTCAGCGGGGACTATTGGGCTGCGGGAGTTTGGGGCGTGACATTGCCTTTCATTAATTTTTATCCCTACTTCATCGGTGAAGCTCTGCCCCGCCCATCACCACCCATCCTCTACTTTCTCCTTCCTCGCCTTCCCTCTTCCTCCTTGTGAACTCGACCGAATGGCAATGGCGAGCAGTTCTCCACCGAAATTCTCCGGTGCTGAAATGCTATAATGACGATCAATCCACATTTCGGCTACGACGAGCGATGATTCGACGAATTGGATGGTCGAACTTCACTATACGTAGCCGAACGTCGACGAGTCCTTAATTGAGGACGGATAATAGTTGATGCGTGAGGTTATGTTAAGGGACATGTTTGAATTAGGGGGGTTCAGTTTGAGTTAGGACACAGGGACATGCGTGGCTGGATTCTTGACTAAATCTACAAGTACGAAGATAAACTCTGCATAGGAGGATTTCTTCCACGCGACCCTATAAGGCAAAGGCAAGTATTCTACTCAATGACTTATACTTCAATTCCTTCTCATGTTTCTTGACACAATAGGACACACAGTGTTATTTATTGATGCATTGATTATTGTTCATTGTTCACTGTCTCATTGATTATTGTATCGTATTGGTGTCGGACGGGGAAGTATTTGTGTGTCGTATGGGCAACCCCATTTATACCCATTGTCTTCATTGCATGGTAGCGATCAAATACTACACGTGCGAGGTACCAAATTTAGCCCTTAGCCACCAACATGCATATTCGGATATTTCACACACTTAGTAGTTATGTACAGTTTTCTTTTCATGCATATTGACTATCATTACACTTGATTATTGTACTTTTTTTTTCTTGCTTTGTACTTTCTTTCATTGTCCATTTCATATATTATTACTTTATAGCTTTGTGTAGTCTACTTGTTCTATCCTGACAGGATAACGTGGCAGGTGAGAGTGATTACCCGACCTATTATGGTCCATAGGGAGACATGGTAGAGACAGGCCAGGACCCGGAGATTACTCCTGAGATTTTGACTTGTCATTTGTATTTTTAATTTATGTTCAGTGTATGTGTTGTGGATGTTGTATTGTGTAGTTTTTTATGTTGTGTAGTTGTGATCTGATGTTGAGGTTGTAGTATCTTTACTATTTATCGAATTTGTTCCCGAATATCACTTGTAAAAGATATATAATAAAAAATAATAAGTGGATTGTGGTGATTGTTCATGGGAAATACGACTAGAGAGCTGTGATGAGTTGATTAATTAAAAAAATTTGATGACAATTGAGGTATAGACAGCTGACTATTGCTGTCAACGATAGCACAGGCTGGACGTGTCTGACTCGTGTCTGATTATTCTAGAGCGGGGCATGACAAACATATCTCATGAATCTGAAGTGAAAGTGCTGATTCTGGATATACAGTTCAGTCCATTACCCCTTCCTTTAATAACCGGGAAGTCAATATTTATGCAACTGGTAATGAACAAGAAGGTAGTGGCGCTGCCCGTACTGATCAACAACTCGACACCCTTGAAGCTACAGTACGGGATATGCATATGATGTTGTAGACCATGCAATAGCTCATGGTTTTAATTACTACAATAATACGAACGCCCCGAGTATAACCACCTCTATAGGTAAAAGAAAATCAAAACTCCGCTGCTAATCTTGGGCATAGATTACATCAAAAATTTGTACCTCAACCAATCGGTGCCTAATATAATGTTATTATCATGATCTGCGCCTACGATATCGGGTACGAATTATGAGCGTGCCCAGCCTATACTGCAGTTAACAGCGGTAGTCAGCTGTTCTATACCTCAGTAGTCGTCAAAATACAAATATCGAATCTAACTCATCACAGCCAATCTATATCGTGCCCAATAATGACAATCACCACATCACAGATTCTACTATTATTTTTAGTACATCATACAATCATCTACCGGAGACAAATTTGATACATCATCATAATGAGTATATAATACATTTGTACATTAAATTTCCACAAAGTTCTACTATAAGTCCTTCTGAAATACTTCAAAGCCATCCTCCATGCTAATCTACAAGTCATCTCTAATATGTCCACATCCCTTAGGATTGAAGCAAAGTAATATATAACTCAAGCCATCCACAATATGATGCAATAAATAATAATAAGTGATAATCTAAAAATAGATAAGGGACAAAAAATGTACCTGAACAATATGCTCTATGTTAAATGAAACAATGTAATCTGATACTTGACCTGGCGTGTAGGGACTAAGGTGATGTAAGGCACTAATAGTGCTATCAATCAATCGATCAATAAATGGACGTAAGGCACAAGTGTGCTAGCAGTCCATCATCGTCCGACTAATGGTAAACTACATTCCAGTATAGTATCACCCTCTCAACTCAATCAATAAACAATTAATAACGGTGATAATATTCAATCAATATGGAAATGCAAAATTATAAACGGGAAGAGAAATGTGTACTTGCCTTTATCCAATGGTGAAGATGATGCTAAGTCCACCTACAAGGTAGGGTATATAGGTGTTAGATCCTTATTCAAATAACCTCAAAACTAGATCCTAACTTATTTGGTATTTTCTAGAATTCTAGCCTAACTAGTTCTCGATCTTTATTTGCTAATTAACTTACTGACTATTTCTTGAATATTAACTATCACTAATTAAATATAGCTTATTTTATTTATTTAAATTAATCTTTCTATTAAGCAATTAATTGATCAATTAAAAACGAATTAATAGTTACTGGCCTCTGTCCTAAGCCTGACTGTCTCAAAGCCCATCTTAGTTTGGAACAAAGTCCAGTCCTTGTGAAACAATTTGAAATTGTCATCTTCGAGGTGGTTCAGAGGGAGGGGTCTCCGACGTCGTCGGGGTCGGCTCCAGCCAAGGGGTGTTGACAGGGAAGGAGGAAGGAAGAAGAAGGTGAATAGGAGAATTCGGCTGTGCTTTGTTTTGGTTTTGAAATAGGAAAGGAAAAAAGGAAAATAAAAATTGTATTTATACATGTGGGGCCTAGGGTTTGGGGGTTGACCTAAGGGATTGGGCTTGGTCAACATCTTGGGGTTGGGCCTTGGCCTCACATGGGGATGTTTGGAGGCTATAGTTTGCATTATTTAAATGCAGGGACTAGGTTTAAAATAAGGGGACGATGTCGCGCGTTGCATATTTCGAAAATTATGAAAAAATTTGTATGAAGGTAAAACATGGGTTTCTTCATGTATTATCAAATGGTGTGGACACCTCAATGCACTTTTGCCTAAAAGTACCCAACAATTAGAAAATTGCACAAAGATGAAAATTGGATTTAAATTAATTAAATTTAATGCGCAGGGTGTTCTGGAATTAATTAGAAGTATATGGGGATAAAATTATGTGGGACACAAGTGTCATGGACATAGAGGATTCAGTGTAAAATATTATCATTAATTGGGTTATACGAAATGGGTCAAGATTGTGTCTCTAATTTTGATTGGAACGCACAAGGATACAAAGTTGGAATTATTTAGGATTTAATAATAACGTCCGCGACGATTATTGTGAGACTAAAATATAGCACAAGAGAGCATAATTATAATTTACACAAAGGTCAGAATGGGAGGCGGACACGTCTAGGACAAGGTTGTAAAATTTATAGGAAGGCAATGGCTAGTGAGGTGCTCCAATTATCGAAGCAACGGTAAGGTGCACTAGGTGATATAAATATTGTATAGTTAAATCAAATGTCGTGTTCTATTTCTAATTGGGTTCAACTAGCCCTAATTTCTCTATCTATGCCAAGTAGGCCTAATTTTGGGTGAGGGAGTACAATCTACCCAACTTAAAACAATTTCGTCCTCGAAATTAAAATAGGGTAGGGTTCTCTCTATCTAATCTCATTTGGTCACAATCTACAAGGATTCGACTTAAGTTTTAACAATACGGTTTCTACCCAACTTAGAATTTATCCATCTATCACCTAAGGCTATACATCTAAGAAAACTATTCCTCAAATTATTTAATCATGTTATTCAATCCTCAAAGTTTTAACACCCAAATTATATCATATATGATATGCCCTTAGCAATTAATAAAGGGAGTCACCAAGTCATGTGATTAGCCTATGGGGTGTATCTAGTACTATCATTGTATCAACTTATACCAAGCATGAGGTTTCATCTTTCCAAAATAAGGGAAGTCAAAAAACAATAATAAAGAAGTCAAGGTGGAGGTAATAGAATACAAATATGGGGATCAAGGCGTTTAAGGAATTCAAAAGGAATTGTCAAGGCAGTTGTGGATTGAAATTCTATTTTGGTAATTCCTATTCACATGCTCGTATCAGTACAGTTATGTAACCGATACGATATGCTCACTAGAGGGCAAGTATATTCGTCCACTAGTCAACTATATATCTCAATCCACGTAAAGTAGTCATGCGAAGAGCGAACCAAGCGCACTAAGGTTGTCCAGACCATAATACACTGATTCTGATTTAGACAATGTATTAGTAGGCGTTTCCAATAACACATATGTCATGAACAAGTTCGATAAAAGAATAAGCTTGCAAAACTAGGCTATAAAATAGCAACATAAGTCGAGGTAATTTAAAAAATATACATACGCTAGATTATGATAAAAGAGGGTACAAAATAATTCAAATTCACAAGAAGGTGAGACTCTACAGTCTCTATAGTTGTCATACTAGCTCCTTGTCTAAGTTGCTAGTCGACCAAATAAGGATATGGGCCCCTAATTTCTATAGTCTAAATAAACACTATCTTCTTATGCAAGTCTATAGTTAAGGTCATTCAATTATACTTCATTAGTGTGTCAAGGGGACTATGTAATACTAGGTTGTGAGGTATACTACCCAACTTAAAAGGATAAACTAATACTGTAATTGCTTTGAGGGGATCCTACAGAATAACCTGGCCCTTGTAGATAAAGCAGAAATTCTTATTGGGGTACATGAGGAAAAGATTTGGGTACCTATTAGGGTATCCTATTGCATTATATAGGTAATGGTTATCTTAAGTCTTAATCATAGTGCTTATAGAACATGTATCGATTGTAAGAATAAAAAAGTTACTGGCCTTCAAAGGGAAAGATGATATAACCTATATTGAGGTGGGGTACATGTTACGTGATTTAAAACTAAGGTATAACCATAAAATTATAATCTAAAGGAATACTCAACTATCAAGTTCTAACTACCAAGCACAGAAATTCAAAATTTAACATTAACAACTATAATCCTAGCAACTATATGTCCTTAACACAAAATAAAATCACTTGGCCTACAATCAGAAGTGTCAGGTGGCACGAGTTGAAAGATGAAGAAAGAAAAACATAATTAGTCGTTGCACAAATAGCGAGCGCTAAGGTTTCAGAGGAACTAGACATGAAATAAAATAGAGTGGCTATTGATAATGTCATGGTTTCCTAAGGGAAGATGCTATGCTAATCTCTGTGTTTGAGGTATGATCAAGAAAATATTATATTCGTTCCTCTTGGCTTCCTAAGGTACTGTCTGCTAGTATCAGGATAAGAACATAAATTTATAGTTCTATAATACTATCTCACTATAAAAGTTAAGTTTTGGTCCTAATATTCAACCTTGGATTTCTATTAGTCCCTCAATGTTAGGGTCAAACAATATGGTTAAATTTATAACTCACTCTAGTTGTGTCTATACTACTCTCAAGTCATCCCTAATTATCAAGGGATAATGGTCAATCATTCTACAGGTAAGGGTTGCTAGGGTTCATTAGGTAGTAAGGAATGCTAGGGTTCATTAAGTATTCTAACTCAATGATGTGTCATTATCCTAGTTGTACTATTAATAGGAAGTTTACCCTACTTATTATCTAATAACCGGGACTTCTATATTCTAGGAGAAGGCGATACTCAAGGAACTATTAGGGAAGCACATGAATCAAGCAGGATGCAGCTATTCAAATAGAACAGATTGGAAGGAAGGTGAATCATAGTCAATTGTGGATGAGATCCTATACTATGTTCCTAGGTGCAGGCTTGCTCGGTACAATAATATAACCGAGACAATATGCTGTCGACCTGCATGAATATGGCAACTCCAATATATGGAAACCATAACATATGCGTACGCTGTATCAAGAACAATAATTCATAAGTGGTATATATTTATCACAAGTCACAAGGCATATCTAAATCTCATCCACAGAAAATCAAATAGGCATAAATAACTAATATTTATGAAACTAGATCTCAATATAAAGTATCTAAAGATGATAGTCAGATGGAAATAAATCCACTGTCGAACTAGAATATAAAAGCAAACACAATAATATAAGTACATCACTAATAATCACGAGGCTCAAAGGGAAGACCTCCTCGAAATATAAGTAACCAGTCTGGATCTGCGCTCCTGTGAATACTCATGAACATCTACAACTGGAAAGGGACCAGGTCCTCAGAGGGACATAACAAGATACATAGAAGCATGCCATAAAGTAAATACTATGAAAACTCAAGGGTGAACTAACCAGCTAAGTGAAATATACTTTGAAGACAACCTTGGTACATATGGGTAGGTGAAAGGTATAAAGTATAGCGTCGAGCCAGAGGCTAAGTACCTGGCATTAGTGTAAACTGGATGCCAGGAGTATATGCTGACTATATTACCGATCATGATAGCGCGCAACTAGTAACCTCTGCCGGATGTATCGACAAGCATATACGCCCATAACCGGGTAATCTGAGCCCATAACCGGGTAACACTGGCCCATAACCGGTAACACTGAGGCTCACGGTCCCGTAGTTTACTCTGAAACTACGGCAGCCAAATGTCTGTCCCATACGCCTACTAATTGTCTTTCCCGTCCAATGCAAATGTACAAGTTGCGAACACGACGTGGACATCTCATACTATAATGCAAGTCTCTAAAGAAATAAACAACTAAGCTAAATACCGTCACACGTATCTCTCATACTGATGGCCAGTCAGTCATGAGGTACACATCCCTACATGAACTCACTCTGTGACGTGTAATGATACGTGTCAAGGCCTAGGGAGTCATACCGATAACTCCACAACTTTAGGTGGGTCCACTAGACACTAGGTCATACACAATTCCTAACGTCAACGCCTTCGTTGACTGCACTCAAGTCTTCTAGGATGCGCACAGTTACATAATATTAAAATAATAAACAGGCAACTAATAATATAGAATTTAAACAGTACAACAAGGCAAGGTATACTTGCTTGGCAAGAAAGCTGCGTAGTACCAATAACCTACTCCTGAAGTCGTGCAGAGCAATCCGATGTATCCGATATACATATAATATAATACAATGCAACATTAGCCATTACACAACCATAAATATATTGAACTCAGGGCATAGCTAGGTATGACACTGGTCAACTAGGGTCAAGTGTGCGTCTAGTTGCACGGGTGTCGCGTCTATAATTGCTGTACAAAACAGACAGTCAAAATGATATGGGGCTTGCTAGTACGTCAGTGTACATAATCGCAGTCTGCTGACAAGTCACATGGTCACAGGTCAATGGTAAATATGGGATATCCGTAATTACGCTCGGGTCACTTAGTACATTTATAATTCTACCTATTATTATCTAGCATATATCATTAATACTTATAATATATATGTACACCAATTAAATATATATACAATATATATATATATATATATATATATATATATATATATGTTTGTACACTAATTAAATTTATACCATATATTTACATTAACCATATACTAGGGAATACATATATTATACGTTTATATACCAATTATATACAGTAACATATACTAATGGGATACCTAAATATATACACATACACACACATAAAAATATGAATGGAGGGGAACAAATTCGTACCTCGGGGTACGTGTACGGAGACGATGATGACGACGATGTGGTTGACGATGATGACGAGGACGATGAGGGCGATGACGACGTTGATGGCGACGACGATATCGAGGACAACGAGGGGTTATGATGAGATGATAACTACCATGATGGTGATGATTATGACTACGGCGACGATGATGATGGTGATGCTCATGGTGAAGATGATGGTGATGAGCATGATTGTGATTACATGATAGTGATGACGAGGATGATGATGTGGGTGATGGTGATGACGAGGATAGTAATGTGAGTGATAGTGATGACGAGGATGGTGATGTGGGTGATGGTGATGATGAGGACGATGATAATGATGAGGGTGATGATGGAGGTGATGATGATGAGTACAATGGTGATAAAAATATTGAAGGTGATGATGATGGGAAAGGCATTGATTAGGGTTGAAGAGGATTATGATGATGGGGTGGTGATGCTCATGATGTTGCTGCTGACCAAAGTCTGGCCAGGGGGAGGGAAGGTCCGGCCAGGGGAGGTGCTGGTCGATGCAGTTGGTGTGATGCACGGCTTGGTCGACGGGAGGAGAGGACCTCGGTGCTGATGGTTGTGGTGAACCGGAGAAGGAGGTGGAGGGAGAAGATGGTTCAGTCGACGGAGGAGGCCGGGGGAGGAAGGTCGTAATGTTCGTAGAGACGGCGGAGAGGGTGTCGTGGTCGGCGGGGGGCTGGCTGTGCTATGGGTGTGGGTCGACGGGGAAGGTGGCTATTAGGTCTCGCTGTCGAGGTGGCCGGGGACGTCGGGATCCGACGGAGAAGAAGGAGGAAGGAAGGGTGGTGGTGCCGGCATTGGTGGTTCAGCGGGATGGGCTGCTAGCGACGGTGGTTGCAGAGACGGGGATCCGGTTGTCAACGGTGGAGATGTCGAGAAAGATGGAAAGTCTAGGGGAAAGCTGGCTGCGAGGAAGGTTGGCCCACCGACGAGTTCGAGTCAAGGGAGGTATGGTCGAGGTGGTTCAGAGGGAGGGGTCTCCGGCGTCGTCGGGGTCGGCTCCGGCCAAGGGGTGTTGACAGGGAAGGAGGAAGGAAGAAGAAGGTGAATAGGAGAATTAGGCTGTGCTTTGTTTTGGTTTTCAAATAGGAAAGGAAAAAGAAAAATAAAAATTATATTTATACATGTGGGGCCTAGGGTTTGGGGGTTGACCTAAGGGATTGGGCTTGGTTAACGTCTTGGGGTTGGGCCTTGACCTCACATGGGGATGTTTGGAGGCTATAGTTTGCATTGTTTAAATGCAAGGACTAGGTTTAAAATAAGGGGGCGATGTCGCACGTTGAACAATCCAAAAATTATGGAAAAATTCGTATAAAGGGGAAACATGGGTTTCTTCATGTATTGTCCAATGGTGTGGACATCTCAATGCACTTTTGCCTAAAAGTACCCAACAATTGGAAAATTGTACAAAGATGGAAATTGGATTAAATTAATTAAATTTAATGTGCAAGGTGTTCAGGAATTAATTAGAAGTACATGGGGATAAAATTATGTGGGACACAAGTGTCATGGACATAGAGGGTTTATTGTAGAATATTTTTAGTAATTGGGTTGTACAAAATGGGTCAAGATTGTGTCTACAATTTTGATTAGAATGCACAAGGATACAAAGTTGGAATTATTTAGGATTTAATAATAACGTCCGTGATAATTATTGTGAGACTAAAATATAGCACAAGAGAGCATAATTATAAGTTACACAAAGGCCAGAATGGTAGGCGGACACGTCTAGGACAAGGTTATAAAATTTGTAGGAAGGCAATGGCTAGTGAGGTGCTCCAATTATCGAAGCAATGGTAAGGTACACTAGGTGATATAAATATTGTATTGTTAAATCAAATGCCGTGTTCTATTTCTAATTGGGTTCAACTAGCCCTAATTTCTTTATCTATGCCAAGTAGGCCTAATTTTAGGTGAGGGGGTTTACAATGTATGACTAGCTATGATTTATGTAAGGTCTGGCTAACCATCTGAATAGGTATGATGCAAGCAATAGTCAAGCTAATCATACATAACAGGCTATGAGGCATGTAATGATCAGGCTGCACCGACGTAAGGTGTGGGTGAGCTATGATGTATGTAGAGTTGGGTATGATCATATAATCTACTAATATTTCCCCGTTTTCCCATCTAGCACGATGGGTTCCATTCATGACTCCTCGTGATCGGTCTCGATGATGCCAACTCGTGTATACATAATGTTAGAATCATGTACGCTATACAACTAGAATCATAGAGATAATCAACATAATAAAAATTGTCAGAGAATGTACTCACCTACGGTCCTTAGTTGGTATAAATCAATGTCCTATTTCCAAAGTCTTGTCTGAATAATCCAACAGTCCTTTAGACATTATTTAATAATAATACATAATCATTCGATACACTAACATACACACAATCACAAATACTCTGAACTCAGGGGCTACGCTAGGTATGACACTGGTCAACAAATAGGGCCAAGTGTGCATTTAACTGCACGGGTGTCAGGTCCTTGATTATTGTGCATATTCAGACAGTCAAACACTAACATGTGTCTCACCAGTACGTAAGTGTACACAAGGCAGACACTCACAATCACTCAGGGTCACATGGTCAAGTAAATACGGGATATCCACAGTTAAACTAGGGTCATACAGTCATACATATTACTAGCATTTAATTACTTATATATATATATATATCCATATATTCATATATATATATATATATATATATATATATATATATATATATCAAACTAATATTATACACACACACACACACACACACACACATACACACACACACACACACACACGCAACTGGTCACTAGGTTAACCAACACGGTCTGCAATCCTATCAACCAACTAAACCTGTCATGAAGCAATATGCTAACCTCTAACACTAACCACTCAAGCACATAAAATAATGAAGAGGGCAGCTACGAACCTGCACAGGCATGCACGGGGACGACGATGACGACGATGATAGTAATGATGATGATGATGATGTTGATGATGATGAAGGTGATGATGATGATGATAATGGTGATGATGATGATGACGACGATGATGATGATGATGAAAGGTGATGAGGCTGTCGGAGGGGAGGCCCGGCGGTCAGGGAGGTCCGGTGTAATCATCCTGATTTTTCAGAATATTTTTAAAACAATTTTACACAATTTTTAGTAATTTTTTAGAATTAAAACTAGGGTATTTTATAATTAAATGATTTTTAAATGATGTTAATTAATATTAAAATATTATAAAAATAATATTTTCTGGTGTAAAATGAAAAACTAGACAAAGGATAATTTTTCGAGAATTTATTGGACTCCGGAAGCATTTTTAAAGCCCTAGAAACTAAGTTGTAATTAAACCTAATTAAACCCTGACTGAACCCAGTTTATTTGGAATTAAACCAAACCAAACCACTGTCAAACCGAACCGAACCAAACCATAGCCGTAACGGGTCGGGTCGGATCCGAATTGAACCTAACCCGGACCCGAAACCCTCACCGAAACCCTAATCCTAATCTCATCCGGAAACACTGTTCCGGCCGCCTATATAGTCGTCTCGAATTCCGCGCCCGCCGCCAGATCACCCTAGCCATCTCCTACCTCCGCCCGGACGCCGTAGCGACCGCTCCCTCGCCTGAACCCTAAACTCCACTCTGTCGTTTTCCTCCTCCAGTCATCCCCTAGCCACCATCCCCTCCATCTCTCCCGACCATCTCCTCCGCCCAGCCTCAACCACCTGTCACCCCGACTCCACCATCGTCGATCCCTCCGACGAGCTCCACCACCCTCCATCTCTCCCGACTATCTGCTCCGCCCAGCCTCGACCACCTGTCACCCCGACTCCACCATTGTCGATACCTCCGACGAGCTCCACCACCCTACATCTCTCCCGCAGCTCCGCCTCGAACCCCCAGCCTTCCATCTCCACCATCTCCTCCGCCCTACGCTCCGTCCTAGCCCAGCCCTCGACCACCACCCCAGCCTTCGACCCGTCCCCGACCTCGTTTTCCTCGACCACAGTTCGTCGTCGACCTTCCAGTGCCGCGCAGCATCGACAACCCGCTACCCTAGCCCCGGACACGGCTGACCCGGACACAGCAGCCTTCCAGAACCCGGATACGGCTGACTCAGGACACAGCACAGTGTCCCGGACACGAGAAATTCTCGTTCCACGGAGCCCTGTTCAGGTAACCCATTCTCTCTCCTTGTTGTTCTGTTTTCCATTCCGTCAGTTATGATGCGTAGGCTGTGTAACCCTCTCGATGCTCATGCAACCCGCTCGGTGCATCGCGTCCTATAGCGATCGCGAACCGCGATCCAAAAATAGGAAAAATAATGCCCCTTTTTCACCCGGAACTGAGTACGCCCCTCCAAACGGGACGACTTGGTCGCGTGCGGTCTTCACCAAAATATGTGCGCCGTTGATACGGACGTGCAAGATTTTGCAGAAGTTAATTTGGATGTGCATGCACACCAGAATCAACACGTATCCGCCGACAACGTTCCGTATCGACATGTTCTGGAACACGTTGTAACTTTGTGTGCACATGTCGGATCAAAACGAAACTTGCGCCATCGGACTCGTAGCAATACGCTGGTCCTGTGACCCAAGTTGGTTCGATTCTGAGAACGTTGACAAAATCGCGTATCGTGGGCCCCACGGCTCCACTAGACTGGGGATTTTGTGATCGTCTCATCGGAATCCAGTTCTAAAATTTCCGTTGGGTTCATATCATCGTTTTGTACTTGTTGACACTAAGTTTGACAAATTTGGAGACCATTGATTCTGACACATTTTTTGGTGCAAAGCGGCGCACATGTGGACCCCCTTTGACCACAAACTGTCATTTTTGCCCTTGTGTCCAAATTGTACTTAAGGATAGGCGTTTCTAGCTATTTAATATTTTCTTAGCCTGTTGGTGATGTTTATTTTAGCTTTTGGAGGAGTACCTACAGGATCCACTGATACAGGGACAGCTGTTGGTATTCAAACCCCATGCAAGTGTACCTTGTCAACTTTGCAGTTTGTTACATATTTTCTTTGACTGTATTTATATGTTGTACATGCTTAACCTAGGACCGTGTGACTTACTTAGCGTCCGATTAATAGTCGGATGTCAACACCGTACGCGGAGTTGTGTATTGTGACCTAGACATGGATATCGTGACCCTTTACATTCTCGTGCTTGTCTTATCAAGTACATAATAACCCAGGACACTTGACACTATACATGAGACAGAATCTTCCTGAGATATTCATGGTGATTCTGTGTAGGATAAAGGATTTGACATAGACATTATATTCATAGATATTATATAATTTGTTGTATTAGCTATGATCTTGCGTGACATGTACATGAGAAGTTGTGGACATGAGACGTGTGGTTACATTGGGTGGGGAGAGACACACAGGCTACAGAATATTTTATATATATCTACTACTATTGTGAGGTCGTAGACTCTCTAGCGGAGCTAGGCACATTACTTGTTATTACTGCTACCGGCTCCCCGACACAGAGCTTGTAGTGGCTCAGCCTGAGTACTAGTGATGCTCTCACTTGCATTTCACATAGATGGTTACATATTTATCCTGTTTATTCTATTTACTATTGTACTGCATATATTTTGGCTTGTATTATTGTGTACCTTTCTATGTCCCCTGAGGACCTGTATCCGGATTATGTCCCCAGGATTAGCAGACGATATCTATCCCGAGGTTTACGGAACAGCAGCAGCAGCAGGAGTTGATACAGGAGCTGTACCGCTTTCCGAGGACGAGGTGTTAGCTGAAGACTTTTTCTGAGCATCTGAGTTCCATACTCATTATCTACTTTATTCAGTCATTTATGTTTTGGTCTGTTGAACCATTGTATCAGATTTTTATCAGGTTGTTTCCCGAAGTACTTTGTTGAGACTGGTTGATGATTTATATTTCTTATTTCTATGGATCATATTTTATCTTGTATGGATGAGATTAGTTATGACATATTGTAGTAGACCTTATTTTACAGCTTAAGTACGCCCTGATAGATCCATTAAATTGGGTTTGTCCATCAGTGTGTGTTGCTGGCCATTGCCACGTGTCTAGTCCCTCGATATTTTGGGACTGGGACGTGACATGGTTTTTGTGGTGGCCCATGCAGGTCTACGACTAAATTGTTTTGATTCAACTTAGGGATCGAGCAAGCCTACAATAGGAATAGGATAAGTTTTTAGGATTTCATCCACTTGCTTGAAACATTCTTGATATCT
This sequence comes from Iris macrosiphon, assembly GCA_036927795.1. Taxonomy (NCBI): domain Eukaryota; kingdom Viridiplantae; phylum Streptophyta; class Magnoliopsida; order Asparagales; family Iridaceae; genus Iris; species Iris macrosiphon. The sequence continues at coordinate 95,494,220 of JAYESA010000015.1, read as the reverse complement.
ATATTGGATTCAAATTAATTTCTTGACTTGCATCCTGTCTTTATTCCTCTGCGCTTCTTATAGTTTATCTTTTGGATGCAGAGTAATGGATCCAAGAAACAGAGATGAGAATCCCTTGGATACACCACACGATGTTGTGGTTACCTATGGAGATGGAGTGACACCACAGGATGGAGGACAATCTTCTCGGAGCAATCAAGCCGGCCAGCCTAATTCAAGGTTCCGGAGTGATGACATCCCGCCTCCGCCACAGTTCACTCCACCGATGCCTATTTTTCCCCCAGGGCAAGCCATGGACGGGCAGCAGATGTTTCAGATGATTTATGCCATGATGCAAGCCCAACAACAGGTTCAACAAGAGGCTCAGCGTCATGAGGCAGAGTATTTGAGGACCAGCCTGGTAACCGCATTGGAGCAGGCCAATCCACCAGCGAGGCGATCAGCGACGGGATCTATCACCGATTTTCGTCGGCTAAAGTCTCGTACCTTTTCTGGCAAGGAGGGAGCAACTGAAGTTCACGAATCGCTCACGAACACACAGCACCAGTTGGAAGCAGCTGAACTTCCGAGAGAGAAATGGATGGCGGCGGTTAGGATGCAGTTGACTGAAAATGCACATCATTGGTGGTTATCAGAAGAGAGGAGGCTCGGACAGGACCGAGTCACTTGGGAAGAGTTCTCCAGACTCTTCCAAGAGATGTACATCCCAACTGTTGCACGGTCGAAACTCAGAGACAAGTTCAACCGCCTTATCCAAGGCAATATGTCAGTGGAAGAATACAACGCAGAATTCATTCGTCTGAGTCACTTTGCCCCAACCTTGATTCCGACAGAAGAAGAGAAGGCAGAGAAATTCTTTGACAGACTCAAGTTCGAGCTCCAGAGGTTGATCGAATCTGTTGGACCCATCTCGTACACCGACGTTCTTGCTGCAGCACGACGCATGGAGCGCGTCACTTGAAGGAAGTCAAATTTGAAGCGGCCAATCACATCAGCACCATCCAGGACATCACAGGGGGATTCTGTAAAACGATTCCAGAGGAGTATACCAGAGAGAGCAGCACATCGGGCCATATCCCTTCCTACTTGTCACCACTGCGGCAAGGTAGGTCACATTGAGAGAGAGTGCAGATGCAAGTTAGGACTATGCCTGGTTTGCGGTTCTAACCAGCATCTATCCAGGGACTGCTCTAAACGTAGAGAGGGAGCACCGAGACTAGCTTTACCTGCACCAAGGCCAGCTTATCCAGCAGTGGGAGCACCGCAGGCGGGAGTTGGAGGAGTCAGACCACCATCTCCAGGAGGATATTAGCAGAGACCACCATTGGCACCACAGACAGCTCTATTTCAGCAGGCTCAGCAGCAGAGAGGTCCAGCTCAGTGACGAGGATAGGCATTTGCATTGGCTGTTAAGGAGGAAGCTATTGCAGGAGAGGTCATCGCAGGTACTATCTTAGTAGCTTCATTACCAGCTGTAGCTTTATTTGATTCTGGAGCATCGCATTCATTTATAGCAGCTAGCTTTGTAGCCACCCATAGATAAGCTAACGTACCCTTTTCGAAGACTAAGAGAATTCTTATGGGAGGTGGAATTATCCCAGTTAGTGACGTCTGTAGATCATGTTCGGTAGTAGTTTGTGGAAGAGAGATGCGAGCTCAATTTTTGATCTTTTCTATGCCGAATTATGATGTTGTACTTGGTATGGACTGGTTAAGTCAGTACCATGTGACTCTTGATTGTCGGCTTAGAAATATTATATTTAGACCACCTGGACATCCAGAGTTTGAGTTTCTTCGGGGAGCTATAGAGCAAGGAGTTCAGCCTACTCTTAGGGTACTATCTGTAGAAAGAGAGTCAGGTTACCCAAGAGTCATATCAGAGTTTGTGGATGTATTTCCTGATGATCTTCCAGGTCTACCACCTGATCGGAAAATAGAATTCACAATAGACTTAACTCCAGGAGCAGAGCCTATCACTTCATCAGTATATCGGCTAGCACCTAAGGAGTTAGTGGAATTGAAGGAACAAGTTGATGATCTTCTGGAGAAGGGTTTTATTCGGCCCAGTGTTTCACCTTGGGGAGCACCCATTCTATTTGTACCGAAGAAGGATGTAACAGTACGCCTATGCATTGATTACCGGGCACTAAATGCTGTGACCATTAAGAACCGGTATCCCTTATCACGCATTGATGACTTATTCGATCCGTTGAGTCGTGCTAGGGTATTCTCGAAGATTGACCTTAGATCCGGCTATCACCAGATTAAAGTGAGGAAGGAGGATATACCGAAGACAGCCTTCAGGACCAAGTATGGACATTATGAATTCTTAGTAATGCCGTTTGGTTTAACCAATGTGCCAGCTGTATTTATGAGTTTGATGAACAGAGTTTTTCATCAGTACTTGGACAAATTTGTGGTTGTGTTTATTGATGATATTCTAGTATATTCCAAGAGCCACGAAGAGCACGAGGAGCATCTCAGAATTGTGCTAGAGACCTTGAGGTAGGAGAAGCTATATGCCAAACTCAGTAAGTGTGAGTTTTGTATGGATAAGGTGCCTTTCTTGGGACATATCATCTCAGGAGAAGGACTTTCAGTCGATCCAAAGAAGGTTGCTGCAATAGAAACTTGGCCTACACCTACATCAGTTGTAGAAGTGAGAAGTTTTCTCGGACTTGCTGGATATTACCGAAGGTTCGTAGAAAATTTCTCAAGGATTGCGGAGCCTATGACGAAGTTGACACGTAAGGACCAGGAGTTTGCATGGACAGAAGATTGCCAGAAGGCCTTTGAAGATTTGAAGAGGAGATTAACAACAGCACCTGTCTTGACTCTTCCTTCAGGGTAAGAAGGTTTTGTTGTTTACAGTAACGCGTCAGGTAGTGGACTAGGATGTGTTTTAATGCAACATGGCAAAGTTATTGCTTATGCATCAAGATAGTTAAAGGTCCATGAGAAGAACTACCCAACGCACGATCTTGAGCTAGCTGCAGTAATATTTGCACTGAAGATTTGGAGGCACTATCTTTATGGGGAGAAGGTAGACATCTTTACTGATCACAGGAGTCTGAAGTATGTATATACTCAGAAGGAGCTCAACATAAGATAGAGACGTTGGCTTGAATTAATGGTAGACTTTGATATAGATCTACAGTATCACCCGGGAAAGGCGAATGTCGTAGCAGACGCACTCAGCAGGAAGCCCACGACTTATTTCTTGACGATGCAGCCTGAGTTATTGAAAGATCTACAGGAGCTCCAGATAGAGGTTGTTTTACCAGGACAGAGTGGCTTGCTGGCTAATCTCGAAGTTAAGTCGTCACTTGTGGAGAGGATTAAAGAAGCATTGCCCACTGATGCTAGATTTCGAAGACTTAAGGAGAAGACAGAAGCAGGCATGCAGACGGGACTTCGCATACATGTGGATGGGACATTGAGGTACGAAAATCGCCTGTATGTTCCAAATGGAGAATTAAGACAGGAATTAATCACTGAAGCACATAGCTCTATGTACTCTGTCCATCCAGGAGGAACCAAGATGTACCAAGATTTAAGGCAGTATTATTGGTGGCATGGAATGAAGAGGGAGATTGCACGATTTGTGGCAAAATATTTAGTCTTCCAACAAATAAAGGTCGAGCATCAAAGGACTGCTGGTATGTTGCAGCCGCTTCCCATACCAGAATGGAAGTGGGAACATATCACTATAGATTTTGTCATAAGATTTCCAAGGAGCCCCAGCGGAAAAGATGCGGTATGGGTTATCGTGGATCGACTCACTAAATCGGCACATTTCTTGCCATTTATAGTTGGACAGTCCACGGAGGTACTAGCCGACATGTATATACGATAAATCGTAAGATTATTTGGAGTGCCGGTTAGTATTATGTCGGATCGTGATTCAAGATTTACATCTCATTTTTGGCGAAGCATACAAGAGAGTCTTGGCACCCGACTCAAATTCAACACTGCTTACCATCCACAGACAGATGGTCAATCAGAGCGCACGATTCAGATCTTGGAGGATATGCTGCGAACGTGTATGCTAGACTTTGGAGGATCTTGGGAAGATCATTTGCACTTGGTAGAGTTCTCTTACAACAATAGTTATCAGGCCAGCATCCAGATGGCACCATTCGAGACATTATACGGTAGAAAGTGCAGATCGCCGATATGCTGGAGTGACGTTGGTGAGCGTCAAATACTGGGTCCAGAGTTGGTAATATAGACAGTGAAAAAGGTAAAAAAAATTCAGAATCATCTTCGTGCAGCTCAGGACAGACAGAAGCATTGGGCTGATACACACAGACGTCCCCTAGAGTTCAAAGAAGGAGAGCATGTATTCTTGAGGATTTTGCCCACTCGAGGTACTATTAGATTTGGGAGCAGAGGCAAGTTGAGCCCAAGGTACATCGGGCCATTTGATATTCTAGAGAGCATTGGTGAAGTGGCTTATCGTCTTGCATTACCTTCATCCTTGGAAGGAGTGCATGACGTATTCCATGTCTCACAGCTGAGAAGGTACGTGACCGACCCAAGTCACGTAGTCGATCATTCTGAGATCTCAGTGGGCCCTAGCTTGAGATACGAAGAACAACCAGTTGGCATACTCGACATAAGTGAGAAGACATTGCGAGGACAGACAATTAGACTGGTCCGTGTAACTTGGAAATATCACTCTCCTGGCGAATCGACCTGGGAACGAGAGGATATTATGCGCCAGTGTTATCCTCACTTATTCGCAGATACAGGTATAACCTAAGAATTCTTGTAATTCCCATAGTTCTTTCTTTAGTAGTTTATTCTTCGATTGCGAGGACGCAATCCTCTTAAGGGGGTCGATTGTAATCGCCCTGATTTTTCAGAATATTTTTAAAACAATTTTACACAATTTTCTATAATTTTTTAGATTAAAACTAGGGTATTTTATAATTAAATAATTTTTAAATAATATTAATTAATATTAAAATATTATGAAAATAATATTTTCTGGTGTAAAATAAAAAACTAGACATAGGATAATTTTCCGGTAATTTATTGGACTCCGAAAGCATTTTTAAAGCCCTAGAAACTAAGTTATAATTAAACCTAATTAAACCCTGACTGAACCCGATTTATTTGGAATTAAACCAAACCAAACCACTGTCAAACCGAACCGAACCAAACCACAGCCATAACGGATCGGGTCGAATCCGAATTGAACCCGACCCGGACCCGAAACCCTAACAGAAACCCTAATCCTAATCTCATCCGGAAATACTGTTTCGGCCGCCTATATAGTCGTCTCGAATTCTGCGCCCGCCGCCAGATCACCCTAGCCATCTCCTCCCTCCGCCCGGACGCCGCAGTGACTGCTCCCTTGCTTGAACCCTAAACTCCACTCCGTCGTTTTCCTCCTCCAATCATCCCCTAGCCACCATCCCCTCCATCTCTCCCGACCATCTCCTCCGCCCAGCCTCGACCACCTGTCACCCCGACTCCACCATCGTCGATCCCTCCGACGAGCTCCACCACCCTCCATCTCTCTCGACCATCTTCTTCGCACAGCCTCGACCACCTGTCACCCCGACTCCACCATCGTCGATCCCTTAGACGAGCTCCACCACCATCCATCACTCCCGCAGCTTTGCCTTGAACCCCCAGCCTTCTATCTCCATCATCTCCTCCGCCCTACGCTCCGTCCTAGCCCAGCCCTCGACCACCACCCCAGCCCTCGACCCCGCTCGACCCGTCCCCTACCTCATTTTCCTCCACCACTGCTCGTCGTCGACCTCCCAGCACCGTGTAGCATCGACAACCCGCTGCCCTAGCCCCGGACATGGCTGACCCGGATACAACAGCCTTCCAGAACCCGGACACGGCTGACACATGACACAGCACAGTGACCCAAACACGAGAAATCCTCGTTCCACGGAGCCCTGTTCAGGTAACCCGTTCTCTCTCTCCTCGTTGTTCCGTTTTCCATTCCGTCAGTTGTGACCCATAGGCTGTATAACCCTCTCGATGCCCGTACAACCCGTTCGGTGCATCGCGTCCTGTGGCGATCACGAACCGCGATCCAAAAACAGGAAAAACAACGCCCCATTTTCACCCGAAACTGAGTATGCCCCGCCAAACGGGACGACTTGGTCTTGCGCGGTCTTCACCGAAACGTGCATGTCGTTGATACAGACGTGCAGGATTTCGCAGAAGTTGATTTGGATGTGCGTGCACACCAGAATCAACGCGTATCCGCCGACAACGCCCCGTATCGGCCTATTCTAGAATATGTTGTAACTTTGTGTACACATGTCGGATCAAAACGAAACTTGCGCCATCGGACTCGTAGCAATACGCTGGTCCTGTGAACCAAGTTTGGTTCGATTCTGAAAACGTTAACAAAATTGCGTATCGTGGGCCCCATGGCTCCTCTAGACTGGTGATTTTGTGATCGGCTCATCAGAATCCAGTTCTTGAAGTTCCGTTGGGTTCGTATCATCGTTCTGGACTTGTTGACACTAAGTTTGATGAATTTGGAGACCATTGGTTCTGACACATTTTTCGGTGCAAAGCGGCCCACCTATGGACCCCGCTTTGACCAGAAACTGTCATTTTTGCCCTTGTGTCCAAATTGGACTTAAGGACAGACGTTTCTAGTTATTTGATATTTTTTGAACCTGTTGGTGATATTTATTTCAGCTTTTGGAGGAGTACCTACAGGATCCACTGATACAGGGACAGCTGTTGGTATTCAAACCCCAGGCAAGTGTACCTTGCCAACTTTGCAGTTTATTACATATTTTCTTTGACTGTATTTATATGTTGTACATGCTTAACCTAGGACCGTGTGACTTACTTAGCGTCCGATTAATAGTCGAGTGCCAACACCGTACGCGAAGTTGTATATTGTCACCTGGACATGGATATCGTGACCCTTTACATGTCGTGCTTGTCTTATCAAGTACATCATAACCCAGGACACTTGACACTATATATGAGATAGAATCTTCCTGAGATATTCATGGTGATTCTGTGTAGGATGCAGGATTTGACATAGACATTATATTCATAGATATTATATGACTTGTTGCATTAGCTATGATCTTGCGTGACATGTACATGAGACTTTGTGGACATGAGACGTATGGTTACATTGGGTGGGGAGAGACACACAGGCTATAGGCTATTTTATATATATCTACTACTATTGTGAGGTCGTAGACTCTCCAGCAGAGCTAGGCACATTACTTGTTATTACTGCTACCGGCTCCCCGACACAGAGCTTGTAGTGGCTCAGCCTGAGTACTAGTGATGCACTCACTTGTATTTCACATAGATGGTTACATATTTACCCTATTTATTTCATTTACTATTGCACTGCATATATTTTGGCTTGTATTATTGTGTACCTTGCTATGTCCCCTGAGGACCTGGATCCGGATTATGTCCCCAGGATTAGCAGACGATATCTATCCCGAGGTTTATGGGACAGCAGCAGCAGTTGTTGATACAGGAGCTGTACCACTTTTCGAGGATGAGGTGTTAGCTGAAGACTTTTCTTGAGCATCTGAGTTCCATACTCATTATCTGCTTTATTCAGTCATTTATGTTTTGGTCTGTTAAACCATTGTATCAAATTTTTATCGGGTTGTTCCCCGAAGTACTTTGTTGAGACTGGTTGATGATTTACATTTCTTATTTCTGTGGATCATATTTTATCTTGTATGGATGAGATTAGTTGTGACATATTGTAGTAGACCTTATTTTACAGCTTAAGTACGCCCTGATGGATCCATTAAATTGGGTTTGTCCATCAGTGTGTGATGCTGGCCATTGCCACTTGTCTAGTCCCTCGATATTTTGGGACTGGGGCGTGACATCCGGCGAGGGGAGAGGAGTCGAGGGTAAGACGCTGGTAGTGGTGAGCAGTTGTGCTCAGGGGTGACCCGGCTGCTGGGAAGAAGAAGACTCAGGTGAGGTGTTCAGGTGGCTGGATCGGTTCGTAGATCGGAGGGAAGATGACTGGGATGGAGAGCTGTCGATCGAGTCATCGAGGGGAGGAGGGAAGTAGGATTATGATTCAGGCGGGTGTAGGCATTCGTCGAGGAGTTCAGGCGGGTTATCGTCATCTAGGAGTTCAGGCAGGGTCGGGTGGAGGAGAGTCGGGGAAGAGACTGGCAGCGGGGCTCGAGGTCGACGTGGGTGCTCAGGCGGAGTCGACGAACTGTTGGGGCTGTCGTCGGTGTAGGCAGAGCACAGCGGGGTAGACAGGCCCTGCGGGAAGACGGGCACGTTTAGGACAAGGGTATAAAATTTATTGGAAGGCAAAGATAGGGTAGCACTCCAAATATCGAAGCAATGGTAAGGCACAACAATTAAATAAAATCATAATAGTAAAATATAATCCTCAATATTTAATCACGAATAATACAAATTAAAATCCATAATCCTATATTTCGGTCATGGGTTCATCTAGTGGGCTTCTAGGTCTAGTCTACTAACTCATGCATTAAAGAACACTACATATATAATATATATTTACACACATATCATGCAATTATTTAAAATAAATACACCCAATACTTATAATAAATAAAAATAATAAAATTATCCCTATTTTAGGATGTGGTAGTGACAAGAGGCATTTCTAGCAACCGAGGCAGCAGTATCATGGATCAGCTAGAGCGCCGGTACACCAGATGAACCAGATGCAGAGGCCAGTTATTCCTTGCATATTCTGTAAGAACCAAGGACATGGATTGGATGCATGTAGGATAAGATTGGGCCAGTGCTTATTCTGCGGATCAGGAGACCATCAGTTAAAGGCTTGTCCTAAAGCTCCAACTCATCCAGCTCAGGGTAGAGCTAAGGCATAGAGAGCACCCGTGAGACCACTAGCGGGACAGCAGAGCGGACCTCCTCTACCACCATGACAGCAGCAGTTCGCTCAGCACAACCAACAGCAGAGAGGTGCCCAGCGACAGGGGCGGGCTTTTGCCTTGACTGTCGAGGAGAAGGAGCCAGTCGGTGATATTATTTCAGGTTCAATCTATCTTGATTCTTTTTTAGCTCAAGCTTTATTAGATTTTGGTGCTTCACATAGTTTTGTATCTCTATCTTTTGCTCTGAAATATTACCTTGAGACTGAACCGTTGGCAAGGACTTGCATGATCATGACTAGGGGTGGCATTATCCTGGTCAGTGATATTTGTAAGGATCAAAGAGTTACTTTGGGAGGCCAAGAGTTGAGCGTGTGTCTACTCGTAATGCCACTTTCGAGCTACGATATAGTACTCGGGATGGATTGGTTGAGTAGGCACCATGCTAGTATCGATTGTCATGGTAGCAGTATTTTATTTCAGGCGCCAAGAAAGACATAGTTTGAGTTCATCAAAGGAGAAGCAGAGCAGAGCGAAGGAGATTTTTGTGGAGACTTGGTGAAGAGCAGGAGCCACCACATCCATTAATTGCTGAGTATATGAATGTCTTTCCGGAGGAGTTGTCAGGATTGCCACCAGACCTAGATATAGAGTTCTCTATAGACTTGGTGCCAGACATAGAGCCAATATCATAGCACATCTATAGGGTGAACAACAGCTAGTTGGCGGAGTTGATGAAGTAAGTGGATGAGTTACAGGACAAGGGCTTCATCTGCTCCAGTTTATCATCGTGGGGTGCTTCGATATTATTTATACCGAAGAAGGATGGGTCGGTACATATGTGTATCGACTATATGGCACTCAACAACCTCACTATCAAGAATAAGTACCCATTATTGCGGATTGATAATTTATTTGATCAGTTGAGCAGAGGAAAGGTATTTTTAAAGATATACTTGAGGTTGGGGTACTACCAGGTGAAAGTAAAGAAGGAAGACATTCCGAAGATAGCTTTTAGAACTCGGTATCGGCTGTTTGAATTCTTGGTAATGCCATTTGGGTTGACCAATGCCCCGTCGGTATTCATGAACCTAATGAATAAGGTATTTTATCAGTACTTGGATCAGTTTGTGATAGTATTCATTGATGATATATTGATTTATTCGAAGACCCCGGAGGAGCATGAGAAAAACCTGAGGATAGTTCTGGATACCCTCAGAAAAGAGAAGCTTTATGGCAAGCTTTCGAAGTGTGAGTTCTTCCTTAATAAGGTTGAATTCCTTGGGCATGTGATTACAGGAGACGGGATCTCAGTAGACCCGAAGAAGATTTAACCAGTTGAGTCATGGTCTACCACGAGTTCAGTGGCAGAGATCAGGAGTTTTCTTGGACTGGCAGGCTATTATCGGAGATTTGTTTAGGATTTTTCCAGGATTACGGAGCCGATGAATAGACTAACCAGGAAGGACGTGGAGTTCATCTGGACTGAGAATTGTCAGTCTGCTTTTGAGGAGCTAAAGAAGAGGTTGACTACAACTCAAATATTGACATTGCCATCAGGGGAAGGAGAATTTTCTAAATATAGTATTGCGTCGGATAAGGTTTTGGGTTGTGTGTTGCAGTAGAACGGGAAGGTGATTGCATATGCTTCCAGGCAATTACGTCCGCATGAGAAGAATTACCCTACCCATGACTTGGAGTTGGCAGCAGTTATTTTTGCTCTTAAAATGTGGAAGCACTACTTGTACGGAGAGCGGGTAGAGATCTATACAGATCATAAGAGCTTGAAGTATGTGTTTACCTAAAAAAAGATAAACATGAGGCAGCGACGGTGGTTGGAGTTGATGAAGGACTTCGACATTGCTTTGCAGTACCATACAGGGAATGCCAACGTAGTCATGGATGCCTTTAGCAGGTATCCAGTAGCTATATATTTGACGAAGGACAAATATTTATTGGCCGATCTTGATAGCTTGGTTATTGAGGTATTAGTTCCTGGAGTAGCGGTACAGATGTGGGAACTTCAGGTACAGTCAGAGTTGATGGACCGGATCAGAGCCGCACAGGTCGAGGATGAGTCTCTGAGTAGCATCAGAGCGCAGGTCCGAATGAGATTGGCAGAGGACTTCAGTATTGCAGATGATGGATCATTGCGGCATGGTACCCGATTGTGTGTCCCGAGTGGAACATTGTGCCAGAAGATTCTTAAGGAGGTGCATTTATCTCAGTACTCTACGCATCCAGGTGCCAACAAGATATATAGGGACATGAGAGAGCATATTTGGTGGTAAGGTATGAAGCGGGAGGTAGCTAGCTTAGTATCTAGATGATTGTATGCCAGCATGTAAAGTCAGAGAGACAATGGCCAAGTGGATTACTTCAGCCTTTACACATTTCATAGTGGAAATGGTAGCATGTGATGATGGACTTTGTTTCAGGGCTTCCGTATTCTCCAGGAGGTAAAGATACGATTTGGGTTATCGTAGACAGGTTGACCAAATCATCCCACTTTCTGCCATTTAAAGTGGGTACGTCTACGGAGAAGCTCGCGAAGATGTATGTGCGTCAGATAGTCAGATTGTATGGAGTTCTTATGAGCATATTTTCGGATCAGGATTGGCGCTTTACGTCCCACTTCTGGAGGAGTTTGCAAGCTAGCTTGGGCACTCAGCTTAAGTTAAGTACCGCATATCACCCACAGACAGACGGGAAGTCGGAGAGGACTATCCAGACTCTCGATCATATTCTATGCACCTGTATTTTAGAAATTGGAGGCTCTTAGGAGGATCATCTTCACTTGGTCGAGTGTTTTTACAAGAACAGCTACTAGGCCAGTATCGAGATATCACCATTTGAGGCATTGTATGGACGGAGATGGCGCAATCCATTATCATAGGATGATGTTGGTGGGAAAGCCTTATTGGGACCAGAGATGATCGTGGATGCAGCTGAGAAGGTGAAGCTAATCAGGGATAGACTTCGGGTGGCGCAGGGCAGACAGCGGCATTGGACTGATAGCCACCAGAGACCATTGGAGTTTGAGGTATAGATTTTATTTATATTGCATGTATTGCTTATTTTTGTTAGAGTGCTAAGGCTGTATTTTGTGCTATGTTGGCAATCTGGTATTCTTGAGGATTTCTTCGACACGGGGCACGATTCACTTTGGTGGAGGCAAAAAGCTTAGTCCACGATACATCGGACCCTTCGGTGTTCTTGAGAGGGTCGGTGCAGTGGCCTACAGACTAGACTTGTCACTTGTACTAGAGAGAGTGTACAATATGTTCCACGTGTCATAGTTGAGACAATACATGGCAGAACTTAGCTATGTACTAGATTACTCGAAGATCGAGGTTGTTCCGACACTCAGTTACCCAGAGCAGCCCGTAGAGATTTTGGACCGCAGGAAGAAGGTACTGCAGAACCAGACAATTTTTTTGGTGTGCGTCGCATGGAGGCATCACTCGCCAGGAGAGAGTACTTGGGAGCGAGAGGCCTACATGCGCGAGCGATATCCTTATCTGTTTGAGCCGTGAGGTATAATCCTTTTTTGTTCGTATTGATTGTTTGTTAGTTAGTTCTTCCTTAATTTCGAGGACAAATTTTTTCTAAGGTGGGTAGGTTTGTCACCATCTCTTTTCCAGCTTGGGGTTGTTTGATAATTTGGCATGGGTAATTATTTTTAGGAATTTAGTATTGAATATTAATGTGATATTTGTATTAATTATTTAATTTGGTTGAGCTATAGTTATTTGTGACTAGTATTAGTTAATTAATTAGAAACTTGTGTTATTTTTTTTTGTTAGAGAGACTAGCCAAATATTTAGACTTGACACATATGGACCCATTTAGACTTGTCATGACAATTAGTGAGCCCAACTTGGACCCAAGCCCATTAGTCAACCTACTAATTAAATTAAGTAGGATTAGTTTAATTACAATTAGTTAGAGACTTCCAAAAATATCCATCCTTATTTAATCCACATAATTTACCATGTAGGGGTAACTGAGAAATTTGAATTTGCTTGGGGAAGGGGGAATAGGCCGGCCACTATAGGGGGGTTCTCCTCTCTCTCCTCTCATTTCTATTTTATTTTGTCAAAATTCTAGATCCCCAATTTTCCATTTTCCCTTTATTAATTTTTTACACAATTCACTACCAATTCCTTCTTAAATGCATTACTCTTGGAGCCTTAGAGCTTGGAGAAGCAAGGAGCACAAGGAGGAGGAGCTTTGGAGCTAGAGATCGTGTCAGGATCGTGTCCAATTATATTTTTATTAGAAATCCATCTCCCAATTGGTAAATCTTGAATTTCCCTCTTATTATGGCTTCTTAATCATGCATTTGACCATTAGAATGACCCTATGACATAGGACTACCTATAGGAATAAGTTATAGTCTATTTGGCCATGTATTGTGGGTTCTCTGTAGTAATTTGTGGGTATATTAGGGGAATTACGAGATTGACACATAAATTATTTGTCACGAGACCAATTAGATGTAATTAGACTTAGATCGGAGTTATGGGATGAGGTACATGTCCACAAATGGATACGTATAGGTCGTAACATGGTATTATGTCATAAGGTACGACACAGGGCCTAATTTTAGCGGTTTTGCATAATTACTCTTCAATTCTCATTATAGCATGTTGCATTTGTTATATTATAAGGTATTTGATGTATAAGAATAATCAATTATGGAGTATTTGTGTTTTGGTGTTCCAATTGAGTGTGTATCATAAGTATAGTAGACTTGCACACCTAGTATTTGATTATATGTCTCTAATGTATCATTTATAGATATGTATTTTGTAATATAAGTGTTTATATATATATATATATAGATAGATATATTTGTATGTATTTGATATTAGTGATCAGTGTGCATCAGTTTTAGAGTGTACCCGTGTCAGGGACCGTGTGTATCAGGTATTAGAGGGTGTGCTTAGGCAAAATATAGATGCTAGGGGTTGCACGTAGTGGGTTCTCGAATGCAAGGTTTAGGGAACTTAGTTCTCTGTGTGTAGTGTGTGTGGGTGTCGAGCAGTAAGGGGAAGGGGTAAACATGGATAGCAGCATCAGCAACTACAATAGGCTGTAGTGTAGCAGCATGGATAGCAGCATCAGCAATTGCAATAGGCTATAGTGCAGCAGCAAAGATAGCAGCATCAGCAACTGCAATAGCCAGTAGTGCAGCAGCATCGATAGCAGCATCAACAACTGCAATAGGCAGGCCGTTGTAGCAGCAGCATGAGCAACAGCAATTGCAGCAATCTCAGTAGCAACTATAGTAGCAGTATAAAGGAAGGTGGGGTCAAGTGCTAGGGTCCAAGGCAATAGCAGCTGCAGTAGGCAAGGTATGACCATGTGTAAACCCCCTGACCCAAAAATAGGTATCTTGTGTGTATTTTGTATTCCTTGTATTTATTTTAGATTATTTTTCTAAATAAATAAAACCCAATGATTTTATTAGGATACTTCACCGTGGTTTGGACATTAATAATATAGGATGGCCCCAAAATCTGTATCACCCTTCATAGGAAGTAGCCTACACAGGAGACACTACCTGTAGGATCTTTTCGTGGCACAAATATTCGATCCCTTGGTGTTAGTATAACATTAGTTTAACGACCATAGATTAATTGTTAAATATTTAGATATATATTATATATATAATTTAATTGTGGTTATTTCTAATCCCAACTTCCTACAATTAGCATCCCATGATTCTCCGGACCAAATTAGGTAAATTCTCTTTTTATAGATTTGCATAATATTTTCTATTACCTGTTTTTTGATAACCATTTAATTATTTACTTAGTTAATTAGATAATATAATTATTTGATTTATATAACTAGAAAAATATCTAATTATTAATTATAAAATATTTTATAAAATATTTTGAGTATAGTATTTTATTAAAGCTTTATAAAGTAAATTTTCTAGAATTTATTTTGTGTGCAAATATTATTTTTTGGATTTTTTCTCATTTATATATGTTAATAAATATAAGGTTATTATAAAAATAATAATAATAATAATAATAATAATAATAATAATAAAGTTAGTGATAATAATAATAAGAGTAATAATAATAGTAATAATAGTAATAATAGTAATGATAATAATAATAATAATAATATTAATAATAATAATAATAGTAATAGTAATTATAACAGTATTAATAAAATAAAAGAAAAAATAAAATAAAAATAAAATAAAATAAAACAAAACAAAATCCTAACTAAATAAAAACCCTAACTAACCAATTCCTATAAAAAAACCTAACAAAACTAATCCTAAAGCAACTAACTACCCTACCCAAAGCAAAACCCTTTCCCAGCAGCAACAACCTAACTCTTCTCGATTCCCCCTCTCTTCTTATCTCTCTATCTCTCTCTCTCTCTCTCTCTCTCTCTCTCTCTCTCTCTCTATATATATATATATATATATATATATATATATATATATATTGCAACCAAAAATACTAACCCTAACACTAACTCTAACCCGCGCCTCAGACCAACGCCGACGACTACCCCGCGCCGACCGCCGCCGCCCCGGGCCGTCCCGTGCCGCCCCTAGCTGCCGCCATCGGTCAGTGCACCGCACGCGTGCACTGCAGCCGGAGTTTTGAGCCTCTATTCAAGGTAACATATCTCCTTCATCTTTGATCCTTTTTGTGAGCGGTTTATCTTTGTACGTTCACAACCTAACCCTCTACGATTTTCATTCAAGCGGGACGAGTTTTCGTGCCCTATATTAGTAAAAGATTTGACTGGAAAATGGCCAAAAAATGACCCAAACAGTCCAGAAACTTTAATCCAAATTCTCATGTTCACACCCAATTTGCTATTAGCTTGTTTAATATTTTCAAAAACTAATTGAAGGGTTTTGTTCTCAATATAACTGAGAATTTTTTTGTTCTTTTAGTTTTCATTAATTTGTTATGTGTTAAATTATTCGGCCTCCAAAACGATCAAAAACTTGATAATTTAAAACTAAAACTTTGTGATACGGAGTGCGCCCCGCCAAACGCGACAGCCTCATCGCATACCAATTGCACCGAAAGGTGCGTATGGTATATCCTGACGTGTAGGTATTCGCGAAAGCTGATTCGGACGTGTGTGCGCGTCGGAATCAACCCGTATCCGTAAAAAGTCTCCGTATCATGACTTTTGTAAAACACTATCCCATTTTCTGTACGCTCGTCGGAATGCGACAAAACTTACGCCATTGGATTTATGGTATCACGCTGGTCCTGTGATCCAAGTTTCACACGATTCTGAGACAGTTGACCAAGCCACCTATTTACGGGCCCCACGGTTTAACTTTAAGGAGGAATTCGTGATCGGCTCACAAGAATCCAAAATTGACATACCGTTGAGTTTGTATCGACGTTTAGAATTTGTTTGACCTATAATTTGTCCCATTTAGAGACCTTTACCTCTGGCATGCTTTTTGGTGCAAAGTGGCCCACATGTGGACCCGTTTTGACCCAAAATTATCGTTTTGCCCCTGTGTCAAAATTGGACGAAAGGGTAGTATTTTTTGACTATCTCACTTATTTTAGAAATATTGGTGATATTTATTTCAACATACGGAGACGTTCATTCGGATGCCATGGTTTCTGATCACTTGTGCTTGACGTCTGGATGCTTACACTACGCAGCTTTCTTTTCAGGCAAGTATACCTTGCCTTGTTGTACTGTTTAAATTCAGATATTATTAGTTGTATGTTTATTGTTTTAATATTTTATAACTGTGCGCGTCCAAGAAAGTCTCCGGTGCAGTCAACGAAGGCGTTGACGTTAGGACTTGTGTCTTACCGAGTGTCTAGTGGATGCACATAAAGTTGTGGAATCATCAATATGACTCCCCAGGCCTTGACACATATCATTGCACGTCCCATAGTGAGTTCATGTAGGGACGCGTGCTTCATACTCGACTAGCCATCGGTGTGAGCAGCACGTATGACGGTATTTAGCTTAGTTGTATATTTTTTTAGCGACTTGCATTATAGTACGAGATGTCTACATCGTATTCGCGACTTGTACATTGGCATTGGGCGGGGAGGACCACTAGTAGGCGTATGGGACACCCACCTCCTTTATACAGATATCACGTTCTTCGGAGCGATACATACATATATATATTTATGTAGATACCGCATTCTTTAGAGTGTTGGACGTTACTTGTGGTTTTGCAGATACCACACTCTAGAGAACGTTCGACGTTATTACTTATACAGATACCATGCTTCTCGGAGTTGGACGATATTATATTACAGAGTGCCCTTGTTATGGGGGCATATGTGGCATATACTAGCCAGTCACGGCGATTGGTGAATTACGTCAGCATATGTCTAGCCTACACTTCCCATACGTACTAAGTTGTCCTCAAATTGCATTCACTTAGATGGTTAGCACACCCCCTTTATTTATTCAGTATTTACTTTATGGCATGCTTCTATGTATCTTGTGACGTCCCTTTGAGGACCTGGTCCCTTTTCAGGTGTAGACGATCATGACTATTCGCAAGAGCGCAGATCAGGACTTGCTACTTATCTTTCGAGGAGGGCTTCCCTTCGAGCCTTATTGTATATTAGATATACTTATTTTGTTTCTTATATATTCTAGTTTGGTTGTGAATTTGTCTCCACCCAACTACTTGTTCTTATCAAGCACCTCGTACTTGATTCAGTTATATACTTGATTGGTTATTCATTTATATTTGATTCTTTGGATGAGATTTAGTTATGCCCTTTGACTTGTGATAATTATATACCACTTGTGAATTATTGTTCATAATACAGCGTACGTATGTGTTATGGTTTTTATATATTGGAATTACCATATACATACGGCTGGCATGATTACGTATTTCTAGTCCTACGTATTTTGGGACTGGGGCGTGACACCATGCATCACCATCACAAGAGTATCAGCGAAATACTGTGTGTATCAAGAGAGGAGTCGGGTTTTAACTAGCAGTAGTTGAAACATCAGTATTTAACAGAACAATAGTAGAAGATAGGGTGTGAAGTAATAGTTATTGATGTCTCTGTGTATCACGCATTTTGTGTTAGTGTGTATTGGCGGTCGGGCTCAGTGGATGTGCAGATACCTGTGCATAACTGGGAATAAAGAAGAGTGATCAGTTGATACTCTATCGAAGTAAAGTATTCAGGCTTGATAGATGGGGTAACTCTGAACTCCAAGTACCAGTTACAACTGGGACTGTACAGTCACTGCACAGTCAGTAAATGAAGAAAATATTGTAATAAATTACAGGTTGCTAAGGTGGAGTAAGAGGGGGGTATCATATCATGATATACCAATATACATAAGGAGGATACTACTATGAGATATTGTGTCCAAATTGGACACAGACATGGGAAGTTGATGGCAGTGTTAGTGAGGGTATCGTGAGGGTGTTTTGGCCATCTAATGATGTGAGTATCAGTGGCAAGTCTAGGAAGAAGCTCATGATTAAATTGATGTCAGGAACTTATAGTGTACTATAGTATACTATTTGATTAAGAACAACACCAGTAACAATAGTAATAACAAATGCTTGAGTGAGTGTGTGTGTAGTCAGTTAAGGGGGATGTTTCAGCTGAGATGTGTATCAGGTGGGGAGATAGTTCAGTTAATAAGGGTGATAGCAAGGGATAGTTAGTGTATATAAATTTCAGTTAGATACTATTAGGTAGAGTGTATATATATATATATAGTTAGTTAATGATAAGTTTTGGTTAAGGTAATACCAAGGTTAATTTGTGAGAGTTTATTAAATGAACCAATAGACTAGTTAGTTGGGTGTGGACTTAGTTTAGCTAGTATTAACTAATTAGTACCCAATCTTGACCCAATTTCCTTAGGGTGACCTAGTATGGCCTAGTAGAGCATGTATAGTTGCATTGTAGCTCATTATTATTTATTTCATACCCAATTTGACATGATATCCAAATTTAAATGACTTCAACACCAGCTTGGATACTGAAATATACCATTTGCTCAGGACCAGAGGCAAGTACATTTCTTTGTTAGTTTTTATTTTATAATAGTGTATATATCACAAGTTCTAGAACTGTATACTTGATTTTGACACGGTGGTTTCACGGACTGGTATTATATGGATCCTGTCAGGAGATGTTAGCCTTTAACATATTCAATGGGTATATTTTATCGTGTGTATCGGGTATTGATTGTTGTGTACTCTGTGTTCACATACTGCTCATCTTTAGTGTGTCCATATTCGTGTTTATAACGTGTTGTGATTCGATCCATTGGTATTGGCTGGGGATGGGGGAATATGAGTTGATTATGCGATCAAGACCCTGTGTATTCATGTATATGTCGATTATATATCATACGTGTAATCGAGTAACCATATTGTATTCGTGTTTGTCAGGACCCATACCCGGTGTAGGGATGCAAGTCGGGAACAACACCCAGCCTATGCTGCAGAATCGGCGGTAGAACGTTGTTTGGATAGTCTAACAATATAATAAGCCACCAACAATATTAATATACTCAATCACAAATCTAAGATGGAGAATAGTACGAATATGATAAAAGAATAGAATAGTCACATTACAACTCTTGAGTCAAAATAATAACATCAATGAGTCAGAGAAAATACTAAAATTAAGCTGGAGACAAATCCAGTACAAGAGAATAACTAAGAAGCTACAAGTCCCGAGTCATTTGTCTCAGTCGGGATGAGTCCCTCCTGAGCCAGGATCTCTGACTCTAAGCCCACAACATCTTGAGGCCCGTAATGAGTAGGGTACCACTCCTCAGTGTCATCTGGAAAAAATATATCTAGTCAGGAAAGGAGCAGAGTATATCTCTAATAGCAGTTCTAATCAATGATATAAACTATGTAACAGTAAATAGATGTGAATATACAAGATGCAACAATAGATACAAGAGATATACATTAAAGAAAATACTGGAAATAAATACAAGAATGACAATATGTACTAGTGAACAAGAATACTAAAAGGCTAAGTGAGTGAGTACCAGCTTTAACATGTGATCGACTTGGGAACTTGATACAAGATTTATAGCCTGGCTAATCATACGTGCGGTGTATGATTAACACTATTCAATGAACAAGACTTGATACAAGGAAGGTATGATCACATATCTACACTACATACTCTCCAACCCCGACTGGTATAGTGGATCTAACCATGGTACGCTATGGCACGGGATTCTCTAGGAAGGTAGCAAGTCTTCCCGAGAATCAGTGTCTGTACATGTACAAGAAGAACAATGAAACAAGTCTTGCATAAGATACACCATATATACCAAGGAATAACATCTCATGACGAGATCTGGATATTCCAATCCGTATAACAATCGTGTCAAGAAATCACGGATATCTATACTTACATACAAGGAACATAGAGGATATCATAAATGAGAAACTATCAGAGAATGTACTCATCTGAAACCTGGTGCACAGTATCACAGATATCTGGTACGGTGCCTCAAAGACCTAGATAGGGAATATAATATCAATACAAGGTTTCGGAATAAAAATAAGTTAAACTAGTCAACATGTAAGTCAAAGAGCCATTTCTAAGTCAAAATAGTCAAACTAGATCAACTCTAAGTCAAACTGGTCAAACTTGGTCAAACTACCTATTTCTAGGTTGCATGAGTCTATCTCTATGATATTGAGTTCATACACTAAGAATCTAGGCCATACAAGCTAAACTAGGATACTAAGTTACCGTATCACAAGATACGCAAACAAGAGATATAGAAATAGCATATATGTATATTCAATCGATATTAAATATACTAATCCTAATTACAAATGCTAAGTAGATACCTTGGCTTTGAACCAACTTGGTATCGCGCAACTACACACCCATTTCGATACCAAACTCCAATATCTTGAGTATCCCTCAATACCTTGACACTTACCTTGGTATCTCAAGGTAATGTCACTCTAGTATATAGTAGATACCCAATCTAATGCCTAACATATGCATATAGGAATACCTCTTACTAACTGATCACTAACTACTAATACAACTAAAACATATACACATTCATATACACATTCATATACATATATAACTTAGAGATACACATAAGAGATATATATATAATATATACCTACCTAACTAGATACTACTAACTTTTAGCTAAAACTAACTAAACTAACTCACATAACTAGCGGCTGCTGAAGCCATGCTCAAACCTTGGATGCTCATGCTGATACTGGAATGTTCCTATTATGCCACTGACCGAGCTGCTGCTGCTCAAGCTCTGCTGCTCGAGCTCTGTTGTTGCTCACTGACCGAGCAGCTGCTGCTGCTCGGGCTCTGCTGCTTGAGCTCGCAGCCTAGCTGTTGCAGCTTGGGCTCTACTGCTCGAGCTCGCTGCCTAGCTGCTGCTCGGGCTCTACTTTTGCTCACTGACCGAGCCCCCCTCTTATCACATATATAAACACATAACTACACAACTAAACATATAAATATAACTCTCCTCTTAATGCTACTATATATATATATATATATATATATATATATATATATGTGTGTAACTATATACATCTCAATACGTAACATATCATATATATATATATATATATATATATATATATATATATATATATATATATATATATATATATATATATATATATATATATAACTACTTATGTATATATATAAGTCACAGTTCACACACACACACACACACACACACACACACACACATATATATATATAAATATATATATATATATATACATATATATATATATATATATATATATATATATATATATATATATATATATATACCAACATGTCATGCCCCGATCTCCCGCAGGCAAATCGGCCGTTCCCGCTAGGCGAGAATCACCGAGCCAGCGCTCCCGCGGAACGATCACTTTGACCTATCCGGGCGTGATGCCGCACGAGCGTGAGCCACGCCCGTGCAAGGCCGGGTTCATTGGCTGGCGGTAAGAGTTCTAAGCCACAGAGTCGCACAGATTGTTCACCTCAACATATAGATATACATACATATACACTTATAACATAACCATTCATATATATATATATATATATATATACACACCACACACACACACACACACACACATATATATATATATATATATATATATATATATATATATATATATATATATATATATATATATATATATATATATACATATAAATATAAAATATAAATATAAACACACACATATAGATACCTTTATATACTAGTACATATAACTTCATATATATACATAACAATATATATATATATATATATATATATATATATATATATATATATATATATATATATATATATATATATATATATATATATACATATGAATACATATATTACAAATAGCTAAGAACAATGGAAATTGGATCTAGAAATGCCATACAACAAGCACGTTGACTGCATCGCACCCGTATCACAGTAGATCTATGATATGCTTGCGATACGGGTCCACCACATAACCAAACATACCCCAAAGGACACAAGCAAGTCTAAATTACCATTTATAAACAATAAGAAGAGTAAAATATACATCTACGTGTCCGCATTAAAATATGACTTGCACAAAGTCCCGTATCGAAAGAAAAACCCCCAAATCAACATGTATCACCAATTTGTTGGGATACGACCTATATACGACCTATACGTATTCATTTGTGGACACGATACTAGCCACAAACAAAACAAACACATGTCAATTTGGTCTATATGACCAATTGACAAACACAACAAGTGTCAATCTCGAAATTCCTCCAAAATTGACCCAAAAGTACCATAACTTTCTCAATAGGCCTCCTATGAGCCTAATTCCAATTCCTATGGGTAGCCTATGCATATGGGGTAGTTTTTTATGATTTAATCTCTGATTTATAACCTAATTAAAAGGAAAAAACTAAATTGTACCTATTGGAAGATGGATTCCCAATACACTTCCAAATTTAATAAAATTGGCCTCCAACATGTAGATCATTGCTCCTCTTTGTAGATCCTTGCTTTCTCCTTCTAGATCCTTGCTCTACTAGCCTCCAATGGTGATTTAGAAAGGAATTAGGAAGAAATTTGGTAGAAAATTGATGTGGGAATGAAAAATTTTGGTTGAGGTAAATTCTAGATCTAGATTTGAAATAAAAAGAGGAGAGAGAAACTTTTTTCCCTTTTTTATATAGGCTGGCCCCCTTTTGCCCCTCCCTCAAGCTACTATATAATGTCCATTATACCCCTTGGGGCATCTCATGAAGAAATAATTTAGGAGGGAAGGTTCTAGTCTAATGGTTTAATTAAATTAATCATCCTCCTAATGAATGGGCTTCTAATTGGGCTCAATTCTAACTAATAAAAAATATTGGTCCATGGATCTAATCTAAACTAGTTAGGTCCACTAACACAAGTCTAAAATATTAAACTAACATCTAATAATAATTTAAATATTATAATAAATAATATTCATCATGCATAATATTTAATTAATTATAAAATTACCAAAATACCCTCTCCTAGAAAATATGGTAGTGACAGTGTTCAACCTACACTGATCACATAATGAACTTGTATTCCATGGCACATTAGCTAGTTTCATTTATTTCTATTATATTGCAGTTATTCTATTATCTGTTCTTTATTCCAGTAGATTACTTGTTCACTCTAGTTCATTTTATTCCAATATTTAGTCATCGTGTATCCTTTTCTATTATATATTATATATGATCGATTATGTATTTGAAACTATCTTTAGAGGTATATACTTTGTTCCAATCCTGACTGGATATATTTTCCAGATGATTGGCTCGTAGACCAGTGTCCTACCTACTATGGACCGCAAGATGGCATACCATTAGAGGATACTCATTTAGTGCTTGAGGACTTAGTACCAGAGGCTCAGGAGGCTTAAATTATTTTTTAGACTTTTATTGAGGTTATTGACATGTATATATTATTTTAGGCTTGTGGATGTATTGTGACTCTTTCTTTCGTTATTCCATCTCGTGCTTATCTTCCTTAGTTTCATTATGAATGATTATTGTTTACCATTTATCAGATACCATATTGTTCCTTTGATTGGAGTCGAGATCATTGACAGGTACCATTGCATATATATATTGTATACGATGTTTAGATAGTAGAGTTGACCCAGACAGCGTTCTACCGCCATTGTTGCAGCGTAGGCTAGTCGTACCACATACTCGTGCCCGAGTGGGTGCATGTCGTGATACCTCCCTACATAATATTATTGTCTGTGATGCGACCACAATACGTCCAGTCCGACTTTAACATGTATATGCCAGTCTATCAAGTATACAGGTAACCCCACCGAGAAGAAAATAAAATAAAGATTATGTACGTGTATCCTATATGCCATGCAATATGAATCCATGTATTATATCTGTGTGACAACAGCTAACCATGACAGTATACTGGTAATAAGAATAAGCAGGTAATAGCATATCCAAAGTAAACGATAGATAAAAAAAGCATGCAAATATTGTAATCCAATAGGCAAGATATACTTGCCTGGGGTTTCGTCCAAGGTAGTGTTGAGACTGTAAGTACCAAACAACTTACAATGTCTAACCACACTAATGTTGCTATGCCCACAAGGAATCTACCAGCCCAAATCAAACAACCATGTGCCATCACACAAAATTTAGATACATCTATATGTAGGCAAGTCCTTATTAGGATTTGTATTTTCAGAAAATAATTTCTAATGTATATATAAATTAACGTTTGTATACTCATACTAATAGAAAATTACCTATATCAATAGTATAGATATAATAAATTAGTTACCATATTTATATATAATATCGTTTATATCTTTACACCTTCAAATAAATAAAGAAAAGGGAGGGGTGTTTGTGAAAAAAGATAATCATTTGGTTTCTTTGAATCTAGGAAAGAGGAGACAAATCATTAAGAAAGTAAATAAACTATTACTATCTTTTCTTTTCCAAAGTAATCTCGTAGAGGAAAAAGGTAAGTGAAGGGCATGAAGTTGGTATTGCTTTTACGTGAATAATAGTATTAATTATTTCTTTTAGTAGTAGACTTATTATGTATCTTATATATAATAATATATATTATAATACTAATATACTGATAATAGATGGAGAGATGAAGGGGCTATAAAAGAATTAAATTACCTATAGAAGCAACAAACCTAGCCTTGCTACTACTATGTTCTCTTTCCTCATATTCTCTTCTTCGATGGTAAGGCTGCTACTATTGCCGTTACATTCCAAGTTACAGGGCTAAAGGCGGGAGTGAGGGCTTGGAATAGAGGACGTAGATGCATAAACAAAACCAAGGGGGTCAAAATTGCAGCTTCGACAGTGCACAAGAGGGGGTTCTACACGCTGTGGTATGTAGGGTACGTAGTTGGCAGGGACAACGAGGAGGTGCCGGATATGGACTCACGAGAGGACTGGTGACTCTCGTAACAATGTCAAAAAAGTTGAGCACGGGGTGCTCGTAACGCTCGCACGGCTCTGCATGCTCGTGGCAAGCAGTTGATGGGGTAAATTGTCGATCGACAAGGGGCCTCACTTCAGTACTCTTAAGGCGCTTGGATGAATGTGGCAGACCAAAGGGGGTCAAAAATCGCTCAACACCTAGCCGGTACGCGCTCAGTCTTCACGCAAGGGAAAATCGTACCTCTGCTCGGGTCGAGGTGGACCGGATGATAGTGGTATCATCACTCGGACGTCGGTAAGGTGAGGGTCGGGTCGTCATTTGCTGAGGTTGGTATGACAAAGTCGTCGCCCGTCGGGGTTGCCTGAGGAATGCTAATTTGGTGGCGTGCTTGTTGTCTGGGTGTAGATGAAGGAGAAGGGAATGGAGAAGTATGAGTGGTTGTAGCGTATGGGGTAGGGCAATGCCTCGGTTTGAAATAAGAAGGGAAAGGTGAAGATGAAGGTGCTAATAAGAAAACATGGTGAATAGGAAACCATTGTTCTGGTGAGGAGGGGATGGGGATTGGTGAATGTGAGAGGCGACTGTAAAATATTAGGGTTTTAGCTGGGGCTTCATGTGTATTATTGTTTATATAGGTGGGATGTTCTGCTTAGGCCAGGTGGGCTCTTGAGTTGTGGGCTCAATGATAGAGTAGACAGAAAAATGGTGTTAACACTTAGTAACTTAACAATGATACTAATAAGAAGTTATGACTTTATATTATTAAAAAAAATAATAAGCTAATCTAAATCAATAACAATGACGTTAATAATGGTTCCAATTATAATGACTATAAAAAATATTGTTCCAACTTTACACTCACGCAATTAGTTAAAATTTTAAACAACATATAAAAAAATTGAATAAAAAATTAGGGAGTTTACATCCTACCCACATTAGAATAATTTTATCCTCGAAATTTAAAATGACTAACTCTTGAAATATCTATAACTTCCATCATACGTCACAAAAAGTGCACTTTTTCTATATTATCTTATCTCTCCCTACTTTTGTATCATTAGTCCTCATCTTAAGGGGTTTATCCTCAATGATTTTAAACTCCTATAGGTCATTAAACCCTTGTAGTTAGATGAAATCAAAATCACCTTGTTTTGCACTAGTAGCATATACTTCAGTCTTGTACTGCATTTATATACATAGCTCTCCATACCAATATTTTTGGTAACTTGATTTGATCATCCTTAAAACCTATCTCATCAAGATTAATGATTCAACTTAGTCATCACAACCTTCACTACTAAGTCATCTTAAATGCTAAACACTCAAAGTCTCAAGTATAAAAGAAAATCTTTCAATTTATAACTATTATCAACATTAACTTATCCTAATTTCATCTGGATTGTATTTATCAATTACGAGCCCGAATCCTACTAACAACAAATACCCTTGATGATAATATCTTATTAAAAGTAATAATTCATTTTGGTCTAATACCCCAAAAATACGGGTACAACCATCCATCACCGATTCTTTAAGGGCAAGATTCCGTCACCAGTTCTTATCTCAATTTCTACACTTAGTCATGTATCGTCCAAATGTTTAACGAATATATTTGTTCAAGGTACATTTTTTAAGGTACATACATATCAAGCCATCAAATGCTCAATCTCCAAGCCACAACATCGTATTTAACTCCAACTAACTCCCCCTTAGTTAGACAAATTTAGTCACACATACCTTCCAATATGAAATCCTAGGGTCGAACAACATAAATCATTCGCATCAAGCTACATAGTTAACAACGCCTAATATATTCTGAAACTTATACCCTTAGATGTTATCCAATATCATTGCATACCAATAACCATATCTAGCATCTATATCTATAAGGGTTGCTTAACCTAGCTATTTATTATATATCCAGGTTAATCAAAATCATATTCTCAACTCTAATCTCTAGCACCATCCCTCAAAACTTTTTATACCAATAATGTTATCAATCATCTTTTGTAAATAATTACAAATAGTTGCTATCTTTAGAACACTTATAAAATTTTGATTTTGTCACCCTCTTGTAAGTGGAATGTTCTAAACTAACCTACCAACCTTTAAGTACCCGAGTCATCCCATACAACTTTATGGTCAACATCTATGAAGTCGTATAGTCAAACATAGTCTAACGATCATAATTAACCTAGGAGTTTTATCCTTGCAGCATCTAAGGATACACGTTCCTTAAATATCCGCACATAACAATCATGCAACAAATTTAAGTAATTTATTAAGTGTTCCACATATGAGGTTGTTATAATCCAGTATTAGTAAGGAAAGAGATAGTAATTTTCTAAGGCTGGGTCGAGTAATCCAAACCAGTGTCAAACAATGTTAGTGTCAAGAAAAGCTGGAGAGATAATATTTTTTTTAATAATGATAATTGAGCCAATCAAGATGCATAGGACGTAATCTAGGCAAGGTCCGAGAACCATATACCTCTGTGATCATGTCACGTGAAATTACTTCTATGCCAGGGTACATCTGGCTGTAATAACTTTCTTATTTCATAATACGATGGATGGCTGCAGTGCACTACTACCACGCCAGATAATATGGGTTCTTGAACTTGTCTTCGGCTAAATCCATAAGAAGTTTCCAAAATAACTTTTGCAAAATAAGTGAGAAGAGTCAATCAAGCTGCATAGGATGTAGTAATCAAGCTGCATAGGATATAGTCTAGGTAAAATCTGAGAAATATATGCATACGTGTTACTTTTATCTGAAGTTCTACCAAACCAGAATGCCACTGGCTGCAAATCTCCCAATTTTGTAATATACATGGATAAAATATAGTCTCTCGAACATAACCTTTACCATTTTAAAAATCCTTTTTTTAAAATAAATGAGTCAATCTAGAGGTTAATAGAGAGAGGTTCAGTCAAATCACAGGAAAAAAAACATGAATGCATTCATGTCGAGAATAATAACAAGAAAGAAGTCATGTTAGAAGGATCTTAGAGAAGCATATAACCCTAGTTGTGGATGTATCCTCACTTATTTATTCTCAATTGGTCGCAAGCACACAGTAGTACAACTAATCCTAGGTACTACCACCACTTTGCATGTTTTACAAAGACGAGACCTGCATGGGCCACCACAAAAACTATGTCACACCCCAGTCCCAAAATATATGGGATTATGCCATGTGGCAATGGCTAGCTACACATTCAAGCAGAATCTAGCCCAACTCGAATACGTATAAGCTCTCCTACTCAGATCAAGTGTCCATAAATCCATAAATAACATCCACAATACTAGCTATAAACTATGAACTAAGACTAGAAACAAACTATAGAAGGGCAGATAAGAAGGCTTTACTAATGATTCCTGAAATCCTGAAGAAGTTTCCAATCCTATGTCAGCACTCCGCAATAACCTGGTAGGGGACCAGGTCCTCAGAGGTACATAACATGATACAAAAAATATATGCCAAATAAAATATAGTAAATAACATATAAAAAAGTTAATTGGGGTCTATGTACAACTAACAACAACTAGTCTAACTAATTTATGTGGTTTACAAATGAGGACAACGTTTGACACGAGAGTTGTCTAAATATAAAATTCATAGCTCCGCGAACAGAATCCCCCGGGGTGCAAAGTCGTACATAGCTCCGAAAATAAAATCTCCCGTTAAATAAAATCAGAGGTCCGTAACTCCAGTCACGAAAATATCTGGATAACTATATATAGTAATACATAAGTAGTGATATGTGCATAGTAGCCCTCATACCTAATGACCGTCTGCCCCACCTAATCTTGTTGTCTATGACGCTCCCATGACACGTCCAGTCTAACTCTAACAAGTATATGCCCGTCTATCAAGTATACATGTAACTCTAACGAGAAAAAAATAAAATAATAATTATGTACGCGTATCCTATATGCCATGCAATACGAATCCGTGTATCATATCTATGTGACAATAGCTAATCTAGACAATACACTGGTAATAAGAAAGAGAATAAGGTAATAGCATATCCAGAGTAAACGACAAATGAAACAAAAATCATGTAAATACTGTAATCAAATAGGCAAGGTATACTTGCCTAGGGTTTCGTCCAAGGTAGTGCTGAGACTGCAAGTACCAAACATCTGACCAAGTCTAACCATGCTAAAGTTGTTACACCCACAAGGAATCTACCAGCCCAAATTAAACAACCAAGTGTCATCACACGGTATTTTGATACATCTATATGTAGGCAAGTCCTTATTAGGATTTGTATTTTAGGAAAATAATTTCTAATATATATATAAAAATTAATATTTGTATACTCATACTTACACAAAATTACCTAAATCAGTTATATAGATATAATAAATTACTTACCATATTTATATATAATATTATTTATATCTTTACACCTTAACATAAATAGAGAAAAGGGAGGGGTGTTTGTGAAAAAATATAATCATTTGGTTTCTTTGAATCTAGGAAAGAAGAGACAAATCATTAAGAAATTAAATAAAATATTACTATGTTTTCTTTTCTAAAGTATTCTAGTGGAGGAAAAAGGTAAGTGAAGAGCATGCAGTTGTATTGCTTTTACGTGAATAGTAGTAATAGTTATTACTTTTAGTATTAGACTTCTTCTGTATCTTATATATAAGAATATATATTACACTACTAATATAATGATAATAGATGGAGAGATGAAGGGTCTATAAAGGAATTAAATTACCTATAGAAGCAGCAAACCTAGCCTTACTACTGCTATGTTCTCTTTCCTCATCTTCGATGGTAAGGCTGATGCTATTGCCGTTACATTCCAAGTTGTACGGCTAAAGGTGGGAGCGAGGGCTTGGAATAGGGGATGTGGATGCATATATGAAACCAAGGGGGCAGGAGTTGCAGCTTCTATAGTGCACGAGAGGGGGCTCTACATGGGGTGGTGTGTAGGCGGTGTAGTTGACAAGGACAACGAGGAGGTGCCAAAAATGGCCTCACGAGAGAACTGGTGACTTTCGTGACAATGTCGGAAATGATTAGTACAGGGCGCTCGCAGCGCACGTGCGGTTCTCCACGCTCATGGCAAGCAGTTGATGGGGCGCATGGCTGATCGGTAGGGTGCATCGCGTAAGTGCGCTTAAGGTACTGGGAAGAAGGTGGCGGACTAGAGCGGGGTCGAGGATCGCTCAACACCTAGCCGGTATGCGCTCCATCTTCACGATAGGGAAAACCGTACCTCTGCGCGGGTTGAGGTGGACTGGATGACGTTATAATCATCACTCGGACGTCGGTGAGCGAGTATCGGGTCGTCGGTTGCTGGGGTTGGTGCGACGAAGTCGTTGCCCGTCTTGCTTGCCCGAGGAATGCTATTATGGTGGTGTCCTTATTGTATGGGTATAGATGAAGGAGAAGGTAATGAAGAAGTATGATGGGTTGCAGCGTGTGTAATAGGAAAAAATCTCAGTTTAAAATGAGATGGGAAAGGTGAAGATGAAGGTGCTGATAGGGAAACTTTGTGAATGGGAAACCATTGTTCTGGTGATGAGGGGATGGGATTGGTGAATGGGAGATGCATCTATAAAATGTTAGGGTTTTTGCTTGGGCTTGATGTGTACTATTGTTTATATAGGTGTGATGGTCTGCTTAGGCTGGGTGGGCTCTTGAGTTGTGGGCTCAACAATAGAGTAGACAGAAAAATGTTGTTAAACATTTAGTAAATTAACAATGATACTAATAAGAAGTTGTGGCTTTATATTATTAATAAAAAAATAAGAAGATAATCTATATTAATAACAATGACGTTAATAATGGTTCCAGTTATAATGACTATAAAAAATAAAGTTCCAACTTTACACTCAGCAATTAGTTAAAATTTTAAACAACATATAAAAATATTGAATAAAAAGATTAAGGGGTTTACACATAGTACCCTAGATTTTCATGCACAGTGACCAGTACCTAAAATTTGACAGAGCTATAGGATCAACCAGACTATTTATTGAACTTTTTCCATAAATGCATCAACCATGTACTGACCTGAGCAATGTGATGACAATGTGAAAGAGGAATTCATGCGACTGACTGATTGACCTGGTACCCTGATTTGACTATTTATGTCCGTACTGATACACCTACTACGTGCTAAGCATGTTACATGTCCTATTTGTGCACCGAGGTGCCACTTGTTCCTGTTCGACAAATGATATTATATGATCTTGATTTCTCTGGCATGGATATTATAGTTGGTCAGTAACCATAGCGTGTTTAGGATAATTATTAATTATTGCATTATGCTAGGGTGAATCTGGATTGGGCCTTTGGGCAATAATATGGATTCGTATCGAGAGTAAACGTACCAAGGTACAATATCTAGGCGAAAAGATCATGTGACCACGACATAATATTCTAATTAACATTAGGGTTAACTAGGCAACTAAAAATTTGTAGAGCATTTGGAGGGAACAGAATCCTGAGATTGTGCATGACAGCCACCTCTCATACATTAGTTATGACGTGCTAGGCTAGCCACTAATGGATACGTTATATCATCCACAGTAGTGGACTACAATATCTGGCTACTATGTGCTATGCGCTATTATTGATTGGTTAGCACAATAGTCTTAGGAGGGATCGGTGCCTAATCTAGATGTAATGTATTATTTTTGGTTCGGCTAGCCCTGTTCGGACATAGCATGATCTGAGGATCCCTATTATTCGCATTATGCTACTGGGATAACCCAAACTTAATATAGAAAGGCATAGGATTATTTGGCCAATTTATTACCCAGATTTGATTTTATACTATATCATTCTGTTAGTAGTCTAGGGACATGGATTATCGTGGTGCGGTGGTTCAACTCTCGTCCTTGTTTAGTTGTAGGATTTGTTTATGGTACTACGATAGGCTATGAATCGAAACAACAACGCAGAATCTTTAGCTTAAACTAAATCAGAGGATGTACTTTATCTCAGAGTGATAAGATATTACTTGTCCTTATTTTGTATAGGAATAAAGTATCGCCTCGATGATGGGGTATACGCCTATGATTCTTGGTTCATGCATTACTTATGCTTTATTTTGGATTTTGTTTCTTCATTCGTGCTTCCTTGTGATACTTAATATTTGGGATCTACCTAAACTAGTTTTACATCGCCAAGTTTAGATCTAGAACCCGAGGATCCATCGTATCTTCAATTAACTGATGGCACGGATCAGACAGATAGCCACCGAGGGACAGGAATGGGTTTCTTCTTCACCACTGATATTGTACATTCATTTTTTGTGTGTGTTTAGCTACGGACACCTGTTAGACGATATCTCTGGACATTATTTTTCCTTACATGATTTTACTTATTCATACTACAACTGATCTCAATCATGTACAATTGTTACTCTACTAGCATATCATTTTTTATGGCTAGTTTCCATATCATTTTGATATAGCGTCCGGGATGTCTTACTGCTTTAGCTTACATGTTTTATTCCTACTGATTTTTGTTTGAATGATTGATACATAGATGTTCTATGCAACCCTTGGCGACTTGATTGTAGTATGCACCGCCTTATCTATTTACAACATTGACCATATTGTGGGGTACCTTAGTACTTCGTAGTGCGAGGCTGGCTATGTCATACCCCCATTTTTCGTATTTTGGTACTGGACATGACACAAACCTACTTGTCCGTTCATTAGACCATTTCAAACTTCTTTATTTGTTCTGGTCAAAAATATTATTAGAAATATTATTAGACTTCTTCTTTAAGTCAAATTTGATTTTTCCTCTAACAACTTATCCGAAGTCCAAGATATTTTTTTTAGAATATATTCTAATCACAAAGCCCATAAGACTCGTTATTCTATCTAAAATTTACAAATGGACTCGAGTCAACCTACTTATTATATTCTTAATAAACAAACTTTCCATGAATTATTTCCCATGATAATTCTAGTATAGGCCATATAGATATACATATATATATTCTCCTTAATTCACTCCTAAGTCACTCAAAAGAGCCCAAGAATTTTATTTTTATTTATTAACTAGTTTCTCCAACCAACATAAATTCCCATCGTCTCTACTCAATATTTAAACCCGCCCAATTGTCCAATCTATATAGCTTCTAGTATAAGTCAGCTTTTGATCAATCCAAAGTCTATATTATTATAAAATTCTGTCACCAATCCTTAAATATTACTTTATAGAAAGTAGAAGAAGAAAAAATCAGAGAATGAATAGCCATCATGACTTAAGTCCAGGATCAATCCTTATAATTTTCTTCTTTCTCCTCGTAATTGTTCGCTTGATTCTCAAGTATGTTGCTTCTCAAAAACTGATACTTATACTGATCACTTCTTATCATGATTAAATCTTCTTTTGTAATTATAATCATGCTTGAATTGTTCAAATATCCCTTTAAACCCTTTGAAATTCCTACGGATAAAGTTGAATGAATATTCGATAAGCTATGGCATGAAAGATACATCGTGCAGTCATTTACCTAAATCATGGAAACTGTGAGTTCACTACAGCCACATGTGTACTGGTGAGGCATGGACTTAAAAGTGAAGTGATTTCAGGTATACATGATTTTTAGATATTAGTGAAACTATGTCCTATATGCATCATGCTTGGTCTCTTAGTGCCATTGAAAAAAATATAACAAAATTAATCTGATTGCTTCGTCCTTAATAAAAAATGAATATGTTTTAAAATTTAAAGGTTTTCATTTCTTAGTGACTAATCTGATTATACCTTTAATTTGTTTTACAAAGGCCAAGTCTAACTTATTTCTTAAGATTAGCAAGCCCAACTAGAATTATAGTTAATCTACTGCTGATAGGTTATTCGGCTTACAAAAATACCTAACTTCTTCCTTTATTTGCTGATGGAGTTTTAACATTTCCAAATCTTCTTCTTTCTTGTCACACTATTTTCCATATAAGATGATTCTCGTGCTATTGTCTTTTCCTCTTATTCTTATCATATTCTTCCATGTTAAATTCTTCTTAAATAGTCAATAGTAGTAATATATTGATATTATTCTCATTTGGCACACTAACCCTCATGTTGAACTTATTCAAATGATCATTTTCTCTATTTCCCTCCTTAATTTTCCTAGGAAGAAGAGACATTGTCCACCTGTCACCAACCCATTTTCTAATGCACAACTAGTCTACTTACTCCGTAGATACTTATTTTGTTATTCACATGACTTCTTCTTATATTTCCCTTCTTTCCTTAATAAAATCATTCCTTTACTTACATTATTCCCATTAAATTGAAGAAGGGAATTAAATGGAAAAATCTATGAATTTTTGGAAATTGAAAAGCAAATTATTTCAAAAGGGGAAGGATAAATCTTTTCTAAACGAGAATATAGAAAGAATCCTAGAGGAAAAAATAGCATGGTCAAAATTTGAAGAATTTTCAAGGCTACAAACCTATTCAATAATAATTGAGGAAATAAGACAAACATTTGTATCAATGGATGAGTTGGGAAAATATAGGCTAGTAAGCAATGGCAGTATTGAGTTAGGAAAGAATGGTGGAGGAATATAACTATACATGGAGTTGTTGTACTTCAGAAACTTTCTTGAGGATGAAAGACCTGACCCAAATATTTAAAGATATAAAATAAGAAGAATGTGGATTTGAAGAAATAATGGTACTATCTAATGTGATAATGTACTAGATGACTTAAATCGATGAATGACGTTATGTTGACAAGGGTGGCGAAGTAGAAGTTGAGCTCTGACGAATAAAGATAACCTAAAGATTATTATTGATGGATCGAGAGAGTTGAGAATTTTGAGGATTTAGAATTCAAAAATTAAGGAAACAAAGATTGCACAAGAATCCAAGAATAGTAGTCTCCATAAAGCTAGACTCCTCCTTATAACCATCTTTCTTTTCTTGACTCTCTCAATTTAGCACTAACAAATGCTCTCTTATTCAAGCAAACTCAATAATTTTCCTCCTCCTATTGCATATTTTAATTTCTTTTATAACTATCTACATATGTTTATCCCTATCGTGACATTTTTAAATTTTTGGGATGAAATTTTCTTATGTGTGTAGATTTTTTACCAGCATTTCCCAACAAATTAAATAAACATGTTACCTAGCTAGGATATTAATTGCAATATTTCTAACAAACAACCTAACCTTCAATATTAACTATCTAATTTTTGTAGTAAAGATCGAGGGATCTATTTAGTAGCAGAATTAGTAAATAAATAAATAGTATTAGGCACATGGTTAATTAAGGACCTAGAAGGTTCTAACAAAATACCTTATAAATTCCTAACAACTTAATTAACTTCTAACTAATTGTTGAATTAACACATATGTTCATATTTTTTGTAATTTCACAAATTATTTATGCAAATTAGAATTTTCCAATCAAATTCTATTTAATGTTACATATACGTTGTATCTTCATTCTTCACTTTAAACCACAATTTTAAAACTTGTGAACAATATTATTCCCCTTAAACTCCAATCAAGAAATGGTTATTTGAAAATCGAGTTCTTCATTATATCCTTTCTTTGGCGATCGACGATGGTTAATCAAAATTCCGAGAATACCATCGTATCTCGGTGGAGAAACATGAGTTTGTGAGTGCTCTGGTGACTCTACCACAGTGTATCTATCGTCAAAGCCCTTCTTCTCCAACGATCACTGCTTCGTGGTTCTGATTTTGAATTCAACGGCGTGTTTGATCCGACAAGTTCGAGTATTTCGCCTTGAGTACCTTATCCCCAAGCGATTTTCTTCTCCATCGCAACAAAAACTATCGCTCTTCAGCCACCACCAACGAGCCTGACGTCAACGACGAGTTCAAACCAACGACGAGCTTTACTGCTCCGCTCGAGTGCTCTGATGGTGCTCCACGATAGGGATCCGACCGGTAACCTTCTTCCATCTTCGGTTTCCTCTTCTCTATCCCGATCTTGGTGAATCGAATTTAATTATTTCTTTTTTCGATGTTGAACACATAGTGTTATAATGTCATAAAGAAGGATCATCTGATAGAATTGTTCGAATTTGTAGTTGGTAGGCAGCTCAGACCCAAGGCTTTGTATATGAACGATCAAATACACATTGTTTATCTCTACTAAGGTATTGTTCCTCATCCTCTATTCTTGCTTTTCCAAGGGTTTGGAATGGGTATTGATTAATTCATTAGTATTAATAATCAAATGGGATAGCCCACTTAATAAATAAAATTTATTCAGTAAAAATATAATGGTCTAGAAACACTTTGTAGAGTATTAAAAAAATGTTAGTAAAATTGATTTATTCATTAGTTAGAATTAGTTACTGATAAAATTAATAAATATTTAAGAAGATAATTAGTATAATCAAGTATTAGTTGATTAATTAGTTGGTTAGTACAAATCAAAGAATCAATTGGAATTTTGTAGTTAAAAGGTTAGATAGAAGTATTCAAGATCAAGAACTAAAGGTTCTTAAAATTTCCAAATAAAAAAACTAGAATAATTAGAATTATAAGTTAGATAGTAAAAGACTTCTAGAGTTAAATACGTTCCAATATAAATAACTAAGGGGTATTAATGTCTTTTGGCAACACAAATATCGAGGACTTGGACTTGACCACCTTTGAGTATCTAGGCAAGTACACTATGACTTAGACTCTTGACTTAGTATCATGCATTCTCTTTATTTCGTATTGGACATAGGATTGACACAGGGACATTATATCCTATTGTGATTGTATTATGGGAAAAGGAGAAATACCGAGTATGTATGTGACCAAACCCAATTAGCTAGGTAATTATGAATAGTCTAATCATACACCTCATATATGATTAAGTCGCACTATTATTGTATTATGATTTTAATTCAGTCATATGCTGAAAGAGTATTTCAAACACTATGCATAATTATAATTGTTTATTTTTTTAGTTATTGTATAATTACCTTGTGTTATAGGTTGTATACATTGTGTTTGCTATTGTACGCGTACAATTAAAAGGCATGCAACCCAAGTTCTGGATAATGAGTGCATAAATTACTGATGACTTGACACGTTGCTCCCTATGAGTGGAAGACTCAGGTCATGGAGGTAGTTATCTATACCCAATCTTTGGGGAACATGGCATGAAGGGCATATCATCATCATAACTGTTTATTGGAAGTTGTTAGTGTAGGCGTATTGTTAGAGGATCTAAAACTTGGTAGCCATGTTGGCGTAATTTTTTAAAAATTTAGATTCATTGGCGCAACAACATATTCTGACTGTAGAATTAATGTTGGCATAATCAGCGAGAGATAGCATCAATAGCGCACCCTCGCTAAGTTGAACTGCGAATATTGGCGTACTCAGTGATAGGAAACTTTATTGGTGTACTTCTGCTAAAGTAATAGTATTAGCGTATTCAGGAAGAGATAGAATCGGTGGCATAATCTATTTTAAGTAGCACTATAGGCATACTATAGCAGAGAAGCAATGGTGTCATACTCGAACCAAAATAACAAGCTTTGGTCGATAAATGAATACCTGGGTCGGTGTTCCAATAACCTTCTATATTAAATTCTTTGATCACCTTGACTACTGTGCCAGACTGAGGCGGCAGCTTCAAACATGGCTAAGTTGGAGTACTGAGGAAAAGTAATAGCTTCGGGAACAATCCTAGCATATTTAAAGTGAATCAACAACTCTTGCGTATTGGAAAGGAGTAACGTCCCTTGGCGTACTAGAAAGAAATAACATCCCTTAGCGTACTATCGACGGAGTACATCCTCCATTGGCCGCTAAACGATGACCTGGGTCTTTGTGTCCAAAGATCCCCTGTATTAAATAAC
Source organism: Iris macrosiphon (assembly GCA_036927795.1). Classification (NCBI taxonomy): domain Eukaryota; kingdom Viridiplantae; phylum Streptophyta; class Magnoliopsida; order Asparagales; family Iridaceae; genus Iris; species Iris macrosiphon. The sequence continues at coordinate 95,456,056 of JAYESA010000015.1, read as the reverse complement.
TTAATTTCTTCGACTGTTGTGCTAGCCTAACAGGTTCATTATTTTTAATGTATAGGAGGAAACTTTGATCATTGTGCACCATCGAGAGAGAGTATATGGGATACGTCACTGCTCTATCTTTGGATCTTGAGGGGTAGTATACCACTGTTTCTCTGAACTAGGATATAAGAAAATACTCTATTGCCCCATTAATCTCCTTTGGAGGCATACTTTTTATGCTTCTACACCGCTACCAAATCTAAAAGAAAGGAGACCAGGTCATGTTACACGGTCTCTTTGTCAACTGACGAAGCCTTAGCTGGGATAACCAGGTCAAGAAAGACCTACCTGTGAGACTATGATGCAGCCCCAGATAATAGTACACCTCCGGTTAACGTACCCATAACTCCGATAGAATCTGAGCTAGGTTCGGCCCAACCTTTTGTAACGGACATGAAAAAATAGAGAGAAATACGTTTTGAAAAACATCTAAGGAAAGACGTAGCTCAAAGGCTGGAAAAGCCTTATAAATTTGACATATTGACATAGCTTGCCAATACCACAACAAAGTTATCACTCTTTGAGCTCATTCGTCTTTTCAAAGAGATATGTTGTCACGCCCCGATCTCCCGCAGGGTATTTCGGCCGTCCCCGCTAGGCGGGAATCACCCTCGCTAGCGCTCCCGCGGGACGATCTGGGCGTGATGCCGCATGAGCGTGAGCCACGCCCGTGCAAGGCCAGGGTTCTTTGGCTGGCGGTAAGAGTTCTAAGCCACAGAGTCACACAGATTGTCCGAGTGCAGCAGAGTCATGAACGCATAGGCGATCGGTAACAGGTTCCCTGAATCGACAATATAGCGGAAGCATTGAAACACAAGTTGAAGTAAAGCAAGCTCTTTTATTGATATAAACATGCGTTACAGGCGGCGTATAGCCGAGATTACAAGTCGCTCAAGCCTCTCTCTCTGAAATAGTAAAAGCGTGCCAAGTGGCTACAATTGTGGAATGATTGTACAGGCGATGTTCAGGCGATGTTCAGGGGATGTTCACAATATTATGTCTTGTATATGTGCTTCAGTCCCGGATGCACCGTTGCTACGGAGTGATCTCCATGCCTAAGCACGCACGTAGGAAGCATCCGCACCGAACGAGATTCTCCCGCACCCTGCATACAAACTGGTGGATTATCAGTACATTGAATGCACTGGTGGGGAAGCTACTCGCTCGCTCGACAAATCCAAACACGTAATACAGGTTCCGTGCACAACTATTAAGTTGTCTTTCTAGTTGCCTTAGGATCAGTTTCATACAATATTTGAATAGCCTAGTTCGTGTGGCAATGCGCCGTGCAACATGAGAGGAAATACGGCGAGACTTACCAACTTACCATCTCCTTCCCTGTCTGAGGCAAACATTGAGGCAAACATTGTTAATTCAAGCACGGGCAAGTATAAACATTCAGGGGCATAGCATATGCAAACACGAGGGTCATTTTTTTTTAACATGATCGTTCAGGTGTTCAGTTGTTTATTGATGCGATGCAATGACTCGCATGCGGATAGCCGCTAAATGAGGATGACTTATCTATATGAACAGAAGTCGCTGGCAAAGCCACTATGGACGTAGTCGAGGACAAGGGTAGCATGCTACAAGAGTACACGATGCGCTGCAAGCTACCCAGTCCCGAATACGACGACTACACACGAACTCCATCCGGACCGGATCGGCCCTAGTGCCCCGGAGACCGTCCGTGGAACTAGTCCGCGATATGCAAATTGGGGTCTTCCAATTATCACGAGATACACGAGAACACGAGAACTCGCGTGCACTAGAACACGAGAACATGAGTGCATGGGAACACAAGTACACCAGTATACGGGATACTTGAATCTTGATTCTGTACAGTGAATATTTTGCCTTGATGCATTCCCCTGGTTCGGGGCTGCCTGGTGACCTAACGGTCCCGGATACTTGTAGGGTCAATCATGCACGGAACGACTACTTAGTAGTCTCCCGGAGTTGGATAAAAACAAGGCAACATTCAAGCAGACAAGCATGCGTTTCTAAGGAACATAAGTAAACACGTTTGCTCGGACCCGAAGGTAAGCCGAGAGATGAAACCGTTAAGGGACTTAGCATGCGAGGGTCTGAACATATATAAGCAGTATTTCATTTTTCATGTTCTAGCATAGCAATACAAGTTGGGATTATTCCCTTAGCTAGGTGCGTTGGATTTATTAGCATGCAGGGGGTGAATCACCTAGCGACTAGCATGAATATTTCAGATTTTGTGTGTGCTGGCTAAGCAAAGATAAGTTCACCGTAGCCACCCACCTTAGCGATGATTCGCCTCGGTAGAGCGATACGCCAAGAGAGCCTCTGAAAGCCTAAGCCGGATTTCTGTAGGGACAAGTCTGGATATCCTTTGCTTCCGTTGAGGCAAAGCGGGTCGGGACAGCTGCACTATTATCATTTGCAACGGCAGTCCGCTTGAGCGGAATGGGTTGTTACATCCTACCCAACTCAGAAAAAGTCTCGTCCTCGAGACTTACTAAGGACAAGCAATAATCTAGGGTTTAGGCAATCCTAGACAAGTCGTTGTACTTGTTTCATTTGGATATTCACTTGCACAAGCGTCGAAATCAGCATATCGCTTAGACTGGATCGTGCGCACTTTCGAAGGGCCCCTCTAGCGTGAACATGTCAACCAACTTAGTGATAGCGAAGTCTTAGCACTCGAGTTTCACCTTTCCTTAAGTCTTGGATGGTGCACTAGTTCAAGGCATCCCTCGAATAGATGCATTCAACCAAACTTAGAGTTAGTGAAATCGGACAAGCTACTAGCGATACTCTCAAGTGTTCGCACAGGTTGGCACAAAGGCCAATCACAGCACAAGAGCAGACAAGCAAGCATATCATTCAAAATGCATTTTGAAAGTATTTAGACTTATTGTTGGAATATCCCATCGAGGCATTAAGAGAGAGCGTGCACATAACCCATGAACGAGCTTTCGAAATAGAGATATCGAATCGAAGTCCAAAGGCGTAGAAGCCAGGCTCTGATACCACTATGTCACGCCCCGATCTCCCGCAGGCTATTTCGTCCGTCCCCGCTATGCGGGAATCACCCTCGCCAGCGCTCCCGCGGGACGATCGCTTTGACCCATCCGGACGTGATGCCACACGAGCGTGAGCCACGCCCGTACAAGCCCAGGGTTCTTTGGCTGGCGGTAAGAGTTCTAAGCCACAGAGTCGTACAGATTGTCCGAGTGTAGCAGAGTCATGAACACATAGGTGATCGATAACAGGTTCCCTGAGTCGACAATATAGCGGAAGCATTGAAACACAAGTTAAAGTAAAGCAAGCTCTTTTATTGATATAAACATGCGTTACAGGCGGCGTATAGCCGAGATTACAAGCCTCTCAAGCCTCTCTCTCTGAAACAGTAAAAGCGTGCCAAGTGGCTACAATTGTGGAATGATTGTACAGGCGATGTTCAGGCGATGTTCAGGCGATGTTCATAACATTATGTCTTGTATATGTGCTTCAGTCCCGGACGCACCGTTGCTTCGGAGTGATCTTCGCGCCTAAGCACGCACGTAGGAAGCATCCGCACTGAACGAGGTTCTCTCGCACCCTGCATACAAACTGGTGGATTATCAGTACATTGAATGCACTGGTGGGGAAGCTACTCGCCCGCTCGACAAATCCAAACACGTAATACAGGTTCCGTGCACAACTATTAAGTTGTCTTTCTAGTTGCCTTAGGATCAGTTTCATGCAATATTTGAATAGCCTAGTTCGTGTGGCAGTGCGCCGTGCAACATGAGAGGAAACACGGCAAGACTTACCAACTTACCATCTCCTTTCCTGTCCGAGGCAAACATTGAGGCAAACATTGTTAATTCAAGCACGGGCAAGTATAAACATTCAGGGGCATAGCATATGCAAACACGAGGGTCATTTTTTTAACATGATCGTTCATGTATTCAGTTGTTTCTTGATATGATGCAATGACTCGCACGCGGATAGCTGCTAAGCGAGGATGACTTATCTATATGAACAGAAGTCGCTGGCAAAGCCATTATGGACATAGTCGAGGACAAGGGTAGCATGCTACAAGAGTACACGATGCGCTGCAAGCTACCCAGTCCCGAACACGACGACTACACACGAGCTCCATCCGGACCGGATCGGCCCCAGTGCCCCGGAGACCGTCCGTGGAACTAGTCCGCGATATGCAAATTGGGGTCTTCCAATTATCATGAGATACACGAGAACACGAGAACACGCGTGCACTAGAATACGAGAACACGAAAATACGAGTGCACGGGAACAAGAGTACATGAGTACACGAGATACTTGAATCTTGATTCTGTACAGTGAATATTTTGCCTTGATGCATTCCCCTAGTTCGGGGCTGCCTGGTGACCTAACGGTTCCGGATACTTGCATGGTCAATCATGCACGGAACGACTACTTAGTAGTCTCCCGGAGTTGGATGAAAACAAGGCAACATTCAAGCAGACAAGCATGCGTTTCTAAGGAACATAAGTATACACGTTTGCTCGGACCCGAAGGTAAGGCGAGAGATGAAACCGTTAAGGAACTTAGCATGTGAGGGTCTGAACATATATAAGCAGTATTTCATTTTCTATGTTCTAGCATAGCAATACAAGTTAGGATTATTTCCTTAGCTAGGTGCGTTGGATTTATTAGCATGCAGGGGGTGAATAACCTAGCGACTAGCATGAATATTTTAGATTTTATGTGTGCTGGCTAAGCAAAGACAAGTTCATCGTAGCCACCCACCTTAGCGATAATTTGCCTCGGTAGAGCGATACGCCAAGCGAGCCTTTGAAAGCCTAAGCTAGATTCCTATAGGGACAAGTCTGGATATCCTTTGCTTCTCGTTGAGGCAAAGTGGGTCGGGACAGCTGCACTATTACCGTTTGCAATGGCAGTCCGCTTGAGCAGAATGGGGTATTACATATGTGATGCTCTAAGTGAGAAACTACAGAATGCTGACTCCGACCTCGCCCAAGTCAAGTCGCTGACCGAGGATCCCAATGCATGTCCCTACTTAAACAACATAATGGAGGCAATCTCGAATATTATATTCTCGCAAAAGGATATATTGCTAAAAAATAATAGGCACGATAGACCCTTGTACTATACGGGAAATATCGGCACTATTAAGGTGGACCGGATGCATATTAATCAAGGTTTATCTCTCAGAATCATTCCTCGGAGTCTTATCCAGACGTTGGGAAACCCCAAGCTTCGTTTGCCAGCCCCCAACATGACCATCAGTGGCTTCAATGCCAAAATGAGTTATCCTCTGGGGAAGATCCGCCTGAAATGTCAAATAGGCGACTTACGAACAAAGGTGACTTACTACGTCATCGATGTAGAGGTGTCCTACAATGTCCTTTTGGGATGACCTTGAATACATGAGTACATGATCGTGCCATCAATTCTTCATCAGTAATTGAAGTATGTTGACGACAATTGCATTGTCAAGATAAAATTTGCAAACATTGACCCTTTAAAAGGTATTGAAGCCTATTATTCTAATTCAATTCGTATAAATAGATCAACCTGGATGAGGTAGGCAATGACGCCAATGATGAAGCAGAGGTTAGTTTGGCTAAGAAGAACCTCTAAAAGTCTATCTCAAAAGATGTCCGGCCCTCATATATGCTTCTCTCATGGTCAAACTTCGTATAAAGGATCCTGAGCCTTTGGTAGTCAAGCTCCAGAGACAGGGACATCCATTAAACAAAGATCCGCCCGAAGTAAAAACCCTATAACCTCTGCCACCATCAGCGTCACTGATGCCACCAAAGGAGATTAGCAGGAAGAGTACGTCGTGGTGTCCACTGATGCACCTCCTTAAGATAATGTAATTCCATCAGAAAAGATACCATATTTCCTCAATAAATGGCTATCCTTGAGTTTAAAAAATAATGTATTGCATTCTTTCCCTGGTATGTAGTCCGGTCTACCTCCGTCGTACACGATAAAAATCTATTATCCTTACTTGGGAGTCCCTAATACGCAATGGATAATAGATCCTAAAAAAAAAAATTCTCCCAGGCAAGTAGTTCGCATTCATATCAACTCTGAACTATGAGCTGTCCAAGTTCCCGAGTAAAAGAAAACAGTCATGTCCATACTACCTCTGACTTACTTTTTTATCTCTATAAAATATCTCACCATGATCGTACTCAGCCGCTAGCAAACTTTCTTGCCTACCAATTTTATCATAAAATCCCAACCATCGCAGATGGTGTCTCTTTCAAGACATTCTCATAGAACTGCTATAACCTATCATGTTTATATTACCTCTGATAGGGTCTATTTATCAGAAGTTTTGATACTATACTACGTCCATATTACAGCTGGTATAATATTCGTAACCACGATACACACAGCAACAGAAAAGTTCAAAAAGAAAAAGAAATTTTTTTATTGATATTCAAGATCATAAGTATATATGATGGAAGTCCATTACATTTTAGATTTTCTTTGATATTCAAGATCACAAGTTAATTAGAAAAAAAGGTGACCCCTCTGTTTTGTCTCTGGTACCAACGCGTGTAAAGCCTGCATCTCAATGCATTCTGGGTCATTATTTCAGCAAACTCCTCAGTGCAAGTCACAATAAAAGAAAAAGAATCCGTACGGATGGATAGCAATAGAGCTTATAATACAGAGCTGAGCCTACGGACCCAACTTTATCGTGTGAAAGGACACGCATAAATCCCTGTTGGGATGATAATCCCAACCCAGTATCCATGGTGCCCATATTCGGGGAATAACTACAGCGAACTAGGTTGGAAGGCCCGAACAATCTATCAGATAATGTGTTTCTTCATCAAGAACAATGGAACTTATTATATCCCTCCATGATACATCAACTCCAAGGCGATCCAAGTTGACTCCGGCATGACAAGTACACACCAGTCAGAACACTTGTAATAAAGGTAGCAGTAAAAGAAACTAACAAATCAGAAGCAAGTTACCCATGCGCAGGGACATCACGCACACGAATTAAATGGTATAAGGTACGCCCCCACCCCCCCAAGAAAGACGGTCACATCCATGCTGAGAATGGTTGTGCATAGCCTTCCAGTGCATGCTTCTGATGAGCGTGCTAAGACAGTGTCACCCATGTGCCCCGTGGAAGACTCCTGCTATCAGCGCATGTCCATGTCGAAACCTTTTGGCAAGAGCCATGGACGCCATGCCGTGGTATCTGTCTGTGTATGTTCTTGGCGATTCTTTGGCCCTATAAAATAGATTGTATGTTAGTGTCTATGAGTTAAGAAAAGAGGAGACATGAGTTTTCTTTTTACCTTATGAAGTGTCTGCTGTAGCAGAATGGTCGACCATCAGAGATAGAGGATCGACGAAGCACTCAACCGGACTCTCCGGACCTGACCATGGCAAAGGCTTCTTGAAAAAGGACAAATAATTCTCTGTCTCTCTCCAAAGGCTCCTATTTGTTGGCGAAGGTGGCCATTAAAGTACCCGAGTAATTGGGCACAAAGACAGCGGGATGAATCTCATATTTAATGAATGAACCCACATCTCAAGAAAATGAAGAGCGGGTCAACCCCATGGCTTGCGCTGTGATTCAAACAACTCAAGGATTAAGGAAAAATAACTCAGGGCCCTTACCAATGCGCCAAATATCTGTTATACCAGATACGTTGATGTGCTAATGAACTGATACACCAAAACGGTCCATGCGCCTTCATCATCCATGCTTTTGTTCAAAGTGTTCCAAACTTAAATGAGTTTGAAAACTTTGAAGGGGGTCTTGTAGAAGCATAAAAAAATCTATACTATGCGCCAAACACGACCACAAGGCATGTGCAACCATCCATCATATGTAGTCAGAGCCATGCGCCATTCGAAGTCATACCACTATGCGCCATACATAGGCCTGCATCAAAATATAATCATGCGCCATCACGAGCAGACTACTTCAAGAAATATGTAGTGTCTATGGAATCACAATGAATCTCCCATGCGGCAAACACTCTCATGCGCCAACCTTCCATGCGCTAGAGCTCCCATGTGGCAGTATTTCTATGAGGCAATACGTCTATGCGTTGAAGCTATTATGTGGCAGTGTTCTCTTAAAGTCTCCACACAATCAAATCTTATGATTATTAACATCCAAGATCTTTAAATAACTAGGGCATGACACATGTCGTAAATATTATGGATATTAGCAATCCCAAATCTCGAATTGCCATGTGTCAGCCACATCACAACATGCGCCTATGAGAGTCGTGCACTCAAGCACATATATGGTCCTCTTAAGGCAATAAATAGTGGTAATCTGCCACTCATAAAGGAGGGATCACCACCACCACGAAAGGAGGAAAGAAGAAAAAGACAAAAGAAACAAGAGATATCAGCTGAGTCGCATACTCATGTTACCGAAGGTCTAGCTATCCACTTCGATGTAGGATCGTCAATTGAGTAAAGTGATCGACTGCGAAACAGATCACCATCGTCACACTTGCCCAGATTTATTTGTACCCAGGCACTACGTATTAGAGCTTCTTTTTACTTTTTGTTCTACTCCAATCAATACATAAGTTCGTTCAACTTATCCTGTATCCTTTATGTATGGAAGACGTCCACTATTTATAGCCTTCAGAGGACCATATATGTGCATGCGTATGCGGCTCTTATAGGTGCATGTCGTGATGTAGCTGACACATGGAAATTCGAGATCTAGGGTTGCTAATGCCCACAATCAGTGTGACACGTGTCATGCCATGGTTATTTGAAGATCGTGGATGTTAATAATCACAAGATTTGATTGTTTAGGGCCTTTAAGAGAATACTGCCATAATAACTTTAGCGCATAGACGTGTTGTCACATAGGAACACCGCCAATAGGAGCTCTAGTGCATGGAAGGCTGGCGAATGAGAGTGTTTGCCACATGGGACCTTCATTGTGATGCCATTGACATTGCATGTTTCTTGAAGTAGTTTGCCCGTCATGATGCATGATTATATTTTGGCGCAGGCCTACGCATGGTGCCTAGGAGTATGACTGCGCATTGCTTTGACTACATATGATGCATTGCTGCACATGCCTTATGGTCATGTTTGGCTCATGGTATAGATTTTTCCATTCTGCTACAGACGAAACCTTTTTTTTTCATTTTCATTTCACTACCTATAAGTAGAATTATTTTGAGCATCCAAATACAAAGTAACACATATGTATTGATCATGTCTGGAAAAAAAAAGTAGACCATTTCATAAAAACATGATCGTATAGCTTACACATGGCCTATTCTTATGACTAGAGAGTACTTAAAAGTATAAGCTAACTTCTGTAGCAATTCACTTCTTGAATCTCAGTCCAAGTATTACCCCTTGTTTTCCACTATCTGTGTCCTATGTATGTGATCATGTCTTAATAAACAGACAAATTATGCAACTTCATCATAAAAAATTATAACATCAATGTCTTTAAGATAAAGCATAATATATAATAATGGATACATGAAACAAAGATTATAAGCTAAACACTAGTAAAGATACTACAATATCAAATTTAGTGTAATAGGTAAAGTGTGAAAAACTTTCCTGAGATGAAGCAATAAACATAAAATTATCCAAAACTTTCCTAACTCTTATAACATCTACCAACTATCATGAGGCAGTACATAAAAAATGTAACCCAATGATACCAATATGTATTGAAAAAATAGTAAGTCAACAAACTCCAATATCATGATTATTTCAGAAAGTTTGCTTCATTTCTTGGTTTGGTTCTGTAGTTCTGTCCTAAATTGTTTGACCGTCTATAACTTGGTTAAAGGCTGGACAGGACTTCTTGATAATGGTAAATACCTTTCTTGATTAACAGAAGTTGGCTAGAACTTCCTAGGTCTAGTTGGAACGTTTTGACTTTTGCTAAAGTGTACCACATATATGCTTGATTTGGTTTTACTTCTTCCTCATGCTTAGAAATAACTTTATCCACAAAATACTTATTAAATTACATAATTACCAGGTTATACTTTCCAGTGATCATGCCATTATACTAATAAATTTTTTGAACCTTGATGATAAGGTCGTATATTTTATTTGATTAAAAATGAAACCCCAAAAGTAAATTTGTAACCAAACCCCACAAAACAAAGTCGGTGAGGTAAACTGGCATACTACCAATCCAACATTATAAGTCTATTAAAATGCTTAATGTAACAACCCGCTCCGCTTAGCATGGAGAGCCGATTCAAACAGTGCAAGTGCAACTACCCGACCGCCTTGCTCTGTGAGATGGCTCGCTTGATGCAAAGGCATTTTGACTTGGACCTTCAGCAGAAGTTCAGACTTAAAGTTTCAATGACGTGCTCGGAGTCTCTCTCGGTTAATGCAAATTATCGCTAAGATGGGTGGCTCCGATGAACCTTCTTTCCTTAGCCTACACACCTAATGACATGGACAATATATGCTAGTCACTAGACAAATCACCTTGCAAGTTAATAAAAGAAGAACTCAACGCACCTAGCTAAAGGAAATAATCCCATCTTGTATCATTTGTTATAGAACTTGGAATTTGTAACCTGTCGCTAGAGATAATTATTTCATAAGTCATTTCATGTGTGTAAAGTAGATTTTCCTTATGTTGTCATACTATATAGCTTCACTTGGATTCAACACTGTTACTTAGATAATGCCATAATTTGGATGCACGAAATAAACATGATTCACTCAAGTTGAGGCAGGAAGACTATCAAAATTGTCATTCCAAGCCAAGTAATAGAAACATAGAAAGGGTTCTGGACCATAAGGTCGCCAAGGCTGTTTTTCGTACCAAAAATTGTATAATAAAAGATTAAAATAAATGAAAGATAGAAATGATAAGAAAGAATAAAAAGAAAGTAAGATTATAGATGGGTATGTCGGGGACATGTAGCGAGGCTCACTTCCCGTGCTGCATGGAGCGCCGCCAACCCAGTCAATAATCCGTTATGGCTCGAGGAGCCCGTTATAAATAAACAAAAGAGAATGGCTCTGGGAGCCTGTTAAAAAATAATAAAGAACATAGATTGAATAATCGCGGAGAGCTTGTGCACAAGCATGATTCCTCGGATAATCGTCTGGCCATTGGGATCGTGTCGGCCTAGGAGGAATATTGTATTGGTAATCGACAATACTCGATAGGGCATAGTAATACCTATAATTTCGTGTCTCCTGATAGTTAACGATTATATTTGAGAGAGATTTACCCCGTGTCCATAATGGCTTGTGATGCCAGTGACCTGTTTCATATAATTTAAGTTTGGTTCGATTCCGGTAATCTACGTACGAGTTTATTGCATTGAAATAAGTAATCTGAACAATCTAACCAACTTGAGTATAACTAATTTAAATAATCTGAGTATGTCACATCTGAATGATATGAGTATCACACCTGTACGATCTGAGAATAACACATCTGAGTAGTCTAAGTATATCATTCACCTGAGTTAGAAATACGCTCGTGACACTTGTGTTTACTTATGCGATGCTTTGATTCATTCCATATATTTGGGTTGGTTAACGTTGTTTACCTTGGACAAGGAAATACGATTGGTAAGTTGGTAAATTATGTCATATTACACAACCAAAATAATTCAAATCAGCAATGAATTTAACGACTCCAAAATATAACGTCGATAATATTATTGAACTTAGCAACTTCTATAAAAGACTTCATAATATGTCATTGTCGGCGATATTCTGTGACATATAACGACCAAAGTTAGATTATAAAAGCTTAAGTCTCTAGGAGTCGGTGCACGTCGCTAAATGTTTAATAATAATGATGTTTCAAACTTTATGTGTCACATTATATTTAAAAGGTAGCGATTGTTAGTGACGTTCAATATTGACGTGCTAAATGTTTTCATATAGGGTTCCGCTGGTTTGACTTTTATTTCATTTCCCCCTAAATTTTATTTCCCTCCCCCTTCGTAAAACATGACCCCCTTCGACCTCAGCCACCCCTTGCCCTTGCCTCAACCGTGCCCCACCGGCTCCCGGTGACCAACCCGCAGCTCCATTCCCTCCTTTCTCCGTCAGGCGCTCCTCCTCCTCCCTTAAGTCGTGCCCTATCGACTCACTACCACCTTCGACACACCACCACCACCTATTCTCAGGTAAACCCTAACCCCTAATTCTTTTGATAATTACATAGACACACACTGACACGGACACAGACACTGACACACACTGACTCAGACACGATAGAAGGAACATGGAACACTAATCCTAACCCTAACTTAGACACACAAACACATGCACGGACACACTAACACACACGGACACTAACTCTAATATAGACATGGACACACGTACATACACACATACTGAGATGGTATTGTGTATGGAATTGGATTGGGGGTTGTGAGTGGAACTAGGACACGGACACAGGAACACATACGGACACAAATACACACACTAAAATGGTATTATGGGTGGAACTCGGATACGACCACACACACACTAACCCTATATATTAGTGAGTGTATTGTATTTGGAATTAGATTTGGGGTTAGTATTAAGTATAGTATTTGTTGGTGTGACTTGAGGGTGCATATATGTGCATTGGTGTAAGTATTCTTTTTAGTATGCAAAGTTATGTATTGAGAGAGTTATGTGCTAGTGTTGAGTATCAAGTGTTGGTGCCTAAGTATAGATGTTAGCAAGGGGTGAAAGATGTATTTTAGGATAGATATCATGGGTATGGTTGAGGGTTATAGGCAATATGATAGGGTAGGTTGCTAATATAGGATACTTGGGTTCTCAGTGTTGAGGTATCTTGATAGCTAGTAGCATATGTGGAAACTAATTAGATAGTGATATCTTAGTATATATAGTCAAGTGTTAAGGTTTTAGAGAGATATGGATATTTGGTTAAAGTGTTATTATGATGTGTTAGTATCTAGCTAGGTAATGGGTATTAGGCTAAGATATTGTAAAGTATTATATATAATCTATAATAAATATATGATACATAATATAATAAATTATCTAGTATAGTCTATATTAATTACTATAACTTAGAAATCTAGTATAACAAGGTATTCACCTAGAATAACTTGATAAGCCTAGTATTAACTAGTTTAGCTATATAGGCCAATCCAGTTATCAACTTGGAACCCAAATTAAGTAGTTTTGACCTAGTTTGACTCAAATAACCAAGTTTTCACCCAGGAAAGACCTAGAGACAGAGTTTCAAGTTAGTATTATAGATATTTGAAACTGTATCCTAGTGTTAAGATACAATTGAGTATTAATGTGATATTATGTACCATGGTATATGATATCCATATGATACACAAATACCTAGAGTATTATCAACACCTATGTGTATATTGGACACTCTGAGGTTAAGTGTTCCTTGTGGGCTCATAAGGAAAATATGACAACAGGGATATCATTATCTCCTATTTCAAGTGTCCATGTCAGGCCGAAGTCAAGTGTCCATGTCTGCCCTTCTCTGGAAAGTAAATTTGTATTTGTAAGCCTTTTTGAGACTTTTAGAGTTCTGCCATTTTCCGAAAAATACTTAGCCTTTTTTAGTATTTTTCAAAAAACTAGTAGAACTCTAAAAGCCTTTAATAGGCTTGTAGAAGTAAATTTCCTTTTTAGAGAATGGTTGACAACGAAAACGTGACGACATATATTTAATAGGGTTTGAAATTCGCCAATCCAGTATAATCAAAATTAGGTAGTTTTGACCTAGTTTGACTCAAATAACCAAGTTTGACCTAGGAATGACCTATATATTGAGTATTAAGATAATGTCATGGGTATTTGAAACTGTATCCTAGTATCAAGATAAAGGAGAGTATCAATGTGATATTGTGTACCATGGTATGCGATATCCATATGATACACAAATACCTAGTCTAGTGAACATAGATATAAGATTTGGTATTGTTTCAAGTATAGTTATGATTGGTATAGTTTAAAGATACAAGAATCTTTAGTATATGAGTACGTCCACATGTTTCTTGTGAGCCATATCTCTGGAAAGGAAATTAACTTCTGGTATATGATATCTACAAAACTAGTTTAGCTATAAAGGCTTGTAGAAGTAAATTTTTTTCCAAATAATGGTTCACGAGGAATACGTGATGCCACCCATATCCTCAAATCGGAGTTGTCTAGATGTCTACTAAGTTTGAAAATCAATATCAAACTTATATATTTATTTATTATATAGATACTCATGAATCACGATATGGTTACTCATGCATCATAACTCGAATAATCATGCATCAATTGGAGTTGTTACTTTGATGAACATAGGTATCCATCTTTGCATCCATTTGGATAATATAATTGAATAATGTCTATTCATATTTTCAGAAGTATCTAAAAATATATCTGAATTACTACCTGCATAATCGTTTATAGATGTACAACCGTTATCTTGATGACATGTGTGGTGTGCGGGATGGATTTATACAGGGAGTGGAACTGTTCCTGCAGTTCGCCAAGCCATTCCCTCAGTACATGGACGATAACAAAATTAAGTGTCTATGTGTGAGATATCGCAACTTGAAATATCACCATTAGTAGATGTAACATATCATTTGTACTCAAACGATTTTACAAATTACTATTAGTGGACCTCATACGGAGAACTTGTACCTCTAGCATTGGAGACGGAGGAGAAAGTTGTACCTCCTACGATTAAGGAGGAAGTGGTACCTCTAATATGTAAGAAGAAAATTATTGTTTAGGAGAAAGTGGCACATCCTACTCTTAAATTGGAAGCGGTTGTTAAGGTGAAAGTAGAATCTCCTACTGTTAAGGAGAAAGTGGTACCGCCTACTGTTGGGCAGGCACCAGCTCAGAGGGGGAGTTCCAGTCACCCAACACCTACAGCGAAGATTGATCACCTAGATGTTGCTTATGCAAAGTTTCTTAGGGACAGGGTTCTGCCCCAACGTATTAGATTTTCTTGAAAGATTAAAAAATTGGATATGGCTTATGGTGTGACTGTGATACTTTTATTGTGCTTATTGTGTGATTATGATACTTTTATATTGTGCTTATTTTATGACTATGATACTTTTGTATTGTGCTTATTGTGTGACTGTGATATTTTATATAGTTTTATGATATTTCATACCAAAAAAATTCAACGGAGGGTTGCTCCGGGTCTGTCTATTTTTATGAACTGTTATAAGTCTGTTTATTTATTTTATTATCATATATTATTATTAGGTATGGCAGGACGATGCAGATCATTCGTAGGTAGATCCTCTAGATGAAGTGCTCCTCCGGTACCGGCTACTGGTTCTGGATCCTCGTCGCAGAGTACTCTAGTGTACTGACTAGTCATATCTCCGACTCCGTCGATGGTACGACATAGAAGTACTCTTGGGAAGAGAAGTTCTAAGCCTGAGACTACTCCCTTGTCCATCATTCCTCCAGTTGATGGCACCATGAAGACAGATGAGCAGATGGAGGAGATCTGTCGACTCAGTCTGCGGATGATCAGAGCGATCCTCCATTCGTACCTCCAGACGAGACAAGGATGGAGATTTGGACTCACGGGCCTAATAAGTAAGTTAATTAGTTAATATTTTGCAAATAATTATATTATTATATTCTTGAATTTAATTATCGTTGTATAGATATCGTCCGTCGGCGGTACAAAGAGCAATGGGGCATTTCTGAGGCAGAATTATGGTGGGCCTTAGACCAACTACTCAGATGCTTCTGAAGATAGAAAGTCATTATGATTTGCCCACTTCATCGTAAAAATATATTTACTTTTAATATCAATAATTATTTATAACACTCTATTTTACTTCTTATAGAAAACCTATTTCTATTTACTACACTGGACTTAGAAGATTGATGAGCAGTTTTCTTCCATCGCTGCCAAGATGATCCGTGATGCGATCAACGATCAAAAGGATCATGATCGCTCGGGAAACCAGATCCACGGTTGGATTACGCCTGAGAAATGGACTGTGATGAAGGCGAGATTCGGCGAACCCAGGTACAAAAAAAGATCGTAGAAGGCGAAGGAGGCTAGGTCGAAGGCAGTGGCTCGATTTCCATGATGGAAAATTTCAATCGTCTGGTATGTATTTATTGAATATATATTATTTTAATAAAAGTAGGATAAAATATTTTATTTTTATAATAAGTAATATAATTTTTAACAGGTACAGAGGGGTGAGGATGCCAACATGATGACCGTCTTCCTGGCAACCCATTGGAAGGGCGGAAAGCCCATCGATGTGAAGGCTACGTAGACCTATGTAAGTTTTACTGCACCGTGATAGTTTTAATATAACTTAGAAAATATGCAAATAGATAACTATATAGTTAGTAATAAGTAACTTAGACGTCAGCAACCACTTTTCTAGGACAAGTATCTTAGACTACGTAAGTAGGCGACTGTTAGTGCACTTGCAGAGGGAGGGGATTGTACTTCCTCGCAGCCCTCTACATCTTCGTCGGCGGATGAACTCTGGATGACCGCCGTTGGTGTTCTTCAAAGAGGTACGTACTATGGTATGGGATCCTACGGCACCTTTGTTGCGATACAGTCATCCAGGGCCCCATCTATCAGTGTGCATTCCTCGCAGCCTTCGCTAGAGTCAGCACTAGCCCAGGAAAGCGTTGATCGTCAGATTTCTTACCTATATAACGAGTTGCTACGTAGATTATGGAGCATCCCCAGTCTCAGCCGCAAATTGACGATGCGACGATTAGTGCACATTTTGATGCACTCGAGTATAGCCTTTTGGAGATCAGGACTTTGAGCCAGACAACGGAGGACAGCCTTACAAAGCTCAGGACTCTGAGCCAGACGACAGAGCATAGCTTGGCAACTCTGTCCGCATCTACGAAGCGCAAAAAGATGGAGCTGGAGGGATCGCATATGGCCATGGGTTATTCACTAGCAAGATTACTTTCGGCACATAATGTAATGAGTCAGTATGTGGCAGAGAGCACTTTTATATAAACTGTGATTTTATAACTGCAAGTAGAGTTTTGTTGGGAAATATTTTAAAACCTGCATCCTATTTTTTTTCAATTTAGCGATATTTTATGAAATTTTGTGACGTCCAGAGACGTACAATTACACATCTAAAAAGTATCAAAATATTGCTACCTCGTACCATGGACGTCGCTAGTATATCTCTAACATGCTGACATGGCAAAAGCTTACTTCGCCAATTTATAGACGACATGTCGCTAATCGTCGTATATTCTGCGATATCTTCATATCGCAAATATACGTCGCTACAACGACGACTAGCAACATTTTTGTTGTCTGCGGCCATGTAATACGCAACAACGTAAAAACTTCGCTAATTAGGTCACCAAATTATTTTAGCGACATTATTTTACATATTAGCGACGTGTTTGGACGTCGCTAATATGTGTTATTCTGGTAGTGTTATCTTATGCGACACTTTATATCTTCAACACGAGTTAGGCTTTATATCGTATGCCATAAAATTGATTCTAAGGCAAGATTAGAAAGACAACAAAATAGATTATGCTGTAACTAATTCAACGTATTTGGTTTTATTGAGTGGGCAAGAAACCTCCCCATCAGTGCATTTATGTACTGATAACCCACAAGATTGCTTGTAGGTTGCGGGAGAAACTCATTCGGTGCTGAGTCTTACCTCATTCGCGCTAAGGCATGGTGCTAACTCTGAATCCTTGGAGCATTACGGACAGAGCTATAGCACCACATACAGGACGTAATGTGTTAGAATATTGCCTGTGTATTATCTCCAAGTTGTAAGTCGCTTGGTACATTTTATTGTTTTGAGAGAGAGAGAGCTTGAGCGACTTGCAATCTCGGCCTAACGTCGCTTATAAATTATATTTTAATATAACTTATTTTTACTTCATATTTGTGTTTATTCTTATTTCGCAGAATTGGGACTATCTGTGAGACTCTGTTGCTTAGCTTTAAATTGGCCGTCTCAGGTGCGTGTCTTACACGGGTGCAGCAACTTAGGCTCGTACGGCATCACGCCCAAGTGAGGACGTTTGGCCCTGTAGGACCGGGGCATGACACTTAACACCTTGGTTGAGTCCTATTCATTGTAATATATTAAACTAAGTTTATATTTCTGAACATGTCAGAGAAGTATAATTATACAACCTAGGGACTTCAATAAGGTACATATCGTAATATAGTTTTCCATAGAGAATAATCTAATATTTTATTGAGTAATTGTGCTTTCTTTCCTCTCTTTCTTTTTACCTTTCCTTTCATCCAGTCTTTTTGTAATTTTTATATTAACTAATTAACTCTTTAAAAATATCCACATCTCGTATAAATATCCGTGTTTGTCATTTGCAACACAACAAAAATATGTCGGTAACATAAATATATGATCAAAAAATAAATAGTTCTAACGAAAAGAAAGAGATATAACTTGAAAATAACAAAACATTCCATAGTTAAATCCATTTAATGCACTTTTTGTTCCACATAATTTCCTAAAGGCACTATCGGTTATATATAAAAAAGCACAAACCAATTCCATAAAAAAAGCAAACATATGGGAAAAAAGGATCATACCATGGAAAAGCTAGAAAATTTTTAGTGAGGATTGTCAGTGATGGATGGTTTGCTAGTTCGGGCTAAGATATGTATCAACTGGTAGAACTTCAACAATATTTGTGACAATATGACTCGCATAAATAAGGTGGATTCTTTTTGTTACCCTCAATTTCCCCCAAAAGATTCAACAAAATCCTAAAAATGTTATACCTTCTTCCTTCTCATCTTTGTCGTTGTCCCTCTCGATTCTGCTGCATGCTTCCTTGTCGTCCCCTCGTCCTTCCTCTTTCTCCTCGAATCCTCCTCCTCGAATTCATCAAAAAAATTTACAGAAACAACACAAAAATACCCAAAATTAAGCAAATAAAAATATTGAAAGAAAGAGAAGTACAAACCTTCATCATCAGAGACCATAGATCTCCCACCTATATCTCAGAGTGGATAATGAACGCAGGAACCCTAACCCCAACTGTAGATTAATGGATGGATTGAGACCCTATATTCGACCATAGCGGATGAATCATTGGTATAAAAAAGTAAACCCTAGCCTGTAATGAGGGTTGGTAGGAGTGGAGGGAGAAGATGGAGAAATCCTAACTCTTGATCTCGAGGAGGTGAGGAATTGAAGAAGATGGACGTGAAGTTTGCGATGGATTCCATAAAAGAAGAATATGTCTAAAGTCAAATCATAACAAGAGAGAGAGAGAGAGAGAGAGAGAGAGGAAGAAGAAAAAGAAGAAGAAGAAAAGAAGAAGAGGCCTGAATAAGAAAGAGAGTGAAGGAGTGCGAGAGAGAGGAGTTAAAAAGTTTTTAGGCTATCGTCGCGCAGGTTATCGCGTGGGTCCAGGAAAAAGTTTGGCCCTAATTTTTTTCAACACCTTCTTCGACATTTAATGTGTGTCTTTTTTTATAAACAATAACGACGTTTAATGCACACAATAAATGGGGGAAACATACATAACAATTTCGTATTTTGACATTTTTATGACCTTCAGTAAAAATACACGCCGTGAACCAATTATTTACAACGTATTATTTAAGCATGCGTTAAATTTGATTTCGTAAAAAGTTTGTTTTCTTGTAGTGTTAGAATTATCTTGTATTAGGATTCTTTGTATTTCAAAAGCAATAATTAAGTTTTTTTAACTCAAAAAAGTTAATAAAAGTTTTGTTACGAAAAATACTCCAACTGTGAATCACATCCGGACCTGTTCTCTGATGCTCCTCAAAGACTCATCCTCGAACTATGCGGCTCTGATCCGATCCATCAACTCTGACTATACTTGAAGTCCCCATATCTGTGCCACAACTCCAGGAACTAATAGCTCAATGCCCAAACTATCAAGATCGGCCAATAAATGTTGGTCCCTCGTCAAGTACACAGCCATTGGGTACTTGCTCAAGGCATCCGCGACTATATTGGCCTTCCCGGGATGGTATTGCAACGAAATATCAAAGTTCTTCATCAACTAACCACCGTCGCTGCCTCATGTTGAGCTCTTTTTGTGTAAACACATACTTCAAGCTCTTGTGATATGTAAAGATCTCTACTCGCTCTCCATACAAGTAGTGCTTCCAGAGTTTAAGAGTAAAAAATAAATGCTACCAACTCCAAGTCATGGATAGGATAATTATTCTCATGCGGGCGTAATTGCCTAGAAGCATAGTCTTACCAGATGTAACACACAACCCAACCCCTTACCTCATGCATCACTATATATAGAAAATTCTCCTGTCCCTGATGGCAATGCCAATATTAGAGTTGTAGTCAACCTCTTCTTTAGCTCCGAAAAAGCAGAATGACAATCCTCAGTCCATACGAACTCCACGTTCTTCTTGGTTAGTCTAGTCATCGGCTGAATAATCCTGAATAAATCTCCGATAATAGCCTACTAATACAAGAAAACTCCTGATCTCCGCTACTGAACTCGGGGTAGACCACGACTCAACATCTAAAATTTTCTTTGGGTCTACTGAGATCCCGTCTTCTGTAATCAAATATCCGAGAAATTCAACCTTATCAAGGAAGAACTCATACTTCGAAAGCTTGCTATATAGCTTCTTCTTCCTGAGGGTCTCCAGAACTATCCTCAGGTGCTTCTCTTGCTCCTCCGGGATCTTCGAATAAATTAATATATCTTCAATGAATACTACCACAAACTGATCCAAGTACTGATGAAACACCTTATTCATCCGGTTCATGAATACCGCTGGGGCATTGGTCAACCCCAACGGCATCACAAAGAACTCAAACTGCCCATACCGAGTCCTGAAAGCTGTCTTTGGAATGTCTTCCTTCTTCACTTTCACCTGGTGATACCCTGACCTCAAGTCTATCTTTGAGAATACCATCGCTCTGCTCAACCTATCAAATAAATTGTCAATCCGCGACAACGGGTATTTATTCTTGATAGTGAAGTTGTTGAGTACCTTGTAGTCGATACACATGCGTACCGACCCATCCTTCTTCGGTACAAATAATACCGGAGCACCCCATGATGATGAACTAGAGCGAATGAAGCCCTTGTCCTATAACCCATCCACCTGCTTCTTCAACTCCGCTAGTTCGCTGTTGTTCACTCTATAGATGTGTTGTGATATTGTCTCTGCGCCTGGCATCAAGTCTATAGAGAACTCCACATCTCTGTCTGGTGGAAACTCCGACAAATCCTCCATAAAGACGTCCATATACTCTGTAATCAATGGATGTGGCAACTCCTGCTCTTTCACCATAGCTCCACAGAAGTCTCCTTCACTTTGCTCTGTTGCTCCTCTGACGAACTCAAATTCTGACTCTCTTGGCACCTGGAATAAAACTATTCCTCCTCGATAATCGATACTAGCATGATGCCTACTCAACCAATCCATCCCGAGTACTATATCGTAGCTCGAAAGAGGCATTACAAGTAGACATACGTTCAACTCTCGGTCTCCCAAAGAAACTCTTCGGTCCTTGCAAACATTACTAACCAGGATAATGCCATCCACGGTCGTGGTCTTACAAGTCCTCGCCAATATTTTAGACACAAGATGATATTTTAGAGCAAAAGATACAAATATAAAACTATATGAAGCACCAAAATCAAATAAAGTATAAGCTGGAAAAGAATCAAGACAAACTGAACCTGAGATAACATCACCGACTGGCTCCTGAAGATAGATGGAATAAAAAAATCATTATAGAGTAAGATACGATATCATCAATGAATGACAAATTCTATTCAAAGTAAAGCAACATTCAATATATAAGGATAGCAAAACTGGGAATGGGAAGTGTTTTCTAGTTGTAATTGAGTATATTCTCAGCCTAAATTTTATTTTCTAAAATAGGCTCGTAGCAGTACTCTAAGTGAGAGCTACTACGATATCTCTCTAATTGTGATAGTTTAACCTGCATGGGCCACCACTAAAAATGTGTCACGACCTGCACCCGGATATTCGGGCACGAGTACGTGGGTACGTCCAACCTACGCCACAGCATCGATGGTAGAACGCAGTCTAGGTCAACTCTAACTAACTAAATATCTCAATAATATGTATATGGTACATGTTAATCATCTCAAATCTAAATGGAGGAACAATATGGTATCTCACAAATATAACTATACTCAATCATAATGCAAACTAAGGAAGATAGAGCACGAATGGAATAATAAAAGAAAAAGAATCATAATATAATCCACAAGACTGAAATAATATACATGCTATGAATCTCAATAAAAGTCTAATACAAGTCCACCAAAAATCTAAACCTATTCGGGCTCTGGTACTAAGTCCTCCTGGTCTACAGTAGTATCCTCTAATGAAAACCGTCCTACGGTCCGTAGTATGTAGGACACTGGCCTATGAGCCAATCATCTGAAAAATATATCCAGTCAGGATTGGAATAAAGTATATACCTCTGAAAGCAGTTTCAAATACATAATCGAGCATATAAAACAAATACTAGAATAGAATACAAGATATCTAAACAATAGAATAAAATAAACTAGAGTGAACAGGCAATGTACTGGAGTAAAGAACATGCAATAGAATATTTACAATATAATGGAAAAACTGAAATCTAACTAATGTGCCATGGAATACAAGTTCATTAAGTGATCGATTTAGGTTGAACATGAATACAATATGGTAACTCGATTACAAGTGTGATATGTAATCGACATGTACACGAATACACAGGGGCTTGATCACATAATCAACTCCTACTCCCCCATCCCCAGCCAATACCAATTCATCCAATCACGACACGTTACGAACACGAATATAGACACACTGAACACGAGCAGAGTATGTACACGAATATATGCACACTGAATATGAGTAGTGTATGTACACGAATATAAGCACACTAAACACGAGCAGTGTATGAACACGAAGTACACTAAATTAATACCCTATATGCACGATGAAATACGTGTGAAGGAGTACCTGCTGAACACGGTAAGGGATAATATCTCCTGACAGGATCCATATAGTATCAGTCTGTGAAACCACTGTATCGGAATCAAGTATACAGTTCTAGGACATGAGATATATACACTATTATAAAATAAAAACTAACAGAGAAATATATTTGCTTGAGGTCCTGAGCAAGGTGTGTCTCAATGCCCAAGTTGGTATCACACAGACCTATATATGGTATATTGCATCAATACAAGGTTTTGGAATAAAAATAAGTTAAACTAGTTTAATTCTAGGTCATAAATCCATTTTTAAGTTAAAACAGTCAAACTAGGTCAGCTCTAGGTCAAACTATCTATTTCTAGGTTGTATGAATCCAACTCTAGGATATTGGGTCCATATACTATGTAACTAGGCCATACTAGCTATATTAGGATACTAGGATACCAACAAAATATCGTATCCTAAGATACGTAAGTTATTAGATATGAAAATATTATAATATATATATACAAGGCAAAATATATAGTACTCCTGGCCAAACTAATGCTAAGTGGATACCTTGGCTTTGAACCAAATGCGGTATCACACCACCTACACACCTATCTTGATACTCAAACCCAAAATCTTGAGTATAAACTAATACCTTGATATTTCCTTGGTGTCACAAGGTAATTCAATATCAAACATATAACTAACTACCCATAAACCTCACTATGTGCTAACATGCATTTAAACTTATAACAATACTATACTAAACTAACATACTAATATACCCCTTGATATTTATTACCCGTACCCAAGATACCTCAACTCTCATTACCTTGGTGTAACTCAAGATAAACTAGAAATAATACAAACAAATGCTAACTAGTGCTTATATATATATATATATATATATATATATATATATATATATATATATATATATATATATATATATATAACTTATCAGTATATACAACTAACTTATCAATATATACACTTATCGCTGCTTCTGCTGCTGGTTACTGCTTCTGTTGTTGCTTACTACTTTTGCTGCTGCTGCAGCTTTCTGTTTTTGCTGCTGCTTATTGCTGCTTACTGCTTCTATTGTTGCTATAGCTTTATGCTTCTGCTGCTGCTTATTGCTTCTGCAGCTGCTGCTTATTGCTTTCTGCTTCTGCTGCAGCTTTCTGCTTTTATGGCTGCTTCTGCAACTTATCACTGCTTAGTGCTTGCTGCTTCTCAGTGATGCTACAGCTACTTCTCGCTGCAGCTTATGCTCACAGCTGCTGCTGCTGCTTCTCAGCCTGCTTTTGCTACTTCTTGCTTCTTTTCACCGCTTATGCTACTCCCCTCTAACTCACATACACACATAAACATATACACTCATATATATATATATATATATATATATATATATATATATATATATATATATATACAAATAACCACACTAGTGATGCTTATGAACTCCCTATTCTCTCATGACCACCAACACATCAAGAAAAAATATAACATAAATATATATGTCACGCCCCAGTCCAAAAATACGAAGGACTTGGAATACGTAACATGCCAGCTACGCATTCGACCTGACTCTGGTCCGACTCGAATACGTATAAGATGTATTAAAATGGTCACTATCTATATAATCAAGTAAATATAAATATCTAATGCCTCAATCCACAATGATCAGAATATACAAGAATGAGCTACATGTGCTAAAGTCGGCCGCCAGTAACACATAAGCTCGAATAGACTCGAGAAAGGAATATGAGTCTATAAAACTAGGCTATATCGGCAGATGAATAAACAATATGAATAATAACCATGACTCCGGAAGAAAAGATATAAGTACCTGGCATCAATTCCTGCAAGACAAAGCAACACACATCAGCAACTCCAGGCAGGCTCCATAATGGTCTATGCTGTAAAATTGGCAAGGAACCAGGTCCTCGGAGGGACGTAACAAGGTACTAGAAACAGCATGCCAAAATAAATGTAGTATATCAAAATATAACAATAGGGAAAACTATGTAACCAGCTATGTGATATGCAAGTGAGAGCATCACTAGTGCTCAGGCTGAGACCACTACAAGCTCTGTATCGGGGAGCCGGGTAGCAGTAATATCACGTAATATGCCTAGCTCTGATGTAGAGTCTACGACCTCACAATAATAAATATATATATAAATCAGCCTGTAGCCTGTGTGTCTCTCCCTACCCAATGTAATCATACGTCTCATATCCACGACGTCTCATATCCATAACACGCAAGATCATATCTAATGCAGCAAGTCATATGATAGCTATGCATATTTATAAAGTCTATGTCACGAATCCTGTAGCCTATACAGAATCACCATGAATGACTCAGGAAGATTATGTCACATGAATAGTGTCAAGTGTCCTACGATATGCTGTAGTTGAGAATGCAAGCACGAAAATGTATAGGGTCGCGATATCAATCTCTAGGTGACGTTATAAAACTCCGCATACGGTGTTGACACCCGAATATTATTCGGACGTTAAGTAATGTCACACGGTCTTAGGTTGAATAGATGTAACTCAGAATAGATCAAGAGAATAATATAAAACAATTTACTGCAAGTATGGCAAGGTACACTTGCTTGAAACTCTAAGCTAATAATACAAAGAACCTGCTCTCGAATCCACGCTCGTGCGATCCTAAGAGCCTAAATATATAATATCATAAAATTAGTCACTATGACATGGTTCACTAAGCATGCACAAGAGTACAACTACTCTACGTCATTAATCATTAGACAATTAGGGTCTAATTTAATCAAGGGTTCTAACATTAGACAATTAGGATACAACTTATACAATGCCATCAATTATTTAGAGTCTAAAATAATTAAGGGTTCTAACAAAGTAGGTTGGCTAAGGTTTACTAGTCAAGGACCAAGAAAGTGTGTAAACACCAAGCCTACTAGTCACATAACATCATCAAGCCTCATAAACATGGTTATAATGAAGGTTCATGTAGGTACTAGATGTTCTCACACTAGATTTCCATATACAACATATCATCAACCTTGGTATTCACTAAGTGTCAAACTATGTTAACCAACCTAGGGTTAGTTTTGTCTATTAAAAAATGCACATGAGCATTAACAATAGGTCAAGTTAGGGTCATCACAAACAATCACATACGGTATTTCTCAAGTATATCCATTCATCCAACTATATACAACTCTCATTCTACTACAAAATATCAAGTATACATAGACAAGTCAAATCTGAATTTATAATAAGATCATGGCATATACCTAATTTTTTTCTTGTATTTGTCATGAAACATGTATGAAAGCACTACTATAACTAGTGAACAACCTTAGCATGACATCTTCTACATTCCAACATAGTGTTTATAAACAATAAAACTAGCTATCACAAAACCTAGGTAAAATGCACTACTAGTTGCACAATATTTAATCATGTCTCAAACATGCATTTATTTATATATAACACCTTAAAAAAATTTATATATTCTGAAATTTAGTGATAAATAGAGTAAAAATTATATTTTGCAAGTGATTGCTTAGGTTTGAGATCATGGCAAAGTGAATAGGACAACAAGTGCATAAATAATATTCAATTCTAGACATGAGAAGTAATAAATGTTCTTGCTATAATATCATAAAAATATGAATACAAAGTTAGTGAAATTTAATAGGGATATGAAGTACATGTAGAAAGGGTTGAGTAGGAGGAGTTGGAGCTCTTACCAAAGTGAAATGGGAAGGCAAAAGAGGGTTGTGCACTGCTTGCACAAATCTGTCCAGATTTGGACACTTCGTCTCGTAGCTACTGTCCGGGGCTTCAAAAAATTTATCCAAGTAGTTTACGGATTAGAGAAATTAGGAGAGAGATAGAGAATGAAGATAGGGTGGTTGTTGAATGGGTTTTAGTGCTGGAAGTGGTGGCAATAAGGTATTGAAGTGGTGCTATTACTGGAGGGTTCAGCAGGGTGTCTTCGTTTTGTAAGGGGTGTTTGGGCGAGTTGTAGGATGATTTAGGTGCTTATTTATAAATACAACTTGTTAAGGAGAGGTAGGAGAAGGATATTTGGGTGATGTAGTAGTGGTTTGGAGGCTATGGAGGTAGTGGAGTGGCCTGAGAAGAGGATACACTGAATTCGGATTCAGCCTGGACACCTCTGATGGAGGGCTATTTTGAAAAACTTAGAATAAATTTTGATGGAAGGTTTGTGAAGAGAAAGTGATAAGGACAGGGAGAGGAAGAAGCATACGAGATAGGGCCGGATTGGTGGGGGTATTGCTGAATTAAGATTCAGCCTGGGTAGGGTTGGATGGATGGAGGTGTGGAGGGAGATAGAGAAGGAATTTGGAGATGGTTTATGAAGAGAAAATATGAGGAAGAGAGTTAGGAAGAAGTTTTCTTCAGGTGGTTCTAATGAGGGGGTTTATAGATAGCGTAATGGGGAGGGGAAGGGTTTGGAGTTACCAATGGAGTAAGGAAATATCACAAGTTATAACCCATTTCCTTTCACATTCCACACTAATGATTTAATAAATCCATGGCTGTCCAAAACTGAAATGATGTTTAATATGGATAGTCAAACCTAGTTTAGTCAACCTAGGTTAAGTCCAACTACTTTTAGTTGGGTCAGGTTCGGGTCGTTGCGGTTTAGTTTGACTAGGTTGGTCCGATTCACTAGAAAATTGGTCATTTATGACTATTGAGGGTAGGTAGCACATAAAGGTTCAATAGAGTGGGATACAGATATCATGTGTGTCTTAGACCTAGTATAGATCATGATCATGCATTAGGTCGAAAGAATTGGTCGAAATTGGATCTCCAATTTAAATTGGAATGGTCAACGGTTGCACTGTAGGTGCTAGAAATTAAGTTTTTGACCCGAATATTTTACAATAAAAATAGAGCACAAGGAGATATGTTTGAGTAGGATATGATAATCATAAATTAAGGTGAGCTCGTCTAGATCATGCATATAAAATTTATTTGGAGATAATGGCTAATGTTGTGCTCCTAAAAATTAAAGTTACGAAAAATATTTTTAAAGGATACTTTTGTTTACTTAATCCAAATTAATAATAAAAATAATAATTTTAAATATTATATTAAATTAAAATAGCTAAATCTCTGGGTGAGGGGGTTTACAATTTATCCACCTTAGAAAAATTTTGTCCTCGTAATTCAAAATTAATCTCTCCAACCACAACTCATCATATCTCTAAATATATAAACACATCTTGGTACTTACTCATACCTATTCTAAAAATCTTAAACTTCATATACATACAATTTAATCGTCTAAGGCTGTTGGTCCTTAAAATATTTTCTCACTACCATGTACTATCTCATTATTGTTATCATGCTAATCGTCATCTAGAAAAATTCACCACCTATAGGCCTAGGTTTCACAAGGATGCCGCAACACAAACTCAGTTTGAATCTTTCAATATTTACAAGAAAAATAATGCCATACCTTAACTCTTAAAGGAGTGCATGGGTTAGGCACTAAAATCTTACAAGCACAAAATATTAAAAGCTACCTATGTAGTATCTAAATCCTTTATTCTACAGCTAAGACTGCTATTATATTTTTATTCTTTCCTTAGTACAACGTCATCAACCTATTGTATCCCCAATAAAATACTCTAACCTAACTTTTTATAATTGCTCTTAGCAGCAATAAGTCTAATCTAGTCAGTCAGTCATACATAGTCTAGAATCTTAACCCAACAATTACTAAGAGAAATACATATAATAAAATACGACATAAGCCCCTATTCAATTACGTAGTACAAAAATATATATATAGAAATTATGTAATAAATATCTATTCAATCATTCTAAATACCCTAGATAAAAATATAATCAATACAATAAAAAGAATAAGATTTTTAAAATTCAAAATTTTGTCGCCTATGGTAAATTAAAAATAGGTTCTCATCACCTACTACTGAGGATAGGTCCAGCAAGCTCATACCCTATTAGCCAAAAATCTAAATCTCTGACCCTAATAAGTTTATGTGTAAATCTACAATATTCAGCTATCATTCATATAAGACTTCTATTTTCCATTGACACTTTTCTACCATATGTAAATCTATAATCTAAGGGTCTTGTGATAATCCTCTACAGAATGACCAACAAGTCAGTATGTGATTCTGACCTGTGTTTAATTCCTTAAAATTTGTATCACTTCGAGACCGATCAACAATTTTTACTCCCACTAACTTCTCAAAATTCTAAAAGCATTATAATTCATAAATGCTAAAATTATTATTCCTGAAGTCCATACAACAATTCCTTCTCTTTGGATTATGCGACCATAATATCTTTCCCTTATCATTTGTTTTCTACTCACCTTCATATCTTTTTAGTATGTTAATCTTGTTTTCAATTATAAGCTTCGTCAATCATGACCCAGTACTTTCCGCTTCGTAGTATAGATCTTCTAGGCAACTGTCGAGTGATAAATCTTCAGTCCTTCATAGATCTTTATCTTAATTTAAAATGCTCAAGATCATGTACTTCTCGTGACTCTTCTTGTTACCATTCTACCTTTTTTACCTTGAACCTGAAATTTTCTCCTTGTTCATTCCATGTATACCCTTCATCCAAACTATATGGTTACCATCTTGTTATAGCTTATCATCTATTATAGGCTTCACTATATCTAACTCAAGACTATAACATAAAACTCTCATCCTTCAACCTATTTTCTCTATCACAGATACTAGCTTGTCAATGGGTGGTACTCACTTGTTCAATTAACACTGACAACCCAGTTAATCAAATACATCTAATTTGATTTTGAAAGCTATACTTTAGTACTTGAGTTATCTAATTACTCAAATATTAGGTCTAGCAATCTACATATCTATTTAGTCCAGACCTATAGTCATCAATAATTTAAGGGGTCATAAGATCTATTTTTGATACTAAAAGTCACAAGACAACTAGAAATTTAACCACTATGGCCTGTTACGTAAGGTTCTAATTTTTTAAGGTCATAATATAATTCCTTGTATCACCATCATGAGCCACATCTGATCCCTAGCATCTAGCTATAAATTCCATAAAGTATTCCAAACCTTCTTGCTAACTTCTAATACTTCCAAATTACGGCAACCTTAAGCAAGGGAAAGGTTTTATTAGTTCTAGGCCTCTAATACTATATTCAATTCTCATGCTAACAATCTATACTAGCTCTAGCATATAGGAATAACCTATCTACCTATCCTACTAACGGTAACCATCTTCTCAAAAGTTTATATCTAGCATGTCTTCTTCCGCCTTGACAAGGATCTGCTTTTGGAGGAAACACCATGCACGAACATTCATCTCTCTGAAATATGGAGAGATGATAAACAATATTAGGATGCCGAGGAAAATAAAAGAGTACAATTATGAAGTCCAAGGGCGATAATCAAATGCTAAAGAATTTTCAAATCAGTTGTGGATTGAGATACTAATATTGTTAATCCTGATTACAGGCTCGCTCGGTATTAAAAAGTAACTGAAATGACTTAATCAAGACCTGCATGGGCCACCACAAAAATATGTCACGCCCCAGTCACAAAATATGTAGGACTAGGAATATGTAACATGCCAGCTACGCGTTCGACCAGACTCTGGTCCGACTCGAATACGTATAAGCTGTATTAAAATAGTCACTATCTATATAATCAAGTAAATATAAATATCTATGCCTCAATCCACAATGATCAGAATATACAAGAATGAGCTACATGTACTAAAGTCGGTCGCCAGTAACATATAAGCTCGAATAGACTCGAGAAAGGAATATGAGTCTATAAAACTAGGCTATATCGGCAGATGAATAAACAATATAAATAATAACCATGACTCCGGAAGAAAAGATATAAGTACCTGACACCAATTCCTACAAGACAAAGCAACACACATCAACAACTCCAGGCAGGCTCCACAATGGTCTATGCTGCAAAATTGGCAAGGGACCAAGTCCTCCGAGAGACGTAACAAGGTACTAGAAACAGCATGCCAAAATAAATGCAGTATATGAAAATGTAACAATAGGGCAAACTATGTAACCAACTATGTGATATGTAGGTGAGAGCATCAGTAGTGCTCAGGCTGAGACCACTACAAGCTCTGTGTCGGGGAGCCGGGTAGCAGTAATATCACGTAATATGCCTAGCTCTGATGTAGAGTCTACGGCCTCACAATAATAAATATATATATATCAGCCTGTAGCCTGTGTGTCTCTCCCCACCCAATGTAATCATACGTCTCATGTCCATTACACGCAAGATCATATCTAATGTAGCAAGTCATATGATAGCTATGCATATATATAAAGTCTATGTCACGAATCCTGTAGCCTAACAGAATCACTATGAATGACTCAGGAAGATTCGGTCACATGAATAGTGTCAAGTGTCCTACGGTATGACGTTCTTGAGAATACAAGCACGAAAATGTATAGGGTAGCGATATCAATCTCTAGGTGACGTTATATAACTCCGCGTACGGTGTTGATACCCGAATATTATTCGGACATTAAGTAATGTCACACGGTCCGAGGTTGAATAGATATAACTCAGAATAGATCAAGATAATAATATAAAATAATTTACTACAAGAATGGTAAGGTACACTTGCCTGGAACGCTAAGCAGATAATACAAAGAACCTGCTCTCGAATCCACGCTCGTGTGATCCCAAGAGCCTAAATATATAATATCATAAAATTAGTCACTATGACATGGTTCACTAAGCATGCACAAGATTACAACTACTCTACATCATTAATCATTAGACAATTCGGGTCTAATTTAATCAAGGATACAACTTATACAATGCCATCAATTATTTAGAGTCTAAAATAATTAGGGGTTCTACATATCATTAACCTTGGTATTCACTAAGTGTCAAACTATGTTAACCAACCTAGGGTTAGTTTTTTCTATTAAAACATGCACATGAGCATTAACAATAGGTCAAGTTAGGGTCATCACAAACAATCACATACGTTTTTCTCAAGTATATCCATTCATCCAACTATATACAACTCTCGTTCTACTACAAAATATCAAGTATACATAGACAAGTCAAATCTGAATTTATAATAAGATCTTGGCATATACCTAATTTTTTTCTTGTATTTGTCATGAAACATGTGTGAAAGCACTACTATAACTAGTGAACAACCTTAGCATGACATCTTCTACATTCCAACATAGTGTTTATAAACAATAAAACTAGCTATCACAAAATCTAGGTAAAATGCACTACTAGTTGCACAATATTTAATCATGTCTCAACCATGCATTTATTTATATATAACACCTTAAAAAAATTTTATATATTCTAAAATTTAGTGATAATTAGAGTAAAAATTATATTTTGCAAGTGATTGCTTAGGTTTGAGATCATGGCAAAGTGAATAGGACAACAAGTGCATAAATAATATTCAAGTCTAGACATGAGAAGTAATAAATGTTCTTGGTATAATATCATAAAATATGAATACAAAGTTAGTGAAATTTAATAGGGATATGAAGAACATGTAGAAAGTGTTGAGTAGGAGGAGTTGGAGCTCTTACCAAAGTGAAATGGGAAGGCAAAAGAGGGTTGTGCACTGCTTGCACAAATCTGTCCAGATTTGGACACTTCGTCTCGTAGCTACTGTCCGGGACTTCAAAAAATTTATCCAAGTACTTTACGGATTAGAGAAATTAGGAGAGAGATAGAGAATAAAGATAGGGTGGTTGTTAAATGGGTTTTAGTGCTGGAAGTGGTGTCAATTAGGTATTGAAGTGGTGCTATTGCTGGCGGGTTCAGCAAGGTGTCGTCGTTTTGTAAGGGGTGTTTGGATGAGTTGTAGGATGATTTAGGTGCTTATTTATAAATACAACTTGTTAAGGAGAGGTAGGAGAAGGATATTTGGGTGCTGTAGTAGTGTTTTGGAGGCTATGGAGGTGGTGGAGTGGCCTGAAAAGAGGATACACTGAATTCTGATTCAGCCTGGACACCTCTGATGGAGGGCTGTTTTGAGAAATTTAGAATGAATTTTGATAGAAGGTTTGTGAAGAGAAAGTGATAAGGACAGGGAGAGGAAGAAGCATACAAGTTTTAAGAGAAAGATACTTACTGTGTAGGGAGATAGGGCCGGCTTGGTGGGGGTATTGCTGAATTAAGATTCAGCCTAGGTAGGGTTGGATGGATGGAGGTGTGGAGGGAGATAGAGAAGGAATTTGGAGATGGTTTGTGAAGAGAAAATATAAGGAAGAGAGTTAGGAAAAAGTTTTATTCAGGTGGTTCTAATGGAGGAGGTGAAGAGAGGGGTGTTATGGACAGCCTAGTGGGGAGGGGAAGGGTTTGGAGTTACCAATGGAGTAAGGAAAGGTCACAAGTTATAACCCCTTTCCTTTCACATTCTATCCTAATGATTTAATAAATCCATGGCTGTCCAAAACTAAAATGATGTTTAATATGGATGGTCAAACCTAGCTTCGTCAACCTAGGTTAAGTCCAACTACTTCTAGTTGGGTCAGGTTCGGATCATTGCGGTTTAGTTTGACTAGGTTGGTCTGATTCACTAGGAGATTGGTCATTTGTGACTATTGAGGGTAGGTAGCACATAGAGGTTCAATAGAGTGGGATACATGTATCATGTGTGTCTTAGACCTAGTATAGATCATGATCATGCATTAGGTCAAAAGAATTGGTCAAAATTGGATCTCCAATTTAAATTGGAATGGTCAACGGTTGCACTGTAGGTGCTAGAAATTAAGTTTTTGACCCGAATGTTTTACATTAAAAATAGAGCACTAGGAGACATGTTTGAGTAGGATATGATAATCATAAATTAAGGTGGGATCATCTATATCATGCATATAAAATTTGTTTGGAGATAATGGCTAATGTTGTGCTCCTAAAAATTAAAGTTACGAAAAAAAAATTTAAATGATACTTTTGTTTACTTAGTCCAAATTAATAATACAAATAATAATTTTAAATATTATATTAAATTAAAATAGCTAAATCTCTGGGTGAGGGGGTTTACAATATGTATAAACATATATATCATATAAGAATTATAATTATAATACTCTAATAGCTATAACCAATATAAATTGAATTAAAATGCAAGAAAACAAACACGTAGTGCACTGCACCCCTATCACAGGATCTATAATACGCTTGCGATACGGCTCCACCACACCACCAAATGGATCCCGAAGGACACGAGCAACTCTAAAATCATAATTATGAATAATACAAAGAGCTAGCTACTCAACTACGTGCCTGTGTCAAAATATGACATCCTCAAACCCCCGTGTCAAAAAAAAAAATCCAAATCAACCCGTATCTCCAAATTATCGGGATACGGCCTATACGTATCCAATTATGGACACGACACTAGTAATACACAATCAAACACATGTCAATTTGGTCTAATTGACCTATTGACAAACACAAGATGTGCCAATCTCGGAATTCTCCTAAAATTAACACAAAATACCACATAACTTTCTCCGTAGGCCTCCTATGAACCTAATTCCAATTCCAATGGTCAGCCTTAGTACATGGGAGGGTTACTAATGATTAAATTATAGATTTAGAGTCTAATTAGGGAGAAAAAACTGAATTATACCTATTAGGAGATGGATTCCCAATAAAATTTTCAAATGAGTGTCAAGAGCCTTCAACTTGTAGATCCTGGCTTCTCCTTGTAGATCCTTGCTCCTTCTTGTACATCCTTGCTTCCTCCTTGTAGATCCTTGCTTCCTCCTTGTTCTAATGGCCTCCAATGATGATTAGGGAAGGAATTAGAAAGAATTTGATGTAGGAAGGAAGAAATCTAGAAGAGAAAAATTCTAGATCTTGATTTGGAATAAAAAAATAAAGAGAGAGAGAGAGAGTCTCTCTCCACTTCTATGGTGGCCGGCCCCTATCCCTTCCTCCAAGTCACTATGAAATATCCACAATATCCCTTGGGGCTTGTCATGAAGGAATTAATTAAGCAGGGAAGATTCTAGTCTAATTGGTTTAACTAATTAATTTATCCTCCTAATGAATGGGCTCACTATTGGGCTCAATTCTAACTATAAATAAATATTGGTCCATGGATCTAATCTAAACTAGTTAGGTCCACTAACACAGGTCCAA
Source organism: Iris macrosiphon (assembly GCA_036927795.1). Taxonomy (NCBI): domain Eukaryota; kingdom Viridiplantae; phylum Streptophyta; class Magnoliopsida; order Asparagales; family Iridaceae; genus Iris; species Iris macrosiphon. The sequence goes on along the minus strand of JAYESA010000015.1, from coordinate 95,420,917 downwards.
AATAAAATCTAACCTCTAACAATAAATAAATAATACAATAGATAATATTTATAACATGCATAATATTAATATTATATTCCTAAAAATAAAAATATCTATGCCAAATTACCAAACTACCCCTAGTTGAAAAAGTGAGGGTGACATATCGACTCCGTCTACGGATGATCAGAGCGATCTTTCATGTGCATCTCCGGACGAGACGAGTATGAAGATTTGCACTGACGGGCCTAATAAGTAAGTTAATTAGTTAATAATTTGCAAATAATTATATATTTATATTCATGAATTTAATTATCTTTGTATAGATACCGTCCGTCGGCGGTACAAAGAGCACTGGGGGTGTTTGTAAGGCAGAACTATGGTGGGCCTTGGATCAACTACTCGGATGCTCTTGAAGATAGGAAGGCATTTTGGTTTGCCCACTTCAAGGTAAAAATATATTTACTTTTAATATCAATAATCATTTATACATATTATATAACTCTCTATTTTACTTCTTATAGAAAATATATTTCTATCCACCACATCGAACTAAGAAGATCGAGGAGCAATTTTCTTCTATCGTCGCCAAAATGATCCGTGATACGATCAACGATCAAAAGGATCGTGATCACTCGGGAAACCAATTCCACGATTGGATTACGCCTGAGAAATGGACTGCGATGAAGGCGAGATTCGGTGGACCTTGGTACAAGGAAATATCTTAGAAGGCGAAGGCGGCTAGGTCGAAGACAGAAAGTGGTGTGGTGGCTCAATTCCCATGATAGAATATTACCATGGTCTGGTATGAATTCTATTGAATATATATTATTTTAATAAAAGTAGGATATGATATTTAATTTTTATAATAAATAATATAATTTTTAACAGGTACAAAGGGGTGAGGACGCCAACATGGTGACTGTCTTCCTGAAAACCCATCGAAAGGGCAAAAAGCTCATCGATGAGAAGGCAACGCAGACCTATGTACATTTTGCTACCCTGTGATAGTTTTAATATAACTTAAAAATATGCAAATAGATATCTATATAGTTAGTAATAAGTAAATTAGATGTTAGCAACCACTTTTCTAGGACGAGCATCTTAGACTACGTGAGCTGACGACTACAATTGCACCTGCAGAGGGAGGGGCTTGTACTTTCTAGCAGCCCTCTACATCTTTGTCGGCGAACGAGCTATGGATGACCGCTGTAGGTAGTCTTCAGAGGGGTATGTACAATGATATGGTATCCTACGACCACTTTGTTGTGATGCAGTCATCTAGCACTCCCTTTGTCAGTGTGCATTCCTCGCAGCCATCGCGGGCGTCAGCACGAGCCCAGGAGAGTGATGACCGTCAGATTACTGACCTGTACAATGAGTTGCTAGGAAGAATTACGGAGTATCCCCAATGTCAGCCGCAGATAGACGATGCGATGATCACCGCACATTTTGATGTGCTCGAGCGTAGCCTTATGGAGATCAGGACTTTGAGCCAGACAATGGAGCACGACCTTACATAGCTTAGGACTCTGAGTCGCACGACAGAGCACAGCTTGGCCACTCTAGCAGCATCTACGGAGCATAGAAAGACGGAGCTGGAGGGGTCGCATACGGCCATGGGTGACTCACATGCGAGACTAATTACGGCACAGGATGTGATGAGTCGGTTTGTGGCGGAGAGCACTTCGAGGATGATATCTGCCATGGATTCATACAATGCTCGATTGCTAGCATTGGAGCAGATATGTGCTCCTGGTTCACCGGCATCAATACCGTATCCATCATTGGCTCCTTCATTGGCATCGGTGACACTTTCATAGGAGCAGTATGAGTTTCTTCTATCCCAGATGTGCGACAGTGCTCCTCCTGATCAATAGTAGTCCTTGTTTGGATAGGTTTTAGTGTGTTTGTTTATATTGGCCCATTCTTGGGTCTTTGATGTATTTATTTCATACTTTTTTATTAAATTCTGAGACGCATGTGACACTTATTTTAAATTCATTTATCTACTTCTTGGGACATATTTAGTGTAATATAAGTTTATAGAATTTTTTTGTGTGAGTTTAGTTTATTATTCATATTAACTGTATGTGAATTTATCGGTGTTGAGTGTTCCACCGAAGGGGTCGACGAACCCAAAAAATTCAATGGAGGGTTGCTCCAGGTTATTTATATAAACAGTGATTTTAAAACTGCAAGTAGAGTTTTCTTGGGAAATATTTTACAAACAGCATCCTATTTTTTGATTTATTTTTAATTTAGCGACGTTTTACAATATTTTGTGACGTCTAGAGACGTACAATTACGTCGCTAAAAAATATCGGAACATCGCTACATGGTACTATGGACGTCGCTAGTACGTCGCTACACGTCGCTAACATGCTGACATGGCAAAATTTGCTATGTCGGCATTATTGTAGCAAAACGTCGCTTATAATGTCACTAATATAGCGACATGTTGAGACCAAAGCTTACTTCGCTAATTTAACAATGACACATTGCTAATCGTCGTATGTTCTGTGACTCTTCATGTCGCAAATATACGTTGCTACAATGACGACTAACGATATTTTTTTGTCTGTGACCATGTAATACGCGACAACGTAAAAACTTTGCTAATTATGTCGCCAAATTTTTTTAGAGATGTTAGTTTACATATTAGAGATGTGTTTGGATGTCGCTAATATGTGTTATTCTAGTAGTGTTATCTTATGCGACACTTTATATATTCAACACGAGTTAGGTTTTATATCGTTTGCCATGAAACTGATCCTAAGGCAAGATTAGAAAGAAAACACAATAGATGGTGATTAGAAAGAAAACATAATAGATAGTGCACGTAACTAATTCAACGTGTTTGGTTTCATTGAGTGGGCAAGAAATCTCTCTACCGGTGCATTCATGTACTGATAACCCATAAGATTGTTTGTAGGTTGCGGTAGAACCTCGTTCGGTGCAGAGTCTTCCCTCATGCACGCTAAAATATGGAGCAAACTCTGAATCCTTAGAAGATTACGGACGAAGCTGAAGCACCATATGCAGGACGTAATGTCTTGGAACATTGCCTATGTATCATCCCTAAGTTGTAAGTCGCTTGTCACATTTTATTGTTTTGAGAGAGAAAGAGAGCTTGAGCGACTTATAATCTCGACCTAGCGCCGCTTGTAAATTATGTTTCAATATAACTTATTTTTACTTCATATTTGTGTTTATTCTTATTCCGCTGCATTGGGACTATCTGTGAGACTCTGTGGCTTATCTTAAAATTGGCAGTTCAGGTGCTTGCCTTACACGGACGCAACTTAGGCTCGCGTGGTACCTCGCCCAATCGAGGACTTTCGACCCTGCAAGTCCGGGACATGACACTTAGCACCTTTGTTTAGTCCTATTCATTGATTAAGTATTAATATATGAACTTGAGTTTATGTTTCTGAACTTGTCATAGTAGTATAATTATACAACCTAGGGACTTCAACAAGGCACGCATCATAATCTAGTTTTCCATAGAGAATAATCTAGTATTTTATTGAGTAATTGTGCTTTCTTTCCTCTCTTCCTCTTTACCTTTCCTCTCATACAGTCTTTTTGTGTTTTTTATATTACCTAATAAACTCTTTAAAAATATCCACATCTCGTATCCGTATCCTTGTCTGTCATTCGCAATATAGATAAAAATATGTCGATAACATAAATATATGATCAAGAAAACAAATAATTCTAACGAAAAGAAAGAGATGTAACTTGAAAATAACAAAACATTCCATAGTTAAATCCATATAATGCACTTGTTGTTCAACACAATTTCCTAAAAATCACGAATCAGTTCCATATGAAAAAGCACAAACCAATTCCATAAAAAAAGCAAACAGATGGGAAAAAAGGATTATACTATGGAAAGGCTAGAATTTTTTTAGTGAGGATTGTCAGTGATGGATGATTTGATAGTTCGAGCTGACATATATATCAACTAGTAAATCTTCAACAACATTCGTGACAATATGATTTGCATGAATCAGGTGGATTCATTTTGTTGCTCTCAATTTCCCCCAAAAGATTCTAAAAAAATCTAAAAATGTTATACCTTCTTCCTCCTTATCTTCGTCGTCGTCCCTCTCGATTCTGCTACAGGCTTCCTTCTCGTCCCCTCGTCCTTCCTCTTCCTCCTCGAATCTTTCTCTTCGAATTCATCAGAAAAATTTGCAGAAACGACGCAAAAATACCCAAAATTAAGCAAATAAAAATATTGAAAGAAAAAGAAGTACAAACCTTCATCGTCCGAGACCATAGATCTCCCACCCATGTCTCGAAGAGGAGAATGAACGCAGGAACCCTAACCCCATCTGTAGATTAATGGATGGATCGAGATCCTATATTCGACCACAACGGATGAATCAATGGTATGAAAAAGAAAACCCTAGCCTGTAATGAGTGTTTGTGGGAGTGGAGGAAGAAGATAGAGAAATCCTAACTCTTGATCTCGAGGAGGTGAGGAATTGAAGAACATGGACGTGGAGTTTGCGATGGATTCCATAAAAGAAGAATATGTCTAAAGTCAAATTGTAACAAGAGAGAGAGAGAGAGAGAGAGAGAGAAAGAGAGAGAGAGAGAGAGAGAAGAAGAAGAAGAGGCCTGAATGAGCAAGAGAGTGAAGCAGTGTGAGAGAGAGGAGTTAAAAAAAAATTTAGGCTACCGTCGCGCAAGTTATCGCATGGGTCCAGGAAAAAAATTGGTCCTAATTTTTTTTTCAACAACTTCTACGGCATTTAATGTGTCTTTTTTGTATAAACAATAACGACGTTTAATGCATGCCATAAATAGCGTAAACATACATAACAATTTCATATTTAGACATTTTTACGACCTTCAGTAAAAATACACGCCGTGAACCAATTACACTACTAGAATAAGCGAGATTAGCGACGTTTTTTAGCGACTCCATGTAAAAACGTCGCTAATTTAGCGACTCCATATAAAAACTTCGCTAGACGTCACTAATTGGCGACATTTAGCGACGTTTAGCGACTTTTATTCAGTTTTTCAAAGATTAGTCGCTATAAGTTCAATTTAGGTCGCTAAACGTCGCTAATATGTTTTATTTAGCGACGTTTAGCGACATTTTTTAGCGACGTATATTTTTGGACATTTTAACGACGTCATTAGCGACGTTTACGACGTCGCTAAATTAGCGACATCATTATTGGCGTCGCTAAAATGTCGCTAAATTCTAAATTAGCGACGTTATTATTTGCATCGCTAATTTTGTCACTAAATTCTAAATTAGCGACGTCATTATTTGCGTCGCTAAAACGTCGCTAAATTTTTTACTTAGGGCTGATTTTCCCCATTTCCTTCGATCTCTCCCTCTTCCTCTCCCAAATTTCAAACCCTCTCTCGGTCTCTCCCACTCCAGCTCCTCCTTCCTCCCTTCGGCGACCCCCCTAGGCCGCGTTCTCCCCCTCCGGCTCCCCTCCTCCCTCCGGCGCCCCCTCCTCCCTCCCGGCGACCCCCCTCCAGCCGCGTCCTCCCCCCTCCTCCTCCTTCTCCTCCTCCTCCTCCTCTAGGTAAACCCTAACTCTCTCTCTCTTTTCCTCTCTCTCTCTCTCACATGACACACATGGCACTGACACTGACACGACACACACACGTTACAGACACTGACACAGACACGACACACACACTGATACGACACACATACACGTGACCTAGGGTTAAGGTTAGGGTTAGGGTTAGAGTTATGGTTCACCATTGATGATCGAAAAGGGTTCGCCATTGTTTCCCAGTCATGTCAACACACACACGTGACACAGATTCCTTCCTCACTGGATCCATGGGTTCGCCATTGATGCTCGAAAGTTTTGGTGGTGATCCACGAGGAAATCCCTTGCACCTCCTTCTCGGATCCTCTGTGTACTCTTTCAAAGTTTGTACCCGAGCTTCGCCATGGATTGGAACTCGAATCGGTGGAGATTTATAGAGAGATCCATGGCAGCTCATGCTTGGATCTTCGGCTGCCTCCATGATTGGATCTATATGCTGCTCTGATACAATTTGATACGTTCCCAAATATGGATGACCTAAATCTGAAATATATCTAACCGCATTTGACATTGTAGAATGACTACAAATTAGTTGTGAATTTCTCATAAAATATTAAGTATATAATGAAATGCTTATTGTTTGTGCATCAGAATTCTTGATGATATTTCTCTGCCATATATATATATAATATTTTCAGTAAATTATGTTATAATATTTGATGTTGTCCTTGTTTTGCAGATTTCTTCAAAGATCTCTCTCTCCTTCTGATAAGAGAAGAGAGGAGTACTACATATTCAACACATTCTTTTACAGTAAACTTGAAGAAGCTGTGACTTACAAGGTATGTTGCTTCATACAAAAATGGGTAGCACGACGTTGTCTTGTGGATTGCTGGTAGTCATGTTAATAGTTTATCTTGCGGTCGGAAGATTGATAATACTTATTTCAAAAAGTGATATCGTAATTTGAAGCTTGTTTTGTTCTTTAGTTTGGTATAAATGAGTACTATGAAGATCTATGTACACCCTGTAATTTGATAGTGAGATACTAAGTAATATTGATTATCATTGAACATATATCATACCATGAGCAAAATTACATAACTGCAAGTGTAGGTTCAACTACATACTAGGCTTATAAGGTTTTTTATGAGACCCTCTTGTTTGTTGCCATGACTAGAATGTGGTGCCAACCTACAAATGGTATATTGTAGGTTGACAGCTGATGGTGAAAACTAAGCTCTTTATTAGAAATTTTCAATGTTGAGCCGGCCTCATACTGCTTGAAAAAGGCTTGAATGGTGATGATACTGATGATTATGGTTTTAGTGTAGATACCTCTATATTTATATTTTGTGCAAGCTATATCCTATAAGCACTTGATGTCTGCTTTTGCCGATATGTTCTGTTATTTTAAAATAATTGGTACCAACATACTTTACACTACTACTGCATTATGGCACACGCTTGTTTCTCAAAGTTATTTTCAGTGTTTTATCTGTTACAAGTTATCCTCCCAGACTACTGCATAAAGTGCATGATGTTTCCTTGCTAATTGTTGCATATGGCCTATACCTTTTTGATTATACTAATATACATAATTATTTACACCACATTACTGGAAAAACCTCCTGTTAAGGCCACAAAATGGGCAAAATCATTCATACTTATATATTATGCCCATTGTGTGACTGTGATACTTATATATTATGCAACAAATTATGAACTATTCAACATTTCAACTTTTGATATGAACAATTCAAAAATTCTTTAACTATTCAAGGATTTACCTAAGCTGCTGAGCAGTAACCGAACAAGTGCTTCTCCGAGACTCCGGCTCCGAGTGTTGCGAATGCGACTGCGATTGCGACTCTCCCTAGCTCTGGTGGGTGAGGTGAACATCCTTATAAATGAAGAGAGGCTGAGAGATGGGACTGGACTATCCGCTCGATGCAGTCGCGCGGCTTCGTCAGTGATAGCTCGACATCTCAGATTGGACTACCCCCCTAGCTGTTAGAGAGAGGGAGTGGTTGCTTGAAGCCTCTTTAAAACCATCAAGAGACAAGACCGGGCTCTGGCTCCTAGATGCTAGCTGTTGAAAATCCTCGTCAATAGGAGATGGGTGGACTAAAGTCTGTGTACTGTGTGGTTTGGTCTTAACTACATATATACTTTTTGTTTTATTTCGTACGCAAAAAATTCAATGGAGGGTTGCTCCAAGTCTGTCTATAATATTTGTGTGTATTGTATGATTGTGATACTTTTTATTCATATTAAATGATGTTAATTTACCGGTGTTGAGTGTTCCACCGAAGGGGTCGGCGAACCCAGAGAATTTAACGGAGGGTTGCTCCGGGTCTATTTTTAATTAGAAATTCATAAATTACAGGAATAATAGTTTGGAAACAATTCATTATTCTTTTTTTTAAATTAGCGACGTATTTAGCGATGTTTAGCGACGTTTAGCGACATTTATACACGTCGCTAATTAGCGACGTTAATAGACGTCGCTAATGACGTCGCTAAATATGTCGCTAAATACGTCGCTATACGTCGCAAATTGCTGACATGGCAGTACTGCCAGGTCATTAAAGACGTCGCTGTCACGTCACTATATAAGTCGCTAATTAGCGACGTTTAGCGACATTTTTTACGTCGCTAATTAGTGACGCTGCGTCGCTAAACGTCGCTAATTTAGCGACACATTTAAAGTCGCTAAAAACGTCGGTATAGCGACGTTTAGCGACGTTTTTTCTTTCAGCGACGTGCTGATTTCCGACTTCTGTAAAACGTCGCTAATTACGTCGCTAAACGTGATTAGCGACGTTTTTTTGTCATTTAGCGACGTTTTTTGACGTCGCTAATTTGACTTTTTCTGGTAGTGTTATTTACAACGTACTATTTAAGCACGCATTAAATTTGATTTCAAAAGTAATAATTAAGTTACTTTTCTTGTAGTGTTAGAATTATCTTGTGTTGGGATTCTTTGTATTTCAAAAGCAATAATTAAGGTTTTTAACTCAAAAAGTTAGTAAAACTTTTGTTATGGAAAACACTCCAATATAAAGTTTATTAATTTTTTTTACACACGAGAAAAAGAGATGCAATCCACAGATAAATATTCCAGCATAACACTAATCATATAATTGATGGTTCGGTGTTCAAGGAATGACTTGGGCCTTATTCTTCCATCAAACATATATAAAATGTTTATTCATCATGATCATCCGAATCCGATACAATTAAATTTTAGATAGATTGCCAATAGACATCGGATGGATATAAGCAGAAGAAGAATGATAACAGTAACGACGATTGCCAATAGACATTGGATGGATATAAGCAGAAGAGGAATGGTAACGACAATAACATCTGATAATGAGACGTACGGACTGTCTATTAATTTCATGTGGTTCATCAGTTGGAGAGTGACACCAACACAACCCGGGGAGGCTTTCCGGGACGTCGAGCATGTTGAACTGCGAGATTATCCACCAATAGTATATCTCCCCTCTGCCAGTTGATGTCGACACAGTTGTCCTCGTAGATCTTCTTGATGGTTTCGGTGGCGTCTGATGGAAGAGGGCTCCCATCTCCATAGGTGACGAATGCGTCCCTCTCTCCAGTCTCATAGCCCACTATTCTGTTGAACATAACCCTCTTGCCGTTGAATTCTCTTATGGGATTCATAGGTCCGAAGGTGAAGTGTGCAGTTCCGTCACTATTGAACTTGACATCGTTGCAAGCTAGCATGTCTAGGGCCCTAAAAGTAAAAGTCACCACGAGTGGAAATATAAATTATTTACAATATAGCAAACATACATGTGCAATATATAATTGATGAAAATTTGCGAGACGAGCATTACAAGTTGACTAATTAAAACTGTGATTAATTATTTAGCTAGATAGTTGAGCACTAATTTTGTACCAACGTACCTCTTCTTTGCCTCGACTTGATCAGTAGTCTTGAGCATCTGCTGCCAAACGGTGCCTGCCATAGGATCCGAAGTGGTACTGTTCTTGTATACTAATTTTGTGCATAGTCTAAATATGATTCCGTCTTGTTCCATCTTCTCTACCACTTGCGGCAGCTCCTCCTCCACCTTCTCCACCACGACGCTGCTAGAGATTATTGTGGTCTGACCGCCTACAGGCGGCGGCTGCTGACAGAAAAATATGATTCTGAGAGGAAATTCCTTTATCTGCACCCACCCAATAATGGAATTATTATTGCAAAATTATTTAGCTACATTTGAGATCACGTACACTAGCTAGCTACTTGTGAGAGAGAGAAAGAGAGATCGTAGGTACGTACCATTGCCATCTCATGGTGGAAGCTGATCATGATGTCGCTGGGCACCGCGTTGGCAGTGTACACCCGATCAGCCAGCTTGATGCGGTCGGCGGGGCCCTGGTAACTGAACTCCTCCCATCCGAAGGCCTTGATGACGCACGAGTAGTCCTCTGCACACCGGATATCGAACCCCCTGAAGAGGATTGCGCCGTGTTCTTGGAGGGTTTTTGCGATCCACTCGCGCTCCGCTTTAACTATCTCAGCTAGGTCAGGTTCACCAGGGACAAGTGATATGGGAGGGAGTAGTGTCTTTGGGAACACCTTCCCCTTGAACACCTTCTCCTTGGCAATGTGGCCTTCCCGAAATCCCATTTCGCACGCACACAAAAATTTAGAATAGAGGAAAATATATGTTCACAAAGATCGATGTAGTATGCACAAGTTACTTATTACTCATAGGAATGGTGGAAGAAGAGGAGCTATATATATAGTCCTACCAAATGTGTACATCTATAGTATTGGAAGCTGTATTAAATCATTGGTGAGATTCACGTGCATCCTTCAAATCATTTCTAAATTATATAATTATTAGTTAAGACTCTTTTGATTGAAATCTTAAATCTGGAAAAGTAACATCTTTTGTTTGGAATCTTAAATCTGGAGAAGTAACATCTTTTGAATGAAATCACAAGGAAAATACATGACCTGGTCATGCAATGTGTTACCACAGTCTCATTATCCATATTTGTTAATGGAGTTCCTATCCAAACTTTTATTCCAGGATAAGGGTGTCCTTTATCCCGATATATTTTCATTATGTGCAGTGAACTCCTCTATAAACATTTGTATATCATGGAAAGAAATGGTCTTTTTTCTGGTATCAATCTCAATAGACACTCAAGATCATTATATTCTCACCTCCTATTTGCTGATGACCTGCTCTTATTTGGATATACTGTTCTATTCATAACATTCTCCAAATCAAAAAGTATTTTGAACTATGGTTGGGTCAAGAAGTCAATTATGAAAAATCAACAATTTTCTTTCCTAGGAACCTAAACATCTATATGAGACAGATCTATTTGGATATTCTATGTGTAAAACTTATTGCTAGCATAGATGTCTGGAATGATCCGGAATAGCGACGGAAAAAAGAATTATATGTGTAAAACTTATTGAGAGCATAATCAGAATTTTTACCAGAGTTTTACTGAATCGAAGGAATTTTGGTAGCTACAACATATTTGCCCCCGTGTGCTCATCTTTGTGTGGAGAACACTCACTAATTCCCTTTCCATTGGAACTAACATCAACTTTCAATCCTATATGTTCTTTATGTCAGGTATGTGACAAAACTACAGAAAATTTGCTCTTACATTGTTCTCTTACATGTGCAGCATGGAATAGCTTGCCTTCAATTTTAGATCAATTCCAGCATCACTCCTCAATGCAACACTTAATACAATCTATTTTATCTAATAGTGATTTGGATACAATCACATCGAGTTTTTATCTATTGTGGTTCATTTGGAAAGCTAGGAATGCCTTCCTATTTCGTCAAACTACAATATGCATCAACAACAATATCATTGATTTGGCAACAAGACTCACGAAGTCATACGAAAATCACAACCATGAACGACCAGCAGATTGTTCTTCTCATCTACACTCGAAGCTGGATCATTGGTATCCCCCTCCTATTGGATTTCTCAAGATCAAATTTGACGGAGCTTTCATTGAAGATGGAATAACAGGTGCAGCAGTATTTCACAATTCTGATGGACAGTTTATATATGCAAATGAAGAGGGATTGGCAATATTTTAATTGAAGGCGAGACTGCAAATGTTTGATCGATGCAATATATTCTAGGGTTAATTGATATTACCTTCCTCTTAGATGTAGGATATTGAGATTCCCCCATGTTAGATCAAAAGTTGAAAAGACCTCATTGAAAGTGTCATTAAAAACTCATTAGCGACACTTTCAGGGGGGTCTTCTCGACTTTTGATCTAACAGGGGGGTAATCTCAATATCCTACATCTAACATGGGGTAATATCAATTGACTATATTCTAAGGATCCTGGGTCCTTATGGAAGTCTCTCTATGTACTGCATGAATGCCGAAGTATTCTATGTTATACCAATGGCATCTCATTTGAATTTACACCTTGAGAGACCAACAAAGTACTCTGGCCTCTCACTCACTCCTCTCTTCTATCCAAGCTTTTTTTGTCTATGATGTAATTCCATCATGTATTACAACCGAGATCAGTCTTGACATGGCTATTTCAAACTTTGTTGATCAATAATATTATTACCTTGCTCTAAAAAAAACATGTATAGCTATTAATAAATATGTACAAGTAGCACGCAGTAGAAATTAAAGATTATTTTACCCAACTAAAGGTGCATGCCAATCTCGGTCCACGACCCCATGTTTGACTGGGTTCAGACCTGGCCGAGTAAGCCTGAGAAAGAACACTAGTTCGAGTTGGTCCGGACCATGAACCAAATAATCAAATCTAGTCCGGACCAGAATGTTGGTAAAGCTAGTTCGGACTGGACCAGGTTCTTAACAAGTTTATCTTCATATAAATTAATTAGAATATATAAAAATATTTTAATTTTAATTTTTTACTACCTACCTCAATGTTCGTATTTTCATAAAATTAGCTAATTACATATTTATACAATCTAATTTAATTTTAAGATCCAAAGCTCTCCATTTATAAGCTTGGCAATCTATTATCTCCATGGATCAAAGTCTATGAATATTGTGCTTGAATGGAGGCGCAGTAAATGGGCTATCGTAAGAAGATTTTATCTAAATTCTTATAATTGATCACAGTATTACATTACATTGTTTACACAATCTGATTATTGAAAGCTTTTCAATCTGATGTGAATTTATTCAGATACATTTTTGCTTCACATTGTTTATTATTAGATTGTGAACAAGCATGAAATTTTGTTCTTGAAGATAATTTACAATCACCTTTTGTAAGTATTTATGTTACTTAAGTACCACTAAGACTTGATAATATAAGTACTCAACGTACTTCTAATTAACAAACGGTTAATGTGGGTCGTAGTTCTTCTTGACAACTTCTTCTAGTTACTGAAAAAGAACATATTTTAGATGAAGATAATGATGATGACGATGATAATGAAAAAAAAAAATGATGATTTAATTGAAAATTTATATGATTATTTTGATGAAAATGTCGATAATGCTACCACTCACGAATTATATGTCGGCCAATCTTGCTTCTCAAAATGCATACATCGAAAATGAGCTGCATCTGAGAGTCTTCTTTGGCCTTCGTGTTTGTCACTATAAAATTTGCTAAAGTGTTCCCAAACCTTCGACAGATTCTATTTAAATTTTAATTGTCCACGAGTATCTCGTATAGCAATTAAATACTAAATGACTAATGAATAGGTAGGATCATTTAAAATTTTGCACAAGTAACACATACTGCAATAGATAATTACTAATTAGTTGTTGGCTTCATTTGACCAGCTTGGTAATGTAGGATCGATGTCAGAGAGTTGAAGGTCATGCTGGCATAGATCTAAGAAGGCTGCCTATTGATACAGAAATATTTGCAATTTACGAAAGGAATACAATAGACCCGATCGAAGTCAATTTGTGTAATGAATTATTGAGAGCGTAGGCTGGATCCAGAGCGGCCTACGGAATGACTTTGGCATTTTTGTTTCCAAAGTCTTGTTTTGTAGGAGTGCGGTAGAGATGCATCTCATCTTCAAAAGCTTCCTTGTGGTTGGTGAGCCTCCATGTGATTCATTGAAATCATTGTTTATGTCCACAAGTATCTCGTATTCCAATTAAATACTAAATGACTAATGAACTGTTAGGTTCATTTAAAATAATTCCACGAGTAACACATACCGCGCAATTGTAATATATATACATTTACTTGTGCGTAGTCTTTGTACGTGATCACATTTTCTTCTTCCTAACTCTACGTACCTCAGAGATGGGATTCCTGCAAGGGCATACTGAGGGGGAGAAGGTGTTCAATGGGAAGGTCTTCCCAAAGACGCTACTCCCTCCCATGTCATTTGTACCTGGTGATGAGCCAGACCTAGCCGAGATAGTGAAAGCCTAGCGCGACTGGGTCAGCAAAACCCTCCAGGAGCACGGCGCGATCCTCTTCAGGGGGTTCGGCATCCGCTGCGCCGAGGACTTCTCGCGCGTCATCATGGCCCTCGGGTGGGACGAGTTCCAGTACGCGGGCGTCGCTGGTGCCGATCGCATCAAGTTGGCCGAGCGGGTCTACACCGCCAGCGGGATCCCTCTCGACACCATGATCACCTTCCACCATGAGATGGCAATGGTATATATATTTATTTGTACAAAGCTTATATTATAAATATGTAACATTTATTTTTTTGTTGGCTATTGCAGATGAGGAATTTTCCTCGCAGAGTCCTATTTTTCGGTCAGCAGCCGGCAGCAGCAGGCGGTCAGACGTCGTTCATTCCAAGCAACATCCTAGTGGAGAAGCTGCAGGAGGAGATGCCAGAAGTTGTAGAAAAGTTCGAACAAGACGGTATCATATATACACTCCATACAAAATCTAAGTACAACGGTACCTCCAACAATGACACGGAGTGCACAGTTTGGCAACGGATGCTCAAAACTACTGACCTAGTGGAAGCAGAGAAGAGGTGATTAATATTATTTTTTTTCACTCGCACATCAAGGGACTCGCAAGCGTCCCGTGATGCTGCTACCACTACCGCATTGGACAGAAAAATATATATATATAAATAAAGAGAGACAAAGAAGGAATAGGAATTTTGTACTTAAGTATTTTTCATGTTCCCCAAAATAGCAGTTATTTGATTGTCTTTATTGACAGTTCAAATTGGATCATTAAATTATCCAATTTCTTATGAGATTTTAATTTAATCTAAATCGTTAATAAAGACAATTAAATGACTGTTATTTCAAAAATATATGGAGATGTTTAAGTGAGGGTATCCCGATTATTATTATTATTATTATTATTATTATTATTATATACATACTGAAATTTTCATCCATTATAAAAGTTTGAACAATAATTGACTAATTATTTCCATTGGTGACAATTTGTAGGGCACTAGAAATGCTATATTGCGACAAAGTCAAGTTCAACTGTGATGGATCTGCAGACTTTACTTATGTGATGAATCCCATACGGGAATACAATAACAAGAGGGTTATGTGGCCCAGGTTAAAGAGTTACGAGATTGGCGACAGGGAGACGGTCATCACCTATGGTGACGGAAGCCCTATTCCATCAGAGGCCATTGAAACCATCGAGAAGATTTATGAGGAGAATTGCGTCGATATCAACTGGGAAAAGGGCGATATAGTGTTGGTGGACAACCTAACGGTTCAACATGCTCGACGTCCCGGAAAGCCTCCGCGGGTTGTGTTGGTGTCAATCTCAAACTGAACTAGCTAGCTAAGACAAAAATGCATGGACTGTTTTGTTATAGATTCGTTGTTGTCTTCTTCTTCGTCGTCGTCCCCCATCTTTTCTTTTCTCTGCGTACATGACATCTAAAATTCAACATTGTATTAGAGTTGGGTTTGTGAAACTCAATGCGAACATCTGGATTATCGTTTGTCATAAATAAGGCCAAGAGAGGAGCCAATGCTTATTGTAATATGTATAATGCATTTTTTTAAGGAATGATACTATTTGTACCTCAAAAGTGTCCCTCCAAACAATTCCTCCTTATGTGGCAGCTGACGTGGCAGTTGTCACTACCACATTTTGTAGGAGAGGATATTTTTGTCATTTCATAATTAATTACATATTGTGCATGTTGTATAATTATTTATTGTATTATTTAATTATTTTTAGATGTTAGTTTATTGTTTTGGACTTGTGTTAGTGGACCTAACTAGTTTTGATTACATCCATGGACCAACATTTACATATAGTTAGATTTTAGCCCAATTAGTATCTCATTCATTAGGAGGATGATTAATTTAGTTAAACCCATTAGACTAGAACCTTCCCTCCTTAATTATTTCTTAATGAGAGGCCCCAAGGGGTATATTGGTCATTGCATAGTAGCTTGAGGGAGGGGTCAAGGCGGCCGGCAATATAAAGAAAGGGAGGAAATTTCTCTATCCTCTTTTTATTTCAAATCTAGATCTAGAATTTCCCTCAATCAAATTTTTTCATTCCTACATCAAATTCCTACCAAATTTTTTTCTAATTTCTTCCCAAATTACCATTGGAGGCTAGTAGAGCAAGGATCTAGAAGGAGGAAGCAAGGATCTACAACAAGGAGCAAAGATGTACAAGTTGAAGGACAATTTTACCAAATTTGGAGGTTGCATTGAGAATCCATCTCCCAATAGGTACAATTCAATTTTCTCTCTTTAATTAGGTTCTAAATATGTGTTTTAATCATTAGGAACCACCCTATATGATGAGTCTACCCATAGAAATTGGGATTAGGCTCATAGGAGGCCTATGGAGAAAGTTATGGTGTATTTTGTGTCAATTTTGGAAGAATTTTGAGATTGACACATGTTTTGTTTATCAATTGGTCAATTAGACCAAATTGACATGTGTTTGATTGTTTGTGGCTAGTATCGATCTACAATTGGATACCCGTAGGCCGTATCCCAACAATTTGGAGATACAGGTTGATTTGGGAGTTTTCCTCCGACACGGGATTTTGTGCATGTCACATTTTGACACGGACACGTAGATATATAATTGACTCTTCTTATTGTTCATATTTATTATTTTAGACTTGTTCGTGTCCTTCGGGGTACGTTTGGTTGTGTGGTGGACTGATATCGCAAGCGTATCATAGATCTAGTGTGATACGGGTGCAGTGAATTCCACGTGTTTGTTTCATTGCTCTTTAAATTCTATGTGACATGTATATATATTATGTAAGGTATATATGTGTATGTATCTATAGTATATTGTATAGAGGTATCTATATGCCTATGTATATATATATATATATATATATATATATATATATATATATATATATATATATATATATGTATGTTGTATATATGTATGTTGTATATATATGTATATGATGTTATATCTATATGTGTATATGTGTGTTTATATATATATATATATATATATATATATATATATAGAGAGAGAGAGAGAGTTGGGAGTGTATATATGTATAGGTTGATATATATATATGCCAGTATATATGTGTATTGTAAACCTCCCCGACCAAAATTAATCCCTACTTAGCTTAGATAGAGAGACTAGGGCTAGTTTGAATCCAAATAGAAATAGAACACGGTGTTTTAGATGAATTTGCAATATTTATATCATTTTGTGCACCTTACCGTTGCTTCGATAATTAGAGCACTACACTAGCCATTGCCTTCCTACAAATTTTACACCCTTGTCCTAGACGTGCCCGCCTTCTATTCTAAAATTTGTATAAATTATAATTATGCTCTCTTGTGCTACATTTTAGTCGCGCGATATTAGTCGCAGACGTTTATATTTAATTCTAAATAAATTTAACTTTGTATCCTTGTGCGTTCCAATCAAAATTGGAGACACAATCTTGACCCATTTTGTACAACCCAATTTATGATAATATTTTATCCTGAGTCCTCTACGTCCATGACACTTATGTCCCACCTAATTTTAGCCCCATGTACTTCTAATTAATTTTAGAACACCTATTATAATAATTTTAATTAATTTAATCCAATTTTCATCTTTGTGTAATTTTTTAATTATTGGGCACTTTTATGCAAAAGTGCATTGAGGTGTCCATACCATTGGACACAACACATGAAGAAATCCACTTCTCCTTTATATGAATTTTTTCCATAATTTTTGGAATGTGCAACACACAACATCACCCCCTTATCTAATCCTAGCCATGCATTTCAAACAATCCAAATCCTAGCCCTCCAAACATCCCCATGTGAAGCCAATCCCATCCCAAGTAGAATGTTGATCAACCCTAGTTTCCACATCCTAGTACTGAATTTGTCTTCAGCTTACTTTTATTAGTATCTCTGACTCATTTGTTATTATTTGACTCATGAGTTGTAGTCGTGACTCTTCTATTCTTTTATCATATTCGTGCTTATTTCTATCTTAGATCTATGATTGAGTATTTTATATTGTTAGTGGCATATTATATTGTTAGATATATTATCCAAACAATATTATACTGCCGATGTTAGTGGCATATTATATTGTTAGATATATTACCCAAGGAATAATATTATTTGTACCTTAAAAATTTTTCTCCAAACAATTCCTTCTTATGTGGCAGCTGACGTGGCTGTTAATGTGGAAGATGACATGACAAATTTAAAGAATTAAAATTTATATTAACATTATTGTGATTTGGGATAAAACTAAATATGGATGCCCATATCACTATCTACAACCACCTCTATTGCTATTCACTTTATATATATATTATTAATGTGAAAAGTCCCGTGTGCGTTCCATTCAACTACCATATTCTCTTTCTCTCTCACTTTTATTACATGTTATATATATAGGACCGGTGACGACTGGTAAGTCCTCAACTATCAACAACTTTGGATGGAGTTGCTACATCTAATATTGGTGAGAAATATTTTTCTCTTTTTGAATTTATACAACCAATAATTATTAACCAATATTTTTCTCTTCTAGAAATTATCCTTTTATTTGATTTTTACATCCTTTTTTTATTAGCATGATTGTTTTAAAAATAATAATAATTATATGATCTTGATGTCAGAGTTTATTGTGATTGAATTTGCAATTAATTTGATCTTCCTTTCTCGATTGGCATCAGCATTTATCTTGGAAAATATATTAATTTGATATCTTTGGTTACAAATTTTCATTTTTATATTCTATTTTCTCGAATGAATTAAGATGACTACATCCTATTATATTGCCTTGATTATTCGTAATAAACTCAGTTCATTGCACAAGTGCAAAGGAACATTGAGAATTTAATTATCGATAATTAGATACCATAGACATAATATTTTTTCTTAGAAAAGGCTGAACTTTTTGCATCTCTGGCATTTGGCGTTTGATTAGCCCAATGACGGTTAATTATTAAATTTTAACCATGTATTAATCTTTAGAGTTTTTTGTGTGTGGGTCATCTTAAATGATTTATAAGAACAAAAGAATCATGCACCGATGGTACTCTGTATGCCTTCAATTTTCTTGCATGCTTGTTAGTTGTAGTAACTAGTATATTATGCTATTCCATATTGGTGATTTTATATGGATGGATTTGTCTAGTTAGATGATTGTGTTCTATGTGCACTATTTAAACTGATTAATTTGCTTATCTTTCTATATTATTAGACTTTCTTATTCATTCAACTTGTCTATTCTATTTTCCCATGCACATTGAACTTACATGGCTTATCACATCAAGAAATATGTTCTATATGTTCTCTGAATTGCCTTATGCATAAGAATTTTTTTTTTTGGGTTTAAATAAATGCTAAAACGGCAATTATATTAGAGATGGAAGGGGAGACAATTATTTATTCATTCTCAAATACTTGATGCAATCTAACAAGCGAGATTTGGAAATTAACTAGACAATCTTAATGCTAAAGTAATCAATAAGATTCTCAAGTAATTCTTGAAGTAATCCAAATCTCTCTTTAATAAACTTAGCTTCAGGTAAGTGAAGCTGGCTAATGCTAACATCCATGATTGGTATTCACTTGATCCTATGAATAATATTTACTATTTTCATACATACTGTAGGGTTTTTTGCAGCCATATGAAAGTTCAGATTACCTAAATATTGTATCAGGTCCGGTTATTATATATGGTACCATAATATATCGGACTCTTGATTAGAATATTTGTTGCTTCTCATTTTTGTACTATATGTTCAGTGGTATTACCCAACTCCATCTTAAAGGAGAATTAACCCTGAAAAATCTTATTGTGATTCATCTGTCTATAATTTTTTTTGTTAATTGGTTATATGAGGTGTAGTGAGGTCGATCATATGTATACGAGTTGCTGTTAAATTAATCTAGTCCAGTCCTTTTAAAGATGCAAACCTTTTAAATTTTGTGCCATAAGTTTGTCATATTCGTAGGGTGACTACTGATAATTGTTGTCATATTAACTATCATAGACCTGAAGTTCTATAGACATATTTTAATTGATAGTTTACAATTCTGCTACACACACCATCCTTAAGAATATGATATTTTTCTCCAACAAGAATACTAGATCGAATATAGTATCCAAAATAGCTTGTTTTGCTCACATTAATTAAAGGCTTCGGTAGAGCATATTTTATCCAAAAAATAAATAATGTCCCATACTCTCATAATTCCAAAAAAAATTACTGAGTTTTAAGGATATAAAAGAAAATGTGTGTTATTTTAAAACCCTGAACAAGTGAAATAAGGATTATTTTTGTGTAACCACTAGTCTAGAGAATCAGAAGTTAGTCTAGAGAACCATAAGTTTATCTAAGAGAACTAGAAGTTCGTCTAAATAGATTCTTCAGCTATTCACTATGGATATATTGTAATAAAAGTTTAGTACAAAATTTTTTTTTATGACAAACAAAATACTAAACTTTTATTACATATACATCACTCACATTGGGGATGTCAAGTCACATACTATGTTGAGCCAGAAGCCCAATCCTAAGGGTCTATTGTGAGCCAGAACGGAATGATCCCATAACTTTTAAACTATGGTATGATTGACCAAGACACCCCGGGGCAATGATGATGAGAACTATCAAAACAAATTCGTGGTCAACTCTTTGTAAATTGTAGCATACGGCATTAAACTCAAGGATAAGTTTGTTTCTAAACCATCAATCATGAAGATTGTATTTGAATAACCAACTACTAGTATAGTTTTTTTTATTTAGAATTGTATTATTTTTTAGATTTTAGGGCTCATGTTTGTATTATTTGAGACTGTAATCTTGGCATCTATGTTTTATAAATTCCAGTAAATATAATTTATATGTTCTTCTCTTAAGACTAATAAATATTTTAAATATGAGATATCTTTAAAATTTATAATCTATCACTTTGATAAGACAGAATTTTCGTCGTTAGCGGGAGATAGGAGGAAGATAAATGCCTTATTCTAGAAAAATATCATAAATTATCGTTCTAGAAGAACACCGTAAAAGCATCATTCCAGAAGAACGTATCATGGCCTACTTTTAATTTATCTAATCTTGACTATCCCTTTTATATTTTATTGTAAATAAAACATCAAACATTAGATCCTTACTCAATATCTTGAATAATGTTGCATAAATTGCTATACCAACTATGAATATATCTTCTAGAATAGAAGTAAGTACCACGCAAGAACTAGATAAAGGTAACAAATAAATAAATTCTACATTAAGAACGTGTAAGACCAAAAAGGATCTAAAGATTCAACTCTCCAGTAGAAGAGACTAGATAATAAAAACACATCCAAAATGCTCTTGAAGAAGCACCTCCTTAAGAAGCATCTAATGTAGAGAAAGTTTATGACGGTCCGGAAGATGTCATGACATCCAATTTTTCAAAGTATATATCTCCAATCGAGGATATACCTCAGATCCTAGAAGAGACTAAGAAAGTGGTACTTCAGGGTATTCTTGCTTATACAGTACTGAATCAGAATAACAAGCTTTACTACCTTTGAATGGATCGATGTCGGCAATCTCCGTTCTAAATACACCCTCACTATCCACATATTTAAAATATTGGTGGAGAGTGGAAGGCATGATCATGTTATTATGGATCCATGGTCATCCTAGTAGGACATTGTATGAGACATCAACGTCAATGATGTAGCAAGTAACCTCAATACGGAGATCGCCTATTTGACATTTAAAGTATATTTTACCAAGGGAATGACTTCTTCCATTATTGAAGCTCAGAATTATAGTATGGGTGGCCGAAAGACAATGCATTAGAATCCTCTAAAGGTGTAGAAGACTCCTTAGAATGATCCTAAGTGAAGATCCTGGATCGATGTATATATGATCCACCTTGATAGTCCCAATATATCCAGTATAGTACAATGGTCTATCATGTCGATTATTATTTAAGAATATATTCTCTTGTGAAAATGTTATTTTAGGTACCCTCTCCATCACACTATGGAAATAGGAAAATGCAGTGAGATCCTCTGTTGGTAGCTTGATTTGGGTCAAGTAAGAGTCGGCTTGTAGTAACGTCTCACTCAATACGTCTCGAGTCTCTTTGGGGAGACGAAGTAGCTCATAAATTGAAAGTCGAGATGGTGTATTGGAAAGTTGTGCCAATATGTCAAAGTTGTATGGTTTATCGAGTCATCGAGGAGGGTTCTTCTTAAGGATTTGTCGAACCAAACTTTCATTTGTTTAGCTTTGTCCATCGTTACTTGCTTTGACGGTCCTGCTTCAGGAGCAGCAAAGGTAGCAGGAATATAAGGGGCTGGAGATGTATCCTCCTAAGCTGGATCATAATTATGCAAATAGGCCTTGCCAGGCCTAATTTCCCCAGATAGTACTTCATTAGCAGCTGAAGACTCATGAAGCACTATATAACATGGCTTGCTCGTGTTCCTCTTTTTCTTCGATTAGGAACTAGTGAAGTAGTCTTTTATTCCATTTCGAACGATGTCGGGATGAACCCACATGACCTAACTACATGGAGTAGTGAGGGAAATCACTCTCCTTGCTTGTTCGTGGGCTGGTAGAAAATTAAATTTCTTCATCATTGCTTTTGGTATCGAGACGACACCATCTCGAACTTCCAATGTTGGGAAATCACCGAACTACAAAGACACCATGTTGGAAGTGACCTTTTTTTATCTGTGTGGAGTGTGATAGTTTTAGAGTCTATCAGGTGCTTAATTTTTCTTTTCAATACATAGCAATCCTTGGTAGGATGATGCACATGTCAATAAAACCTACAATATTTAGGGTTATTTGTACGACCCAATTTTTTTGGCCTTCTGAAATTAGACAACTTAAGTTTGTTAATCTTCATCTGAACATATAAAATGTCAATGATGTCTTCCACTACCAAAATATGGTAGATTAACGACGTTATTAGTGATTCAATAACCAAACGACACTAAAAATTATAAATTTAGTGACGTAAAATATATACGTCGTAATACATCATTGAAAATGACGAATTACGATGAATATCGACTAATGCTGTAAAACCCCTAATTCTAAAAACCGTATTTACCTTTTTAATTAATTAATTAATTAAATTATAGTAATTATGGGCTAATTAGAAGAAATAGAATTTATTTAATTTTTTATTTTAGGTGTTTTTGTATTTAGGGGATTTATGGAGCAATTATAAAAAAATTCTAATTTATTCCATGTAGAAGACCCTGTGGACAGTTGATAGCTTAATGGTATGCACTATTATAACTTCTAGAATTTTTATGTATATATATATATATATATATATATATATATATACATATATAGTTTTATTAGAAAAGAAATAAAAGAAAGAAAAAGAAAGAGAAAGAATAAAGGAAATAGAATTTAGAAATAAGAAATAAAAGAAAATGGATTTAGAATCCTAATGGATCTACTACCCAAACCCATTAAGCCCACAACCCATTAGACTTAGGAAAGCAGCAGCAGTAGAGGCTAATCTCCCACCCCCCCCCCCCCCCCCCGCGCGCGTTTGAGCGACCCCCGGTCGCTTATATATTTCTCTATATATATATCAATTCAACCCTAAACCCTAACCCTAAATTCTTATCTCCCCCACCCACCCTGAGCCGTGCCGCCCAGCCACGACACCAGAGCCACCTGACCACAGTCGCGTCCGCTGGAGTAGCAACCGCCGCCGCGTGACGCGCACAACCGCGACAGTTTTGAATAGCAGCGTACCTGTGTTCACGTGCTGTTACCCGTCTCCTCGCTCGACCAAACTTGACCCCGTCTTCACCGGTATGTTTATGACTTAACCCCCTTCAATATATGTGTGTTAGTTTACCTCGAACATCGCATAAACCTAGACGAAAATAGCGACCAAGTTGGCAAAAAATGATAACTTTTGGGTATCGTAAAAAACTGCAGTAACTACCTATGTTCACGGAGTCGTATCTCCCACCACAGAGATCCGAATTTGATTTTTCTTTTAAGTATGCGAAGACCACTTAACCTAGTTTATTTTTTGTTAAATACAATAATTTAACAATTGCTGTGTGTAGAAATAAATTAGTTGGAAAATTCCAAAAATATACTTTTTCCAAATTTTAAAAATAGTGATACGGAGTGCGCCCCGCCAAACGGGACTGCCCCGTCGTGTACCAAGTATACCGAAAGGTGCCCACAGTATACCCGGACGTGAGGGTTTTCGCAGAAACTGATTTGGGCGCGTGTGCGTGTCGGAATCAGCCCGTATCTGCAGAAAATCTCTCGTGTCACAACTTTTGTAAAAGCCCTGCATATTTAGTATACGCTTGTCAGAATGTGACAAAACTTGCGCCACTGGACTCGTGGTATCTCGCTGGTCCTGTGACCCAATTTTTATGCAATTCTGAGACAGTTGACCAAGTCGCCAATTGGCGGGCCCTACGGTTGACTTTTCGGGCAAAATTGTGTTCGGCTCACCGGAATCCACATTTGGATCCCACTTTGACCCAAAACTACCATTTTGCCCCTGTGTCCAAATTGGACGAAAGGGTAGTAATTTCTAGCTATTTTGCTGATTCCGAAAACGTTGGTGATGTCTATTTCAGCATCCGGAGACGTTTGTTCGGAGACATTAGTTTCTGATTTCGTGTCCTTGATATTTGGACGCTTACACCATACAGATTTCTTGCCAGGCAAGTATACCTTATCATTGTACTGTATTTATATTCCATATGATACATGCATGTTTTATTTCTATTTATTTTAGTTCATATATTTTAACTGCTATATAAACTGCGCGTCCGAGGAAACTTGGGTGCAACGACGGTGTCGTCGTATTTTATTTTTATTTATGTATATGCATTGGACCTACTTTATGAGACCACCCTATTATCATGAGGCATTTTATGTTTCATTGGCCATGACACTATTCTTACACGAGTGTGATGTAGGACACGGACTTGCGTACTCGGCTGGCCACTGGTACTTATAGGTCGTGCGACGGATTGGGATAACTGCCGATAGAAACTTTGCATGCTAGTAGACCTGGCAGTTATTTAGAGCTTTTATCGTATCATGGATATGACATGCTTAGAGCATGGGGTGAGGAGAACAACAAGTAAGGCAATTGGGCTCCTTTGCACTTTTTTCTTCTGTAACCCGGAAGCTCCGCTGGAGATACGGGCGGGAATGACCCTTATATATTTTATATTATCAGGCGGCCTCTGCCGTTCAAAAGATGACATGCTTTGTAGGCCCCTGATTCTCTGAGAGAGTCACGCCAATCCCATTTTTAGCCAGATAGCCCACTTGGTGGAAAGTTGTTCTCAAACTGCATTCACTTAGACGGTTAGGCAACCCCATTGGAAATTTACATTTCAGTACTTTATTGGCATATTATTATGTATCTTGTTACGTCCCTCTGAGGACCTGGTACCTTTCCAGATATTGTAAGCCCCCTGATTTTCAGGAATTATTAATTTGGACTTTTCACAATTTTCTGGAATTTTTCGGGATTTTTCTGTAATTAAAACCTAGGCTCTTGGTAATTAATAATTTTTATTTGCTGTTAAATATATTAGAATATTATGGAAATAATATTTTATGGTGTAGAATTAAAAACTGGACTTAGGGTAATTTTTTGGAAATTTATTGGGCCCCGGACCTATTTTAAAACACCTAAAAACTATTATATTTAATTAATTAATTATTTATTTATTTAAACCCAAGCCGGCCCAGCCCAGCCCGCGGCCCACTTAACTCGGCCCAGCCCGGCCATTGGCCTACCGGGTCGGGTCGGGTCGGTCAGACCCGCGAGCCCGACCGGCGACCCGCTGCTCCACCCCGCATGAACCCGGTCACCCCCCCTGCGTTTCCCGCCGGCAGCTCCGGCCACGTCGCCGGAGCCCGCGCCTGACCAGCCCGTGCCCTACGCCACGACCGCGAGCTCGCCGCCGCCTCTCCCGGCCTCTCCCTCTCCCTCTGAACCTATAAATTCCCCCCCCCCCCCCGAGCTCCTTCTCCGGCCACCTCCCCTGCCCTAGCCCTAACTCCGGTCACTCCCTCCGGCGCCAACCTCCACCTACTTCCCTCCTTCTTCTCCGATCGGCCCCCTCTCTCCCCGCCGACGGCCCCTCTCCTCCTCCATCTCCTCTTCCTCCCTCGAGCCTCGCCGCTGAGCTCAGCCGAGCTCCCAGCCCGACTCGCCGCAGCCTCCGCCGCCACCGGACCTCGCCGCCCGGCCACCCCGAGGAGTTCCCGAGCCCTCGCCGACCTCCGGCAGGCCCCTCCCCGCCATCTCCGGCCAACATCAGAAGCCCCAAACCCTAACCCTAGGGTTTGGACTCGGACACGGACACGTCGAGTCGTGTCGGACACGAGAAAACCCAGTTTTTCTGGAGCCCCGTTCAGGTACCCGTATCTCTCTGCTCGTTTACCCGTTTCTGATTTCGTCTTTTGCATCGCGAAGCCTGCATGACCTTCTCGGTGTCCGGGCAAACCGCTCGGTGCATCGCGTCCTGTGGCGATCGCGAACCGCGATCCAAAAACAGGAAAAACAACGACCCGATTCACCCCGGAACTGGGTACGCCCTGCCAAACGGGACGACTTGGTCGCGCGCGGTCTTCACAGATACGTGCGCGCCGTCGATATGGATGTGTAAAATTTTGCAGAAGTTGATTCGGGTGTGCAGGCACACCGGGATCAACGCGTATCCGCGGACAACACACCATATCTGACTTTTCTGGATCACGTCCTAACTTTGTGTACACACGTCGGATTGAAACGAAACTTGCGCCATCGGAATCGTAGCGATACGCTG
The DNA here is from genome assembly GCA_036927795.1 of Iris macrosiphon. Classification (NCBI taxonomy): domain Eukaryota; kingdom Viridiplantae; phylum Streptophyta; class Magnoliopsida; order Asparagales; family Iridaceae; genus Iris; species Iris macrosiphon. The sequence goes on along the minus strand of JAYESA010000015.1, from coordinate 95,394,133 downwards.
GTCCTGTGACCCAAGTTTGGTTCGATTCCGAGAATGTTGACGAAATCGCGTGTCGTGGGCCCCATAGGCTCCACTTGACGGGCGATTTTGTGATCGGCTCATCGGAATCCAATTCTGGAAGTTCTGTTTGGTTCGTATCATCGTTCCTGACCTGTTGACACTAAGTTGGACAGATTTGGAGACTTTTGACCCTGACATATTTTTCGGTGCAAAGCGGGCCCACACGTGGACCCCGTTTTGACCCGAAATTGCCGTTTTGCCCTTGTCTCCAAATTGGACTCAAGGATAGACATTTCTACCTATTTGATATCTTCTGAGCATGATGGTAATATTTATTTCAGCATCCGGAGATATTTCTAGAAATTTCCCGAGGATAGAACCGTTGTTGGAATCCAAACATCAGGCAAGTACCTGCACTTCAAGTTTATTCTTTATATTATGGTAATTAGTTCCTTGCTCTAGTAGCACCATTGGATGATTACACTTAGTGTTAGGATTTGGATTTTATGTCTTGCTTTTCGTGTCGGGAGGGAGAATACTAGGAGGCATGTAGTTTACCCTTCCCCCTGTCCTGACTGATAGCTGTTGGTACCGGACTGTACCATCAGCCGGATACTCGATTATTCCTGACTGATAGCCGTCTATGACGTGCCTGATTAGCCTTATAACCCCCTACATGCCAACTATGTATTCTAAATACAAATTCACACACACATAGTTTCTTGTCTTGTTGCAGTTCCATTTTCGTATCTCATTATCTTCCTGTTTAACTCATATCCCTGATTTATAGCAGTTAACTCTTAGTTTATTTTACTACTTATTATGCATGTTCTTATCATGATACTTAGTCAGTTTTTACTACTTGTCATAATTATTTAGTTTAAGCTTTGTTGTGTATTGGTACTTTGCTCCTTTTCTGCCTGGATCCGTTGACATTTAGGCAATGATGAGGACTATGCCCCCACCTTTTATGGCCCATATGGCGTAGCAGATGATACATTTAAGGAGCCGGTTTCTACTCAGGAGACTACTTTTGAGGAGTAGTTAGCCAGTTAGCTAGTATTTTTCTTTCAGCATAGTACTCGGGTTTGTCCCCGATTTATCTTCTGGTTCTGTAATAAACTGTGGATTGGTTTGTCACAATTTGTCTTATGAAATCTTAGCATTCCTATTTTCTGTTATTATCCTTGCCTATTTAAATATTGTGAATGAGCTAGAATTAAATTTACCTTTGAATATGATGTAGACAGCGTACTACCGCCGACACTGCGGCGTAGGCTGGACGTACTCGCGAACCGGTACCCGATTCATCTGGGTGCGGGTCGTGACACATTTTTATGGTGGCCCATGCAGGTCAACGACTAAATTATTCGGTTTTAACTTAGGGACCAAACAAGCCTGCAGTAAGAATAAGATAAGTTTTTAGGATCTCATCCACTTGCTTGAATCGTTCTTAACATCTCGGATTCGAATTAATTTCTTGACTTGCATCCTGCCTTGATTCCTGTGTGCATCTTATCGTTTATTTTGGATGCAGAGTAATGGACCTACCAGCAAGCGACGAGATTTCTACAAGATCACCACGAGATGCTGTGATAAACCAACAAGCTCTAACAGCACCCGAACCGAGACCACCCTTGGTACCACAAGCAGCACTCTTCCAACAGGCCCAGCAGCAGCAGAGGAATCCACCACAAGGACGCGGATAAGCTTTCGTGATGACCGTGGAGAACGCGCAGACTCTTGTCGTAGCTAATACGCGTAAGTGATTTGTAGCTGCCGTTTCTAGTCTTATTTTAGCTCGTGCCTATTGGTTCGTGACCTCAGCCCCAACCTAGTAATTTTGAACTTGCTAAATAACCTGGTATGCTTTTATATTTGATAACTGTAGAGATTGTAGAGTCTTTTGTTATTGTGCTTATTGTGTATTGTTTTGTGAACTTGAATTAAGTTGTACCTCCTTCCATCATCATCTAGCTTACTTATAATTGTTGTACCACCTTGAATTATGCTGCTAATATAGCCTAGTTTTGCAAGCTTATCCCTTCATCAAGCTTGTTCATGACATATGTATTATTGGGTCGACACACTAATACAAGTGTCTATTCAGAATCAGTGTATTACGGTCTGATCAACCTTAGTGCATTTTGGTTCGCACGACTACTTTACGTAGATTGAGATATATAGTCGACTAGTATACTTGCCCTCTAGATATGTCTGAGCATATCGTATTAGTTACATAACTGTACTAATACGAGCAGGCGAACAAATGATTACCAGAATAGGATTTCAATCCACCACTGCTTGATAATTCCCATTTGAATTTTTTAAACACCTTAATCCCGATACTTCTATTCTATCACCCCACCCTTGAACTCTTTATTATTGATCTTCGTCTTCCCTTATTTCGAAAATACGAAATCTCGTGATTGGTATAAGTTTGATACACGGAGAGTACTAGATATACCCCATAGGCCGATCACATATTTGAGGATTATTCTTCCGTAATTAAGGACATATCATATGTAATATGATCGGCGTTGAAGTTTCGAGGATTGAAGGACATGAGTAAACAAATTAAGGAATATTTTCTTAAGGTATATAGCCTTATGTGGTAGATGGGTAAATTCTAAGTTGGGTAGCAGTGCATTGTCAACTCGAGAGGAATTTCTTTTGGATTGTGATCGAGTAAAGCTTAGATTGGGAGAGGTTCAAGCCAATTCAATTTTGAGAATTTTAGAAGAATGACTAAGATGATGAGGATTAATGAACTTCAAAATTCTTGATATTGAGGACCCAATATTTATACCTTAGGTACATGATTTAAATTGGAATAATGAAGGTAAAATCATCAATTTGAATTTAGAGGATAAAAATATAGAATTTTATACTTGAACTTTGGTGGATTGCATTTAAATTATTTTCAATTTGATGATTGGAATTAAACTTTGAGGAGGTGAATGGAGTTTTAAAAGTCGAAGCATACAAAAATTTATAAGTGAAAATGGGAATAATATTGGACTCGGATTACTTCTAGAGGAGATTATGATAGTTAGAGATCGGGAGGTAAAATTTACATGCTTATTTAAATTTTAAAGATGTTATAAGAATTTAATTTAAATTTGGATATGGATATGGATAATTTGAGAAAGTGAGAAGAGATAACCATAGGTGGAAATTTTGATTGGAACAGTGGTCATCTTAACCTTGAAGTGATTGCAATGGATATGATTAGAATTTTGATTATCGCAAGGAGATTGCGATTGACTTGCCTTATGTACATAAAGGATTAATAGATTATGCCATATTTTAATTTCGAGGACAAAATTTTATAAGTTGGGTAGATTGTAAGCCCCCTGATTTTCAGGAATTATTAATTTGGACTTTTCACAATTTTCTGGAATTTTTCGGGATTTTTCTGTAATTAAAACCTAGGCTCTTAGTAATTAATAAATTTTATTTGCTGTTAAATATATTAGAATATTATGAAAATAATATTTTATGGTGTAGAATTAAAAACTAGACTTAGGGTAATTTTCTGGGAATTTATTGGGCCCCGGGCCTATTTTAAAATACCTAAAAACTATTATATTTAATTATTTATTTATTTATTTAAACCCAAGCCGGCCCAGCCCAGCCCGCGGCCCACCTAACTCGGCCCAGCCCGGCCATTGGCCTACCGGGTCGGGTCGGGTCGGTCAGACCCGCGAGCCCGACCCGCGACCCGCTGCTCCACCCCGCACGAACCCGGTCACCCCCCCTGCGTTTCCCGCCGGCAGCTCCGGCCACATCGCCGGAGCCCGCGCCTAACCCGCCCGCGCCCCACGCCACGACCCCGACCTCGCCGCCGCCTCTCCCGGCCTCTCCCTCTCCCTCTGAACCTATAAATTCCCCCCCTCTGAGCTCCTTCTCCGGCCACCTCCCCTGCCCTAGCCCTAACTCCGGCCACTCCCTCCGGCGCCGACCTCCACCTACTTCCCTCCTTCTTCTCCGATCAGTCCCCTCTCTCCCCGCTGATGGCCCCTCTCCTCCTCCTCTCCTCTTCCTCCCTCAAGCCTCGCCGCTGAGCTCAGCCGAGCTCCCAGCCCGACTCGTCGCAGCCTCCGCCGCCACCGGACCTCGCCGCCCGGCCACCCCGAGGCGTTCCCGAGCCCTCGCCGACCTCCGGCCGGCCCCTACCCGCCGTCTCCGGCCAACATCAGAAGCCCCAAACCCTAACCCTAGGGTTTGGACTCGGACACGGACACGTCGAGTCGTGTCGGACACGAGAAAACCTGATTTTTAGGTGCCCCGTTCAGGTACCCGTATCTCTCTGCTCGTTTACCTATTTCTGATTCCGTCTTTTGCATCGCGAAGCTTGCATGACCTTCTCGGTGCCCAGGCAAACCGTGTAGAAGCATGAAAAATACACTGGGAGGATCTACGTAGCCTCTTGATGTAGAGCAGCGTAAACAGAGGCCTTCAGAGCCATCAAGCGTACAAACAGAGCTTTTTTTGCTAAAACACAGCATGAATTATAAGCTCAAAGGACCATCCGCGTAAGTACAGTACGTCCAGTCCGCTCCAGCGTAAGACAGAGTTCTTCATCGCCTCCATGGCATAAAACTCAGCCGCTCTCAAAGCAGTGTTAATGCGTACGAAGAATGCTTCGTCTTCCCCGAAATAAATATGTCAAGTCACACAGTGAACCTGGCCTCTGACTCCTGACAAAAAGTGTTGCACGGCTACCTAGACGACGGCTGGAAACGATGGCAGACCCCTCGGGACGTGCCGCACAGTATGATGGCAGATCTCGGCATTTAATGCAGAGGATTTGGTTAAAATATCACCAAACCGTCGGTTACCAAAGTTCCCCAGCGTAAACCGCTCTTTCTTGTACAAGGGAATACGCCGCCTTGTTTTACACAGGTAAACATGAGCTGTTTTACGCTCCGCAGTAGATAAACCGCCTGTCACGTCAAAAGCTGCACTTCGTACAGGGCCCGAGGCACGTCTTTACGTCAAATTGCACAGAGCGGTGAGAGTTTCCCTCAAGACACGTCTCTGCGACGGATGCACAGAAGGGCTGCAGACCTTCAAAATACATCTTCGCATTTAATGCACAAGATGGTGGCAAATCTCTGTAAGAGATTTGATTACACCTTCGAAAGCCGTAATTTCGGCGAAGACGTCCACATCAACACTCTGGCACGGTACGCAGCGGCTTCTACGCCCATTCAGGATCTGTGCTCATTCGGCTTCAAATGCCCACTCAGTCTCTACGACCATTCGGCTTCTATGCCTGTTCAGCTTCTATGCCTGTTCGGCTTCTATGCCTATTCGGCTTCTACGTCTGTTCGACTTCTATGCCTATTTTGGCTTCTACGCCAAGGGTGACAGTCATTTGGCTTCTACGCCAACCTCTTCTACACGAGGGATACCTACCTACGTGGCTTCTACGCGGTGATCTTCGCAGCAGATATACGCGTTTTGTCCCCTTAGTTGGACACGTGTCACATGCTCACTCAAAAGGTCATTTATACGCAGGCATTGGTTATTTTAACCGTTGTGTAAAAGGGTATTGTACTGTCCACTCCTCGGTTGTTATACCGACGGAGTGGTCACTGTCGCCAAAACTCTATAAATAGAGACCCCTATCATTGGGTAACAAGGTCGACAATTTGAAAGATCGAACCAGGTCGGAGAATTGATAAAAAGAGAGAGAGAGAAGGAGAGAAGAGTCCGGAGCTCAGGCAAGGAGTAGGGATCGACGATATTGGCATCGTGCATCCACCCTCTCCTGCAACCTTCGAAGCTGCTTCCCGTCTTCCATGGCACTTCTTCAACATCGTGTGGTCCAAGGGCTAAAGTGATCGACTGCAGATCAGACACCTATAGCAATATTTACCCAGATTAAATAAATTATACTCCCATATCCTCGTATAGGATTACATTGTACAAGTTTGTTTGTAAACCAAAGGGCGCGGGTTTCGCATAAACCCTGTCATTGAAATACACTTTCATTCTTTCGTTTAATACCACAAACAAGATGGCGACTCTGCTGAGAAAATCTTTCTCTTCTGACGAGGAAGCAATTGCTCAACACGATGCGGTATCCGTGGGATCCGTGAAGAAGACACTGGTCGTCCAATTCGACCAGTCTGCCTACGAAGACATGCTTCGGACTGGGGGTAGCTCTCACTCTCTCTCCGTCCAGGACAACAGGAAGCTGCGCAAAGTGTGAATGCTCAAGACATCCTCCGCCGTTCCTGTGGACTCTCTGATCTCTCCGATCTCTCCGACCAATGAGGTGGTAGCATCGCTCCCTCCGTGTCCCGCACGTAAAATTCAGTCTCCCGCTACGCGCGGTACAGACAAAACTTTGGGCAGAGCCTCAGCGCTAACCCAGGAGTATCCACTGCGCTTTACGCGCAGAAATCAGTCTCCCGCTACGCTCGGTACAGACAAAACTTCGGGCAGAGCCTCAGCGCTAACCCAGGAGTATCCACTGCGCTTTACGCGCAGAAATTAGTCTCCCGCTACGCGCGGTACAGACAAAACTTCGGGCAAAGTCTCAACGCTAACCCAGGAGTATCCACTGCGCTTTACGCGCAGAAATCAGTCTCCCACTACGCGCGGTACAGACAAAACTTCGGGCAAAGCCTCAGCGCTAACCCAGAAGTATCCACTGCGCTCTACGCATAGGAACCAGTCTCCCGCTACGCGCGGTACAGACCAAACTACTGGTGATGCCTCAGCGCCAAGACAGAAGTACAAATCACGCTACAGGCGCAAGACAACATCTGACCTCTACGAGGAACTAGATGAGCGTCGTGATTTCCGTGAAGGAAGCAGGCAACAGAATACTCGACTCCTCGGCCGTTACGCCAGCGAAGGAGTAATCTGCCTACCCTCCGGATTATGCGGGAAGCCGACGGCCAACTGAGGACCTTTTCAGCCTTACGCCAGACTGAGCGAATCTCCAATTTACGCCAGGCACAGTCCCTCGGCGTAAAACAAGTTCAGATTACGGAAAGCCATCCCTCCAGGGGATTATCCGCCACCCAGATGGCCAATCTGTTGTACACAGGTGGCACAGGGAAAACCGGGGTACCCAATATCCACACGCCCGCTGATGGAAGAAACAAGCCTTCGTCTTCTTCCTTTACTCCTCCTGACCTGCGGGATTACCTAATCCAGAAACGCAAGAACGAGAGTCATAAACGGACTTCAGTTCCTCTGACAGTCAAACGCGGGGAAATTATATGGGAGGATACGTCAACATCTGATGTCGTCATAACAGGTGGACCACAGCAATACTCTATCTTTATCATTCCACCAACCCATGACGATCAGCGCCCGATAATCTTCGACAGCAGGCGGGACGCCCCAATCGTGCAAGAGGAATCACGCGAGTCTGAATCTGGCAGAATACAAACCCACAGATACAGCCCACAAGCATTAAATATTATGCAAAACATGGGTTACGACTTAAAACTAAAACAAGGTCTCAACTATGGGAAAGGTAGGCGAACGTCGGTGCGTAGTAATTCTCACTATCGAGAAACTCGTTTCGGGTTGGGATATACTACCTCTCTCAAAAGACCCAAAATTCTGAAATCTAGTCCTGTACAACCAGAGGCAGTTCTTGGTGAATCAGTTTCGGTGGCCAGAGACCACGGCCTGTCCAGAGGTAACTTACGTTGACAGAACAAGGGGACGTCTAGGGCCGGGGGTAGAATCCCCTCAAGGCCTGAAAATGATGCAACAGCAACGAGCTCCCTGCAAGACCGTAAAATTCAGGCATCAGGAGCCCGAAGACAAAAAGGGACTTTTTCCTTCAACGAAGACGATATCGTGCAGATCTTTGATATATTGATGAAAGAGCGCAAGCTCCAGCTACCCAACATCAGACATCCTGAGAGGGCTGGCGACGTGGATCACCCAGATTATTGTCTCTTCCACCGATACACTCATCACCCCACAAAGGCGTACTATGTGCTAAAAAGGAAAATTCAGGAGACGATCGATGCCAAGGTCATCACTTTGAATCTGTGAACAAAGGGACGGCCCGTACCGATTGGATTCCCATTCTTTTCTTACATAACGATTTGCTCCTTCCAAAAGTTTGCCATGTCCATATCACCTCTGAGCAGATGTGTGCTTCCATCCCCGATGGAAGTCACAAACACAAAGTTTGTCATGTTCATATTACCTCTGATATCGATTATCGTCTACACTTAACTTCCGTACTTAACTTAAAGTACGCCAGTGGTGTTAAGTCCATAAAAGCTGCCATGTCCATATCACCTCTGAGCAGATATGTGCCTCCATCCCCGATGGAAGTCACAAACACAGTTTTTCATGTTCATATTACCTCTGAATAAACTTTCGACCGTCGGTCGTCATGTCCATATTACCTCTGATATCGATTGTCGTCTACACTTAACATCCGTACTTAACTCTAAAGTACGCCAGTGGTGTTAAGTCCACAAAGCTGCCACAAAGCTGCCATGTCCATATCACCTCTGAGCAGATGTGTGCCTCCATCCCCGATGGAAGTCACAAACACAAAGTTTGTCATGTTCATATTACCTCTGAATAAACTTTCGACCGTCGGTTGTCATGTCCATATTACCTCTGATATCGATTATCGTCTACACTTAACATCCGTACTTAACTCTAAAGTATGCCAGTGGTGTTAAGTCCACAAAAGCTGTCATGTCCTTATCACCTCTGAGCAGATGTGTGCCTCCATCCCCGATGGAAGTCACAAACACAAAGTTTGTCATGTTCATATTACCTCTGAATAAACTTTAGACCGTCGGTTGTCATGTCCATATTACCTCTGATATCGATTGTCGTCTACACTTAACATCCGTACTTAACTCTAAAGTACGCCAGTGGTGTTAAGTCCACAAAAAATTGCCATGTCATTCTCACCTCTGAGCAAGTATGTACCACTCCCCATGACGAAGTAGAACCAATAGCACGAAAATTCTTGGAAGCTATAAACTCCTACCGTCCGTATGTCTGGGAAGTGGCATCATCGTCCAACGTCGTCACGATATATGGGCCACACGAGGATTCTATCTTCCTCGTCCCGCCTACCTGCAGCAGCCAGCGTTCGATAGTCTTCGGCCGCATGCACAATCAACCGACTGCCCAGGAAGATCCTTTCGACAACGATACTGGGAAAATGCAGGTTCACCGATACAGCCCACAAGCGCTAAGGATCATGCAAAACATGGGCTACGACTTGAAGCGCAAGCCAGGCCTCAACTACGGAAGAGGCAGACGAACACCGCCGCGCGGCGACCCCCGCTATCAGCAGACTCGTTTCGGGTTAGGATATGCCACCGCCCTTGCGACTTCTAAGTCAGATGAGGACATCTTTTCCCAGAACAGCTCCTCGCCCTCCGACTCACCTGATGCTCTCGAACAAACACTATCAGTAAATATGGTGGTGACAGATCCCTCAGGAGCGGATGAGCAGGACTCGGAACCGTTTGAGAATGACTCTTGGGCTCAGCAAATGGATACACAGTGGGAATTCCGCTTCGAGCAAAGAGAACCTCCCACCAAAGACGAAGTTATCCAAATCGATGTTGGGGGTGAACTTTCGCCAAAGCCAATATTTATCAGTAACAACCTTCCCCCAGCTGAAAGGGAAGAAGTTATACAGCTGATAAAGGAATACATCGACGTCTTTGCATGGAATTATGAGGACATACCAGGCCTGGACCCGAAGGTAGCTACTCACAAGCTCAATATATTGACCGATTCGAAGCCAGTAAAGCAGCACCAACGCCGGTTCCGCCCGGACATGATGGACGCCATTGAAGCTGAAGTCAAGAAGTTGATAGCCTGCAGTTTCATCCGGGAAGAACAACATCCTGACTGGGTTGCTAATGTTGTCCCAGTCATGAAAAAAAATGGAAAGTTACGTATCTGCATCGATTACCGAGATCTGAATGCGGCCTGCCCCAAGGATGAATTCTCTCTTCCCATCACTGACATCATGATCGACAACACCTGCGACTTTGAACGCATGTCTTTCATGGACGGGTTCTCAGGATACAATCAGATCAAGATGCATCCTGAAGACGAGAAGCACACCGCTTTCCGGACACCATTGGAAGTATATTGCTACATGGTCATGCCCTTCAGATTGAAGAACGCCGGGGCTACATACCAACGAGCTATGAGTAACATATTCTACAAGCATTTACGCAAAATAGTGGAATGTTACGTGGACGACATAGCCGTCAAGAGCCGCCTCAAAGGTGATCACATTCAAGACCTGAGGACGATATTCGAGTTAATGCGCCAACATCAACTCAAGATGAACCCTACGAAGTCCTTTCTGGGTGTATCTAGTGGCAAATTCCTTGGATTTGTCATTACCGCCAAAGACATCCAAGTGGACCCTGATAAAGTTCAGGCAATCGTGGAAATGCGACCGCCCCGTAATCTGAGGGAACTCAGGGGATTTCAAGGACGTCTGGCTTACATCCGGCGATTTATATCCAACCTCTCAGGGAGATGTCAGCCCTTCTCTCATCTCATGAAGAAAGGTGTATCCTTCGTATGGGACGAAACCTGGCAGCAAGCGTTCGAAGATATCAAGCGCTACCTCACCAGTCCACCAGTTCTGGTGCCTCCCGTTATGGGAAAACCGTTCTTGTTGTACGTCTGAGCAATGGATCATTCGCTAGGAGCTCTTCTCGCACAGAAGAACGATGTAGGGCATGAACAGGCTATCTACTACCTCAGCAGGATGATGGTCGGAGCCAAACACCGGTACAACCCAGTGGAGAAAGAATGCTTGGCTCTGATGTTCGCTATCCAAAAGACGCGGCACTACGTCACCGGCCAGACTATCCACATCATCTCCAGGATCAACCATCTTCGAGTACTGATGAGCAAGCCGAGCGTTCTAAATTCCCGACTCGTGACTTGGGCGATGCTGTTAACACCATATGATATGGTATACGTGCCGCAGAAGTCCATCAAAGGCCAAGCGCTGGCCGACTTCCTAGCTGCTCATCCGATCCCGGAAATCTCCAAACTATACGAAGACATCCCTGATGAGGTTGCAGAATGTAATTTCGCAAGGGAAATTAACGTATGGCGAATGTTCTTCGATGGCGCCTCCAGAACCGGTCCTAAGGGAAACATCGTTTCGGGAGTGAGAGTCGTCCTGGTCGTCCCTGATCAGCTCGTCATCTACCGAGCATATTCTCTTAGCGAGCCCTGCTCCAACAATGTGGCAGAGTACAACGCTCTACTGATAGGGCTCCAAGTTGCTAAAGAGCTGGGGGTAGAGTCCCTGGAAGCTTTCGGTGATTCTCTGCTTATCGTCAATCAAGTTAGGGGAATATATGAAGTCCGAAATCCAGAACTCATCCCCTATCACCAAGCGACGGTCGAGATAGCCATGACATTCAAGGAGTTCTTCCTAGAGCATGTACCTCGATCTCAGAATCTGGAAGCTGATGCCCTAGCCAGTCTAGGTGCGGATTTAGCTACTCCCGTAAGAAGGCAGGATTCGGTAATCCTTCTTAATAGAGATTTATTCTGTGTGAAGAACAGCTGTCACATAGAACGCAGCTACGCTGTTAACACCGATCCTCCTACGAGAGATTGGACAAGTCCCTTCATAGATTTCGTGGCATACGAAATCTTGCCGGAGGACCCCAAAGAAGCAGTATCCGTCAAGAGACGATCATTGCGCTTCTACTTTGATGCATCTTCACAAAGCCTATATCGCCGGACCTACGACGGATTACTATTGAGATGTCTCTCTAACGACGAAGCACAACAGATTATCAAGCTCACGACGGCGTATGCGGAGCACATCAACCCGGTCCTAAGCTACAGGATCGCATCAGGAGAATGGGCTATTACTGGCCTACTATGATCGCAGAAGCAATACGGTATGCAAGACATTGCAGAGCCTGTCAGGTTCATGCAGACTTCATACATCAACCGTTTGAACATCTATATCCTACGGTCGCATCCTGGCCTTTCGAAGAATGGGGTATGGATATCATCGGTCCTATTCACCCGTCTTCTTCCAGGGGTCACCAGTTCATACTGGCCATCATGGATTACTTCTCCAAATGGGCAGAGGCAATCCCTCTCGCTGAGGTAAAGGAATCTAATGTGATCAGCTTCATCAAGCATCATGTCATTTATCGCTTTGGGGTACCCCGGAGGATAATTCACGACAATGGGCCTCAGTTCATCAGCCAAGCGTTTCATCGATTTTGCGATAAAAATCGGATACACAATATTGCCTCTACGGCATACTATCCAACTGCTAATGGTTTGGCGGAAGCTTTCAACAAAACCATTATCAAACTCTTGAAGAAATTCGTCTCTTCAAATAAGAGAGATTGGAATGAGAAGCTGGGCGAATGTCTCTGGGCATACCGTACAACGGTGCGGACGCCGACAGGCTGTATCCCGTTCTCGCTGGTCTACGGGAGCGAAGCAGTTCTCCCCGTTGAAATCCAGATCCCGTCGCTCAGGATAGCCGTGACTAATGAGCTGACTCGAGAAAAGAATGACCTGTTAAGGCTCCAAGAGCTGGAAGGATTAGACGAGAAATGCCTCCAAGCTCAACAGCGCATCGCGCTCTACCAAGCACGCATTTCCAGAGCTTTCAATCATAAAGTAAAGGAAAGGGTGTTCAAAGTCGGCGAGCTAGTTCTAGCCGTGAGAAGGCCGATGATCCTTACTCACAGAAGTAAAGGCAAATTCCAGCCCAAGTGGGAAGGTCCTTATGTGATCGAGACCTCGGGATCCTCAACACCAAAAATGCGGAGGGGACGAGCAACCGTCTCCTTCCTCCTCTTACGAAGGGAAGCTTCCTTCGGAGCAGAAGCTCGCCGCTTCCCAGAAGAGACTACCAGAGCCCCCGCAGGCGGAGGCACTTCGCACCTCGGCACCGGCACCAGAGGCTCATCCGGAGTACCAGACTCCTCACCCTCGTCAGAAGAAACCGAGGGGACTTCAACTCTTCCCCCGGGCTTGGGGGAAGGCACCCTGAAGCTTCCACGCGTGTCAAAATCGTGATGGAAGGTGTTAATCGCCACAAAGAACTGGGCGTAGGAATGAAGGATGCGCAGCTCCGTGGAAGTTGTAACGACCGGCACGATAAAGATTGCCCCCGTACAACCCATGATGAAATATCGCCACCCTCTAGCTCCATCAATGAGTCCGCCCCTGGACCTGAAGCTGGTAACGGCATTGCCTACATGCAACTGATCGTACCCAAACTGCCTGGCAAACCGACTAGGCAAATAGGGCTCGAAGAAGCAGTAATCTTCGCTCCTGTACAGCAGATGGGAGGGTCTAATACAGACCAACCAGTTAAAAGCTTCCGGGGAAAGGTCAGTCTTCTCTCCACCTGAATCCTCAAGCCGTACCCCCGATTGATTGCGATGTACGGAGGGGACAATGCAGAGGATCTTCCAGCCGTGGCTGAGGTTCAACACCAGCCGACAGTCTAAGACTGTGTTCACATTCCAGGAGGAATCCTTGTAATTCAGCAAGAATATACCCCCCGAGCTGCTACCGGAGCCAGGAGACATCACCCGGGGATTGTGGAGAATTAACCATCCCAACAAGTATAGGTATGGTAATTCCACCCTGGGAAAACTCTCACGCCGAGCTTCGTCGACGAGCAACCCATCAGTTATGGCTCTCAGGCTAGCCTATATACGGCACACCATGGCGGGAAGCAAGCCCAGTCTTGCCCCGAACACCAGGCGCACCGCCGGCCACAGGATGTTCCGGTGAATACGGTCCGCGGACGCTGTGCCAGGCACTACTACTCGACGCAGCCATATGGAGAGAAAACCAGCCAACTGGGCTTCCTTAGACAGAGGCCGGTGACAGCGCCTCAAGTAACTGCAGGCCTTAGTGCCTTCGGGGTACTTTCCTACCCCCTCGACGAGAATCTGATCCGGAGCTGTAGCCTCCTCCATAAGACCCTCGACGACCTGGGCGCTAAGCACGCCCAAACAGTTCACGGGCTCATTTTTCCCCCCGAGGCTTTCTCCGACTTAGCAGCCCTAGCTCGGTGGAAGAAGAGGTAGGACATCCACTTGGTGGTATGAGCCAAATCAGAAGGCTCGTTATAAAAAGTGGTGCACGCGAAGTATTGACACATCAGCTCCTGAAATACTTCCGCCACCCGAGGGTCCAAATCCCCCAACTCCTGGTTGGTGGGAACATACTCTTCATATGGGGTATCCCCCATCGGCAGTCTCGAGACAACTGCCATCTCGTGGAGCGCCAATCCCAACTCCCCCAGTGGAGTGGCAAAGGTCCCAGTGAGCGGAATGTACCGCTCCATCAGCGCCAGGAACAAGTTAGGGTTCAGAGGCAACCCAACGCTCATCGCACTCACAGCGGCATATAGCCCAATGACCTCCAGCTCTCTCCGAAAGTGCTTCAAGGCCCAGCCAACTAAGCATGTCCATCGGGAGTTCGTTGGGGCGATCCACCCATTACACCGAGGATTCTCCTTGGGATATACCCCGCCTCGTCCCATGAAGTCGTTGCAGAAGGTCGACAATTGGACCGGCTGGATCACTGAGCTGTCTTTACTCGGGACACTACCCGGGCAAAGTCCCCGAAACAACGTCACAAAGCCGGAAGGGCGACTGACAAACGACCCCCGGTCAGCTCCTTTGAGATGAAAGATCTTTCCCGGCTTACCGTGAAGATCAGGAGTCAGCATCCACGACATCTTCCTGGGATGCGTCGCATGAGAGAAGGCCGAGATGGGATAATCCCTCGGCATCGTTGGCAAATACAAAACCAAATTCCCGGCAGGGAAAACCCAGGGCTCCCTCTTGGGCCTCGTCTGGGACTGTTTGTCAATCATGTCCCCAAAGAGAAAAGCCAGCTTTATGTACTGCTCCCTGTCTACGTAGGTCAGGGGCTCGCCATTAATCATGCTCAGCAGCGTCCGCTCGCCCTGAGCCGATATCAGAAACCCCCTTCCCTCAGGATACTGGGGTTCGGAGATGGGAAATGCCACGTGGGACAGATCCTCCAGATAATTCGAGTGCAGCATCCCGGCAGCGGATTCCATCACCTCGGCCAGTGGAGACTCCCCCAGATCAACTGCAAAAGTGCAAGGGAGATATGTCATTACAAATCTTGCATAAACGTACAGACCAAAGAAACGACAGTCTGTGCTCTACGCAGGATCGTAACCATTTGGTTATTTTACGCCGGAAGTCCCCTCCACAAGCGTAAAAATCAAAATTTATGATATACGCCCATTTTCGATAGCCAGAGCTTTTACGCTCAGGGCTACGAAAATATGGAGTCTTTACGCTGGCACATTAGAAATGTGGGCGTAAAAGATGAAAACGCCTCCGTGCATCATCTTCCTCCAAAGAGGCTATCAGCACAGAAGACGACCTAGCGCGGTTACGTTCAACGTGTGCGAAGGATTTTTTTTCCGTCGTTTTTGTCACCCCAAAGGCTCTACCTCTAAGGCCGGGTGCGCTGCTCGTCGGCGGGATACTTTGCTTGGAAGAAAGTTCGCCTTGCCCAACCAGAGACTCCCTCGCCGGGGCAGAAGAATGAGATGAAGAACCTATGCTCTTTCCCTTAGCGGAGGGGGTTTATTTCGGCGCCATTTCTGAAGACTCGAAGTACTCGGAGAAGGAACGAAGAAAAACTCGAACAGTCGAAAGCTCTCTTTCGCAGAAGACAGATAAAAAGTTTTTCTCTCAAAAACTTGGGGTATATATAGTCTGGGTCGACTCCTCGAATCCTCGGACGAACTCCTCGAGACCCTAACCAAATCTCGCAGATTGGTTATGATTGGATGCTACGTAAGTCCACTACCCTTGGAAGACGGACAGTCAGCGAATTCGAAAGGTTTTTCGTGCAAAACGGTTCAGTGGGTTCTACGCTAACGGAGCTTTCTACGCTCGACAGCAACGGATCTACGATTTTACGCTCGCAAGCTACAAGTCTATGGTTTTACGCCCGGATGCCTTTGTGCTCGGTAGCTTTTATGCTCGAGAGGCCACAAACCTACGACTTACGCTCAGCAGATACCAAATCGACGATCTCACGCTCGGTGGCGCTCAGTTTACGCTCAGAAGCAACAGATCCGTAAAATTTCACGCTCGAAGAAATTTTCTTTTCAGGAGCTACAAATCAAACAGTTCTACGCTAAAGGAGTTTTCTATGCTCGACGGCTACGAATCTACAGGTTTACGTTCGACAGCTATAAGTCTATGGTTTTATGCCCGGATGCCTTTGTGCTCGGTAGCTTTTATGCTCGAGAGGAAACAAACCTACGACTTCACGCTCGGGAACCACAAGTCTACGATTCCGCGCTCGATGGTGTTTTACGCCCAGAGGTTACAAACTGATGATTTCATGCTCCAAGACTTTCCGTATATTCGAAACAATCCCCAAAGCGGTCAATTGCAAAGAGTTCACACAGAAGATACTCGTTCTTGACCCAAAGCATCCCAAGAACCCGAAACATACAGAGTTCAAACATTGAGAAATTACTCTTCTCGGGTCCAAAATTGGAGGTTCATCCAGATTCCAGTCTGAACATCTCGTCTTTCAAGATGGCAAACTCAGTTAGACAGCCATTTCCCGACCCTGTTCCAAGGGATTTTTTGGGAAGTCATTCTTGAAGACGAAGTCTGAGCAAAAATTTTGTTTATCAGAAGTTCAGAGCTCTACGCGGTTCCTCAGTCCCTAGCAACAGGACAGTTCTAAAATGTTCAAAATGCTCTATAGTGTTCTATGGACTATTCGCTATGCGTAAAGGACATGGCCTAATACTCTTTCTATCAGAGTCGGCATAAAGATTCAGACGTGTCGAAGCTACACATATTCAGACTTCACAGCAACATATGGAAAGACGATCATATGGAGAAGAAGACAATTTTATTAAAAGATTAAGTCATGATTACGTATGAGAGAAATCCAAATCTATAACGGTTTTTCTCTATCTTTCATGATTACATATGAGGGAAGCTCCGTCGACAAAGGAGTCCCCCATCGTCATATAAAGATCACCCAGAAGCTGTTCTGACAGGTTCTCACATGGGTGGAGATCTTCCTCTTCTTCGAAGACAGTTCATCGACTACCACAGTCATGAACAAGAAGATCCTCCATTCGCCATGGCCCATCCAGTTGAGGTTTCTTTAACCCAACTCGATCGAGGACGATAGATTACGGTTTGTCTAATCTCGTCCGCGGGGATCTCAGGAGAAAATATACAGCTTGCCAGCCGTATGGTGAAATATGATCCTTCCCTTCTTCCGGAAGAACCACCATACAAAGTTGCTGATTATCCCGAGCAAGGGAGGCTAAGATATCCTTCCATGATCCATCATTGTAGTGGACATTTGCTCGAAGACGCCGTCTTTTTTGGCTCCCTATATGCTGGAAGAACATGATCTCCTTCTTCCTCAGGTCGACCCGACGAACTCCGGCGATCATCTCTGCATGGTGATGGGAATGTGGTGAGAACAGGTTCACCCCCCAGCCTTTTTATAAGCAAAAGAGATCACAACGGTCCCCAATAAATCCGCCATAAAGTCCGCATCGACCGTTTCAACGCTCCATTCAGAAACGTGTAGAGTTACGAGGGGCCGTTCATGCTTCATTCAAAGCGTTTCAAATTCCGAGGAATTAAAAAGCTTTGAAGGGGGTCTTGTAGAAGCATGAAAAATATGCTGGGAGGATCTATGCAGCCTCTTGATGTAGAGCAGCATAAACAGAGGCCTTCAGAGCCATCAAGCGTACAAATAGAGCTTTTTGCGCTAAAACACAGCATGAAGTATAAGCTCAAAGGACCATCCGCGTAAGTACAGTACGTCCAGGCCGCTCCAGCGTAAGACAGAGTTCTTCATCGCCTCCATGGCGTAAAACTCAGCCGCTCTCAAAGCAGTATTAATGCGTACGAGGAACGCTTCGTCTTCCCCAAAATGAACCTGTCAAGTCACTCAGTGAACCTGGCCTCTGACTCCTGACAAAAAGTGCTGCACGGCTACCCAGACGACGGCTGGAAACGATGACAGACCCCTCGGGACGCGCCCCACAGTATGATGGCGGATCTCGGCATTTAATGCAGAGGATTTGGTTAAAATATCACCAAACCGTCGGTTACCAAAGTCCCCCCAGCGTAAACCGCTCTTTCGCGTACAAGAGAATACGCCGCCTTGTTTTACACAGGCAAACATGAGCTGTTTTACGCTTCGCAATAGACAAACCGCCTGCCACGTCAAAAGCTGCACTTCGTACAGGGCCTGAGGCACGTCTCTACGTCAAATTGCACAGAGCGGTGACAGTTTCCCTCAAGACACGTCTCTGCGACGGATGCACAGAAGGGCTGCAGACCTTCAAAATACGTCTCCGCATTTACTGCACAGGATGGTGGCAAATCTCTGTAAGAGATTTGATTACACCTTCGAAAGCCGTAATTCCGGCGAAGACGTCCACATCAACACTCTGGCACGGTACGCAGCGGCTTCTACGCCCATTCAGGATCTGTGCTCATTCGACTTCAAACGCCCACTCAGTCTCTACGACCATTCGGCTTCTATGCCTGTTCGGCTTCTATGCCTGTTCGGCTTCTATGCCTATTCGGCTTTTACGCCTGTTCGGCTTCGATGCCTATTTTGGCTTCTATGCCAGGGGTGACAGTCATTTGGCTTCTACGCCAACCTCTTCTATACGAGGGATACCTACCTACGTGGCTTCTACGCCGTGATCTTCGCAGAAGATATACGTGTTTTGTCCTCTTAGTTGGACACGCGTCACATGCTCACTCAAAAGGTCATTTATACGCAGGCATTGTTATTTTAACCGTTGTGTAAAAGGGTGCTGTACTGTCCACTCCTCGGTTGTTACACCGACGGAGTGGTCACTGTCACCAAAACTCTATAAATAGAGACCCCTATCAATGGGGAACAAGGTCGACAATTTGGAAGATCGAACCAGGTCGGAGAATTGATAAAAAGAGAGAGAGAGAGAGAAAGAGAGAAGAGTCCGGAGCTCAGGCAAAGAGTAGGGATCGACGACCTTGGCATCGTGCATCCACCCTCTCCTGCAACCTTCGAAGCTGCTTCCCGTCTTCCACGGAACTTCTTCAACATCGTGTGGTCCAAGGGATAAAGTGATCGACTGCAGATCAGACACCTATAGCAATATTTACCCAGATTAAATAAATTGTACTCCCATATCCTCGTATAGGATTACATTGTACAAGTTTGTTTGTAAACCAAAGGGCGCGGGTTTCGTATAAACCCTGTCATTGAAATACACTTTTATTCTTTCGTTTAATACCACAAACAAACCGCTCGGTGCATCGCGTCCTGTGGCGATCGCGAACCGCGATCCAAAAACAGAAAAAACAACGACCCAATTCACCCCGGAACTGGGTACGCCCCGCCAAACGGGACGACTTGGTCAAGCTCGATCTTCACACATACGTGCGCGCCGTCAATACGGACGTGTAGTATTTTGCAGAAGTCGATTCGGGTGTGCAGGCAAACCGGGATCAACGCGTATCCGCGGACAACGCCCCGTATCCGACTTTTCTGGATCATACCCTAACTTTGTGTACACACGTTGGATTGAAACAAAACTTGCGCCATCGGACTCGTAATGATACGCTGGACCTGTGACCCAAGTTTGGTTCGATTCCGAGAACGTTGACGAAATCGCGTGTCGTAGGCCCCACAAGCTCCACTCGACGGGCGATTTTGTGATCGGCTCATCGAAATCCAATTCTGGAAGTTCCGTTGGGTTCGTATCATCGTTCCTGACCTGTTGACACTAATTTGGACAGATTTGGAGACTTTTGACCTTGACATGTTTTTCGGTGCAAAGCGGGCCCACATGTGGACCCCGTTTTGACCCGAAATTACCGTTTTGCCCTTGTCTCCAAATTGGACTCAATGACAGGCGTTTTTAGCTATTTGATATCTTTTGAGCATGATGGTAATATTTATTTCAGCATCCGGAGACATTTCTAAAAATTTCCCGAGAATAGAACCGTAGTTGGAATCCAAACATCAAGCAAGTACCTGTACTTCAAGTTTATTCTTTATATTATGGTAATTAGTTCCTTGCTCTACTAGCACCATTGGATGATTACACTTAGTGTTAGGATTTGGATTTCATGTCTTGCTTTTCGTGTCGGGAGGGAGAATACTAGGAGGCATGTAGTTTACCCTTCCCCCTGTCCTGACTGATAGCTGTTGATACGCGACTGTACCATCAGCTGGATACTCGATTATTCCTGACTGATAGCCGTCTATGACGTGCCTGATTAACCTTATAACCCCCTACATGCCAACTATGTATTCTAAATACAAAATCACACACACATAATTTCTTGTCTTGTTGCAGTTCTATTTTCTTGTCTCATTATCTTCCTGTTTTACTCATATCCCTGATTTATAGCAGTTAACTCTTAGTTCATTTTACTACTTATTATGCATGTTCTTATCATGATACTTAGTCAGTTTTTACTACTTATCATAATTATTTAGTTTAAGCTTTGTTGTGTATTGGTACTTTGCTCCTTTCCTGACTGGATCCGTTGACATTTATTTAGGCAATGATGGGGACTATGCCCCCACCTTTTATGGCCCATATGGCGTAGCAGATGATATATTTGAGGAGCTGGTTCCTACTCAGGAGACTACTTTTGAGGAGTAGTTAGCCAGTTAGCTAGTATTTTTCTTTCAGCATAGTACTCGGGTTTGTCCCCGATTTATCTTCTGGTTCTGTAATAAACTGTGGATTGGTTTGTCACAATTTGTCTTATGAAATATTAGCATTTCTATTTCCTATTATTATCCTTGCCTATTTATTTATTGTGAATGAGCTAGAATTAAATTTATCTGTGAATATGATGTAGACAGCGTACTACCGCCGATACTGCGGCGTAGGCTGGACGTACTCACGAACCGGTACCCGATTCATCTGGGTGCGGGTCATGACAGATATAGATGAGCAGGAGTATCCGCAGGAGTATGGACTTGGACCTGACGCTACTTATCAAACTGAGGAGGTCTTATCTTCGGAGTATATATGATTCATTGCAGTTGTTTAGAGATTCTAGTTGCTATTCTTTTAGAGACATTTATTTTATAGTAGAGTTGATTCCCTTCTCTCTTTAGTAGTTTTAGTATAGTCGATTGCAGTAGATTTGTTTCCATCCGACTATCGTACTTTGAGACTGCTTATTTGATATTCAGTTATTATTTCCCATTTATCTATTATTTGTGCTGTGGATAAGATATAGATTGCGTATGACTTATTATGACAGTATAGTCGATTGCATATGGCCTGGCTGATCATACGTACGGTGTATGATCATACGTATAAGGAACAAGACATGCATAAGGAGGGTATGATCACATATCTATACTAAAATACTCTCCACCCCCGACTGGTATAATAGATCAAACCATGGTATGCTATGGCACGGGATTCTCTAGGAAGGTAGCAAATTTCCCCAAAAATTAGTGTCTGTACATGCACAAGATAATCAATAAAATAAGACTTGCACAAGATACACCATATACAAGAAATAACATCTCATGACGAGATTCGAATATACCAATCCGTGTAACCATCATGTCAAAAAAACATGGATATCTATACTAGATACAATGAACATAGAGGATATCATAAATGAGAAACTATCAGAAAATGTACTCGCCTGAAGTCCAATGAATAGTCTCACAGATGTCTGATACGGTGCCTCGAAGACCTAGATGTAGAATACAACATCAATACCAGGTTTCGGAAAGAAAATAAATTAAACTAGTCAACTTCTAGGTCAACAAGTCAACTCTAAGTCAAAGTCAAACTAGGTCAACTCTAAGGTCAACTATGGTCAACTATGGTCAAACTATGGTCAAACTATGGTCAAACTATGGTCAACTATGGTTAACTACCTACTTCTAGGTTGCAAGAGTCTACCACAAAGATATTGGGTTCAAACACTAAAGTCTAGGTCATAAACTATATCTTAGGATACTAGGATACCATATCTCTGGATACGTAAGACAATAGGTAAGGTATCACATATTAATATCAAATAATTATTTATTATATAAATCCTAATTACAAACATTATTAGATGCCTTGGTTTTGAACCAACTTGGTATCACAACACTAAACCATAATATTGATACCCAATACCAATACCTTGGTGATCCCCAATTACCTTGGTACTTACCTTGGTATCTCAAGGTAATACCCACTACTTTACTTATGCTAACTAACCTTAAATATAATATATGCTACCCTAATTATTATACATATAGTATACTATAATACAAGTAGCAATTAAGCACATATTTACGTATATATTAATTACCATATATATATAGCTATTCATATATACATATCTAATATATATATAACTGCCAAACTGTCGCTAAAACCCAGACAGCTGTCGCTGAAAACTGCTGATACTGCTGATACTCTGCTATTTTAGTGACAGATTCCTAATGTTGTTGCCAAAAACCGTCGTTGAAGCCCCTGATACGGCTGCTAATACTGCTGTTATAGTAACAAACTTCTGCAGTTTGTCACCGAAGCCCTTGCTGCTGATGCTGTTGTATATTGCTGCTGCTGCGACACTTTTCAGCGATGCTAATGCGGTTGCTGCTACTGCTGCTTCTGCTTCTGCTTCTGCGCCACCACTGCTGTTGCTATAGCTCCTGCCCTCAAATATATATATATATATATATATATATATATATATACAAAATATATATAATAATATATATATAACCCATAATATATATATATATATATATATATATATATATATATATATATATATATATATATATATATATATATATATATATATATATATATATATATATATAATACTACTAATAACTATACATATATATATAGTAATATGTACAAATACCATATAGCAACATACACACATATACATAGTAATATGTTTATAACAATATACGTACGTATACGTACATATAAACATATATACCAAATAAAACATACATTATATGATTATAAACAAATATAATTATCTATTAACATATACATATTTATATATATACTATAATATATATACATGTAGAAGAATAGTTACATACAATATATACACATATAGTATATACATTGGTGCATAGATCTAAGACTCAACATTACATAAATATATACCCACAACATTATATATATATATATATATATATATATAATTGCACTTCTCCATGAAATAGGAATACAAGAGAATTAGTTTTACAATTAAATTGCACACACATGAACGTATCACCTTGTATCCCACTAGATCTAGGATACGCATGCGACACGAGTCTACTGCACATCCAAACGTACCTCAAATGACACAAACAAGTCATACATATTATTTATGAACAATACGAAGAGTCAAATACAATTTTACGTGTCCGTGTCAAAATATGACATGCTCAAAGTCCCGTGTCGGAGGAAAAATCCCTAAATCAACACATATCACCAAATTATTGGGATACGACCTACATGTACCCATTTGTGGACACGACACTAGCACCAAACACATAAGCACATGTCAAATTGATCTATAGGACCAATTGACACACATAACAAATGTCAATCTCGGAATTTTTCTAAAATTGACACAAAAGTACCATAACTTTCACAATAGGCCTCCTATGAACACAAAACCAATTCCTATGGGTAGCCTATGCATATGGATTGATTTCTTATAGTTAAATCTCATATTTAGAACCTATATTAAGGGAAAAAATTGAATTATACCTATTGAAAGATGGATTCCTAATGAAACCTCCAAATATAATAAAATTGGCCTCCAACTTGTAGATCCTTGCTTCTCTTTGTAGATCCTTGCTTCCTCCTTCTAGATCCTTGCTCCACTAGCCTCCAATGGTGATTTGGGAATGAATTGGGATAAAATTTGGTAGAGAAATAAAGTGGGAATGAAAGAATTTTGTTGAGAAAAATTCTAAATCTAGTTTCCAAATGAAAAGAGAAGAGAGAAATTTCCTCCCTCTTTAAATATAGGTCGGCCCCCTCTACCCCTTGCTCAAGCTACTATCTATTGTCGATTATACCCCTTGGGACCCCTCATAAAGAAATAATTAAGGAGGGAAGCTTATAGTCTAATGGTTTAATTAATTTAATCAATCTCCTAATCAATGGGCTTTCTAATTGGGCTCAAATCTAACAATTAATATATGTTGGTCCATGAGTCTAAACTAAACTAGTTAGGTCCACTAACACAAGTCCAAAATAAATAACTAACATATAACAACATTTAAATAATATAACAAATAATTATTATCATGCACAATATTTAATTAATTATAAAATTATTAAAATATCCTTTCCTAGAAAATATGGTAGTGACAGTCCATACTCTACCCACTCCAAATATACACCTAGATCATACTAAATACAAGATATAAACATAGATAGAGGAACTTATAACTAATATAGATAGATATATCATATATATAACTTAATAACAATACTTAATTAGCTATACACAAGTCTAAATAAATTTGAAAGCAAAATAATAAATACGTGGAGTGCACCTCACCCGTATCACACTCAATCTATGATACGCTTGTGATACAACTCCAATACACCACCAAACGTATCACGAATGATATGAGCAAGTCTAGAATCATAATTATGAACAAAATAAAGTGCTAGCTATACAACTACGTGTCCGTGTTAATATATAGCACATGTAAACGTTAATATATGGCACGTGTAAACCCCCGTATCGAAGACAAAAAATCCCAAAATCAACTCGTATCCCCAAATTGCCATGATACGGCCTACACGTATCCATTTGTGGACATGAAACTAGCCTCACACGTTCAAACACATATCAATTTGTTCTAATTGACCTATTGACAAACGCATGGTGGACCAATTTTGGATTTCCCACAAAATTGACATAAAATACATGGTAACTTTTATAATAGGGGTCCTTTGTAGTCAATTCTTCTTCCTATAGGTAGCCCTAGTACATGTGAGGGTTCCTAATGAATTAATTTTGAAATAACTAAAATATTCTTCCTAAAAAATGTGGTAGTGACAAGTCTACCCCCCTTAAAATAATTTCGTCCTCGAAATTCAAAAACAAAAATATCCCTATAAAAGAAAATTAGAACTAGAAAGAACATACCTCAAGTCACAAATAGATACGGGTACCGCTCTCGCATTTCATCCTTCCTCTCCCAGGTAGACTCACCCGGAGATTGATGCCTTCATGCGACGTGTACCATAGGAATGGTCTGGTTTCTCAACACCTTCTCTCTCCGATCCAGAATCTCAACTGGCTGCTCTAGATAGCTGAGAGTAGGTCCCAACTCTATCTCCGAGTGATCTAATACGTAACTAGGATTCGCCGCGTACCGTCTCAACTATGACACATTAAATATGTTGTGAACTCCCTCCAATACAGGTGGTAAGTTGAGTCTATAGGCAACTGCACTAACTCTCTCGAGAATACTGAAGGGTCCGATAAATTACGGACTAAGCTTCCCGCCTCCACCGAAGCGAATCGTGCATCGTGTCAGAGAAATCATCAGAAACACCAGCCCTCCAACCTAGAACAAACACAACCTTAAGAACTTAATCTATAACAAACAACCAATATTAAGCACAAAATAAAAACATAAAAACTATACCTCAAATTCCAAGGGTCTCCGGTGGCTATCAGCCCAATGTCGATGTTTGTCATACGCCACCCGAAGTCTATCTCTAATCAGGTTGACCTTCTCCGCTATATCCACCACCATCTCTTCTAGCCCGAGCAAATCTCTCTCTCCAATATTATCCCACGACAAAGGAGTGCGACATCTCCGACCGTACAGAGCCTCAAATGGTGATATCTCTATACTTGCCTGGTCGTTGTTATTGTAAGCAAATTCTACCAAATGGAGATGGTCCTCCCAAGATCCTCCAAAATATAGTACACAGGTGTACAACATATCCTCGAGAGTCTGAATGGTCCTCTTTGACTCTCCATCTATCTAGGGGTGATAAGCAGTACTGAACTTGAGCTGGGGCCCAAGCTTGCCTGCAAACTTCTCTAAAAATGAGAAAGGAAATAACGATCCTGATTCGAGACTATGCTGACGAAAACCCCATGTATCATGACTATCTGCCTCACATATATCTCTTCCAGTTTCTTCGTAGACATACCCATCTTAAAAGGCAAAAAATAGGCCGACACGGTCAACCTGTGAACGATGACCCAAATTGCGTCTTTCTCTCCTGAAGATCATGGAAGTTCAGACACAAAATCTATAGTAATGTGCTCCCACTTCCACTATGGAATCGATAATGGCTAAAGTAAACCGCCTGGCCTCTGCCTCTTGGCTTTCACCTGCTAGCAAACTTAGCATCTGGATACAAACTGTGCTACATCCCTCTTTATGCCATACTACCACACTCTCTCTCGCATATCCCAATACATCTTGTTGGCACCTGGATAAATGGAATACTGAGTGTGATGCACTTCCTGTAATACCTCCTCCCATAACTCTCCACTAGGCATACACAGTCTAGTACCATGTCGCAAAGAACTATCCTCAGCAATGGTAAAATTATCCTCCAATCATACTCTCACCTGAGCTCTAATGCTCCTCAGGGACACATCCTAATACTGGGCTGCCTTGATCCTGTTCATCAACTCTGAGTGTATCTGTAGACCCAACATCTGTATTATAATCCCAGGAACTATCACCTCAATGCCCAAGCTCTCCTGATCCTCCAAGAAATACCGGTCCTGCATCAACAATATAGCTACCGGATACTTGCTCAAGGCATCGACAACTATATTGGCCTTCCCTGTATAATACTGTAAGGATATATCAAAATCCTTCATCAGTTATAGCTAACGATGCTGCCTCATATTCAACTCCTTCTGAGTGAAAACGTACTTCAAGCTTTTGTGGTCTGTGAAGATCTCCATACGCTCTCCGTACAGATATTATTTCTATAACTTTAAGGCAAAGATAACCGATGCTGCCAACTCCAAATCGTGGGTAGGATAGTTCTTCTCATGAGAATATAATTTCCTGGATACATAGGCAATTACCTTCCCATTCTGCTGAAGAACATAATCCAAACCTTTCCCCGATACAGCACTATAGATAGTGAAACCTCCAAACCCTAATGGCAACGTCAAATTAGAGCAGACGTCAACCTCATCTTCAGTTCCTCAAAAGCAACCTGATACTCCTATGTCCAAATAAACTCTATGTCCTTCCTGGTGTCTGGTTATCGGCTCAGCAATCCTCAAAAATCTTGCACAAACTTTTTTGTAGTACACTGCTAGACCCAAGAAACTCCTGATCTCTGCCACAGAACTCGGGGTCTTCCAAGACTCCACTGCTGTGATATTATTCCGGTCCACTAAAATACCATCACCAGTCACACCATATCACAAGATCTCCACCTTGTCTAGGAAGAACTCACACTTGGACACCTTCCCATACAACTTTTGCCTCCTCAACACATCTAACACAGTCTGCAGATGCTCCATGTTCTCCTCTAGCATCTTCGAGTATATGAGGATGTCATCGATGAACACCACTACGAACTTGTCAAGGTACTGATGGAACACATTGTTCATCAAATTTATAAACACTGTCGGGGTATTAGTTAATACAAACGGTATCACCATGAACTCGTACTGGGCATACCGAGTCCTAAAAACAGTCTTCAGAATGTCCTTCGATTTTACTTTCACCTGGTGGTAGCCTGATCTCAAGTCTATCTTAGAAAATACCTTGGCACCACTCAACTGATCAAACAAGTCATCAATCCATGGCAACGAATATTTATTCTTGTTAGTGAGATTATTTATTGTCCTGTAATTAATGCACATGCACACCGATCCATCCTTCTACGGTACAAACAATACCGGAGATCCCCATGGTGAAGAACTGGGCATGATAAATCCCTTATCCTGTAGTTTATCCACTTACTTCTTCAGTTCAACAAGCTCGCTGTTTTTTACTCTATAGACATGTTATAAAATTGGCTCTGCAACTAGCACAAGTTTATAGAGAACTTAATATCTCGGTCTGGCGGCAATTATGGCAATTCCTCAGAAAATACATCCCAGAACTCTGCTATCAAGAGATGCAATAACTCCTTATCTTGTCCCATAGCTCCATAAAAAATGCCTTCTCCCAACTTCGAAGCTCGTCTAGCAAACTCAAACTCTGGCTCTGTCACGACCCGCACCCGAAAAAATTGGGCATGAGTCCTGGGTACGTCCAGCCTACGCCGCAGCATCGGCGGTAGAATGCTGTCTAGGTCAACTATCTAGCTAACAATCTCACGCAATCAATATATAAACCTGTCAAGATCTTAACTCCAAACGGAGGAGCAATATCATAACGATAATCATAATGTACTCAATCACGAATCTAAGCACGATAAGATAACAAAGAAGACTAACAGCTCCAAATTCTAAACAACTGCAACTAAAAACAACCACAACATCAATAATAATAATACAACATCCTGAATCAAATATAATACAAGGTCTCAAACCAAAATCGGAGACAAATCCGGTGCTAAAAGCTAACAAAAATAACAACAAGGTCTTAGTGATCCCGGCTACCAACTCGGAAATTACTCCTAAACTAGAGGGTCCCTGTCTGCACCATCGACAGGCTGAGGTCCATAAAATGTTAGACACCACTCCTCCGGATACTCTAAAAAAAATATGTCCAGTCAGGACTGGAGCAAGTACACCTCTAACAGCAGTTCCAGTTAAATAATAAAAACTATAAAACAGTTATAGCAAGTAGCAAGGTAAAGGAAATAAAGTATAAAATAAGGAAATATACATATCACTGGTGCATAAAGGTAAAGATGTATGGATATCAGAGCAAGATAGTAATGAATGCAACATACATAAAATCTAAACAAAGATCAAGTACGTGCACAAAAACGTGTAGTGAGTCCAGCATGAAATACATGTAGTGAGTCAATTCCAGAAACTATAAGTGAGACCAGCAAGAAATGCAAGTGAGTCCAGACTATAAAGAATGAACTCGTGTCTTTGAAATACCTGTTTCGATATGTAAACGGCTAGGGGGTAAGTACGGCTCACCGCGCACTGGGTGCGCGGCTGCTATCATTCCAGATTAGACCAGAGAGGGTGATTCCTGATGATTCCAGATGGGAATATTTATATGTCTACTCGAGTATTTCCCCGCCCAGACTAGTACAAGTGAATCCAAGACCCGACATGTAAATCAAGGATGAGTCCAGCCTAAAATATGAGTGATGCCTGTAGTGATGCCTGTAGGTGATGCCAGTAGGTGATTCCAGAATAGAGGCCAAAAACATGAAATATACATGTCGCAAGTAAATGAATCCAGAAATACCAGTCTGTGTCATGCCAGAAAAATTAGATAATACTATACTAGAAGCTGAATCATAATAATCATCAGATAATGGAAACTATCAGAGAATGTACTCGCCTGACGTCCTGAGCAACTGGCGATCCGAACTGGTGTCGGAAGGACCTATTATGAAAAGCAAGATTAAACAGATATAAAATGACTAAAAATAGGCTTCTAGGGTCGTTCTAGGTCAAACGGGTCAAACCGGTGAAATCTGGGTCAAAAAGTCAACTCTGGGTCCAAAAAGTCATCTCTGGGTCCAAAAAGTCAATCCTGGGTCAAAACTAGGTCAAAAGTTGGCTTTGGTGGTCAACCGGGTCAACTACGGTCAACTCTAGGTCAAACTAGGCTGCCCCTAAAATTTTATGTCAAAACTAGGTCATTAAGCTAATAAACCCTCAAACTCGCCTCCTTGAGATACCGAGATACCCTCGGTATCCGATACCTCAACCTACGCTATACGCCCCGTCTATACCCTCTAAAATATATACTAGCAAGCATAAATATATATAACTATTTATATAAAAGCAACTATAACCTTATTCCTAGGCTAAAACTTAATACCTTGCCCCGACACTCAATACCTTGAGTATCTCAAGGTATTGAGATACCTTACCCTCTAATTCTAGGTAACTTAGCTAGCTATCTATATATATATATATACTTATATATATACTACTATATGTAATATTAATATATATATATATATATATATATATATATATATATATATATACATATAAGCTAGTATTATGCTACCTTAATATCTTATCTCTCTTACCTTACTACCCTCAATACCTTGGGTATCTCGAGGTATTGAGATACCCAACTATTCCCCTCTCTAACACTAACCATAGCTAACTATCTAGCATATAATATATATATATATATATATATATATATATATATATATATATATATATATATATATATATATATATATATATATATTCCTAGCTATATATCTAGGCTAACATATATATATATATATATATCCACACATACACATATATGTATATATATATATATATATATATCTATACTCATACATATATATATATCTATCTATACTAATATCTATGTATCTATCTATCTATATATATATACATATCTCTATATATATACACATATATAAAGAAGGGGGAGGGGGAAAACTGGATCGAGCGCGCAGGCTGAAACCGCGTGCTGCCGCTGCCCTGCTGCTGCTGCTGCTGCCGCGCCTGCACGCACGCTGCTACAGCGTGCTGCTGCGGCACGTTGCCGTTGCTGCTGCGCCTGAGTGCAGTTGCTGCTGCTGCTGGCGCGGCGCTGCTGCTTCGTTCCGCGGCGCTGCTGCTTCGCTCCGCGGTGCCACGAGCGCCTACTGTTGCTGCGCTCGCTCGCTCTACGCTGCTGCGACGCCTGCAACTCCTCTCGCTCGACCACACACACACAAACACGAAAACACAATCACACATACACAGACACTCACATATATACATATATATATAAAACTATATATATATATACACATACACACTAACATATATACTTACACACACATATACACACACACACACGTATATAAAAATGCACATATCTATATATGTATCCACACACAAACCCATATATATATATATACACACACAAATATATATATATATATATATATATAAATACATATACACACACACACAAACTCATACATATATATATATATACACAAACACACACACACACGCTCACAAACACACACGCACACTCTCACACACCCTCACACACACACTCGCACACATCCTTACACACACACTCTCACACACATAAACATATATATATACATAGACACAAATATATATATATATATAGAAACACACACACAAATATATATATATATATTCACATATATATACGTATATAAACACAACACAACACACAACACCCCACCAACGCACGCCCAACGACCCCTACACGTACAAATATATATATATATATATAATATAACCCGAGAACTCTAGCACACACTCCCCGAAGCTAACCCAACGTGCGCAAAAGCCCGAAACTAAGAAACCAAGTCGAAATGGCCGTTCGGTCATTTCGACGAACACGTGGTGTGCGGTTCACAAAACCTCCTGAAACGCACACCAAACCAACTCAAAATTGACCCAAAATTTACCCACTGGTTCTAAACGATGTCTAGATCCTAGAAAAATACTAACTCGTCGATTCTAGGTCCGTGACAAAAACGCACACGCACATAGAACCAGCGTCGACGAAAACCCCTAAAACGCCCGAAACGCCCATTTCTCCGCGACACGACTTCACGTGTCCGAACGGAGACACGCACTAACCCTCAAGACACCCGACAACGTCTACCTAGGTCCGTCTAACCTAGGACACCACCCAAAATTGGGCCAATCTCGGATTCCACCCGAAATTGACACAAAACCTAGAGTTAAAGTCTCCAAACACAACCAAACTTGCTCCAACTTTCTCCCACGGGTAGTCTTAGGGTCTATGAAGGTTCTAAACCACTAATTACACTATATAAGAGTAATTACAAGGGAGAAAATCAGGGTTTACCTCTTGGGAGTTGGAATCCCAAGCCAAAGTCTCCAAAAAGCTCCAAATCTACCACACCAAGCTTCAAAGCTTCCAATCCAAGCTCCAACACCAAATCTAAGCTCTACCCACCTAGGTTAGGGAAAAATATAGGGTTAGGGTTCACATAAAAGAAGGAAATAGAAGAAGGAAGGAAGGAAAATGAGAAAACTTACTTGTTTGGAAGTGGGAAGGAGAAATGAAGAAGAAGGAAAGAGTGGAGAAGAAGAAGAAGAAGAAGAAGAAGTGAAGAAGAAGAATAGGGCTGTTGTGATTTCGGGAATGGGTCTGGAATAGGTCGGCCATGGTATGAGAATGGGGTTTCACAAAGTCCAAATGACCAAAATGCCCTCCTAACTTGGGTTTTGGGTTCCAAAAGCAATCAAACTAACTCCTAATCTCTCCAACTAACCTATTAAAAATATAATAAATATTTTAAACCCAAAAATAGGCCTCACAAGGGTGTTGGTTGGGTCGGACATGGGTCCACTAGGGTCTGACATGGGTCCAGGCTAGCCAAAACCCTAAAATAATCAATAAAAATAATAATACAACCATCAATTAATTATAAATATAATTAATTATAAATAATACACAATTAACTAAATTAAAATAAAAAAATATCTGGCTCTGGAAATGGGGTAGTGACAAGCCTATCCTCCTTAGAAAATTTTGTCCTCGAAATTTAAAGTCAATCGCACTCCCTCTAGGTCAAACCCCCAACAATCACAGTCAAGAAAAAAATTCTACCTGAACAACATACAAGATCATGGTCCTACTGGTAGTGTTATCACAGTCTCAATTGGGGTCACTACACTATCTACCACAGCACAAAGAAGTCTAACAGGTACTAATAAAACACATCACAAGGAATAGAAAGGACAAAAAGAAGAACAAAGAGACAGACCTGCTAACCCGACACCCGTAGCATCGGCCTCCTCGACCGTCAACGCATAAGCCCTGCCCTGCTGGGGTATATCCCTCTGCTGGTGCGGGACATGATGCTGTGCCACAGGTGGCCTAGCTCCAACTCTCCGATCATGTGCTCCACCAAATGGAGGTGCAGTGGGGCAATCTCGCATCTGGTGAGCAGCGGATCCACAGAACAAACACACCTTCAGCCTCCTCCTCCAAACATCCCAAGTGTGTCCTGTCTTCCTGCAGTAGGCATAAGTGGGCACCCTCTGATCCTGACCCTGCTGTGCTGCCTTCTGCACATAGGGACGCTTAGCGGTCCCGCACTGCCACTCGCACTGCCTGAATCATCCCTGCCTCTCTTGGACTTGAGCTCCAAGTCATCCTCTGTTCTCTGAGCATCTCCTACTATCTGCTCGAAAGTCGCCTCACGGTCGCTCCTAGTCAAAGACTTGACCGCCATGACCAAGCCCTTACGAAACTTCCTCGTCTTTGCTGCCTCACTCAATCCCTCTACAAATCTGCCCAGATGGCAGAACTTCGCTGCGTACTCGTCCACTAGCATGCTCCTTTGGACGAGTGCCTCGAACTGGCTCTCCAAAGCACTGAGCGCCGCATCTGGGAAAAACTTCTCCTTAAAAAGCCTCTTGAAAGCCTCCCAAGTAAGCCCTGGTGCCGCGATCCTCGTATCAGTGCGATACTACGTTAAAGCGAGGTCGAACATCTGACTGCCCGCTGCCTCTATCTACATGCTGTCTGGAATCTGTGCCAGCCTGAAGATCCACTCAATCTGCTCTATCCAGTCATCTACGTACAGGATCCCTTCTGTACCCTGGAACTCCTTGGGCTGCATCCTCTAGAAGTCAATGATACTGCCCGGCCTCGGAAGCTGAGTCTGATCTGCCTGTGGCTGAATATGTGCCACTCTGTCCACTACCGTCATGGCCACCTGGTGGGCGTTATCAATGTCCAGCCTCATCACATCCACCTGACGGTGCTGCACATCCATCATCTCCCTGAAGAACGCAAACAACTGCGCGGCATCTACTGGTGCAGGAAGTGGTGGAGGAACCACCGGAACGACTGGGGTAGTCCTCGGATCGAAAAGTAGAGAAGGATCCCTGAGAGAAGCAGATGCTCCCTCAACTGCAAGAGTGGTGAGTGGAGCGGTAGCAGCTGCCTGAATACGAGCTGGACGAGAGATAGCAGACCTCTCGGTGGCAACTGTTGGAACGGTATGATGAGATCGTGTCTTCGGAGGCATCGTGAACAGATCAAAAAGTCAATACGGTGCAAGATACGATATCATCAAAGAAGGACAGTAATATTTCAAAAGAAGCAAATTCAGAATAATTAGATTAGAATTGTTCCTAGTCGTGATTGAGTACACTCTCATCCAAGATCCTAGATCCTAGATCCTAGATCCTATAGCAGGCTCGCAGCAGTACAACTAAATTGTTGTACTACCACGACATCGCACTAATTGTGAATCGAGACCTGCATGGGGCCACCACCAAAAATGTGTCACGACCCGCACCCAAAAAAATTGGACATGAGTCGTGGGTACGTCCAGCCTACGCCGCAGCATCGGCGGTAGAACGCTGTCTAGGTCAACTATCTAGCTAACAATCTCACGCAATCAATATAAAAACCTGTCAAGATCTCAACTCCAAACGGAGGAGCAATATCATAACGATAATCATAATATACTTAATCATGAATCTAAGCACGATAAGATAACAAAGAAGACTAACAGCTCCAAATTCTAAACAACTGCAACTAAAAATAACCACAACATCAATAATAATAATACAACATCCTGAATCAAATAT
The DNA here is from genome assembly GCA_036927795.1 of Iris macrosiphon. Classification (NCBI taxonomy): domain Eukaryota; kingdom Viridiplantae; phylum Streptophyta; class Magnoliopsida; order Asparagales; family Iridaceae; genus Iris; species Iris macrosiphon. The sequence continues at coordinate 95,359,361 of JAYESA010000015.1, read as the reverse complement.
AATACAAGGTCTCAAACCAAAACCGGAGACAAATCCGGTGCTAAAAGCTAACAAAACAATAACAAGGTCTTAGTGATCCCAGCTACCAACCCGGAAATCACTCCTAAACTAGAGGGTCCCTGTCTGCACCATCGACAGGCTGAGGTCCATAAAATGTTGGACACCACTCCTCCGGATACTCTGGAAAAAATATGTCCAGTCAGGACTGGAGCAAGTACACCTCTAACAGCAGTTCCAGTTAAATGATAAAAACTATAAAACAGTTATAGCAAGTAGCAAGGTAAAGGAAATAAAGTATAAAATAAGGAAATATACATATCACTGGTGCATAAAGGTAAAGATGCATGGATATCAGAGCAAGATATTAATGACTGCAAGATACAGGAAATCTAAACAAATATCAAGTACGTGCACAAGAACGTGTAGTGAGTCCAGCATGAAATACATGTAGTGAGTCAAGTCCATAAACTATAAGTGAGACCAGCAAGAAATGCAAGTGAGTCCAGACTATAAAGAATGAACTCGTGTCTTTGAAATACCTGTTTCTACATGTAAACGACTAGGGGGTAAGTACGGCTCACCGCGTACTGGGTGCGCGGCTGCTATCATTCCAGATTAGACCAGAGGGGGTGATTCCTGATGATTCCAGATGGGAATGTTAACATGTCTACTTGAGTATTTCCCCGCCCCGAC
>JAYESA010000015.1:95283668-95353668 GCA_036927795.1 Iris macrosiphon | reverse complement strand
ATTTCTAATACCATGTTCAGTCCACCCCATCTGGACTGATACTCAACTGATACCAACACAGTCTAACCCATACATCATCCCCCCACCACACAGCACAACTGCCCGACTGCACCCTGTCCTCCATGCCCGACTGAACACAGGGAATCTTCACAGTTTTGAACAATTTACTCTGCTCGAGCCCTAACACCCCTAATTCACAGGAACCCAACAAAACCTATAACACAGTTCACAAGTATTATGTATATAGATGGGTACATTGAAACATGCAGTTTAATCAGTATACATAGATAGGCAAAACCCTAACAATCCTTTTATCGAACACCTAGCATGCAGAACACGAATTTATATACAACCCATGAATCCCTTTAACCAAAACCCTAAAACTCGGGTTCAACTTACACAGAGGAGATGAAATCAGTCCACATAACAAAATCTAGGGTTAGGGTTCTTAATAATTGGGGAAAACCCCATATGGGTCACCAAAACCTACTCAAAACCCTGGAATTCGAATTACACAGAAAAGGGGGTTCCCTAATGGCCATGAACATCTGAAAAACAGAATTAAAGGAATATAAACTAGGGTTTTACCTGCAGGGAAGGTTTCTTCAGCGAGGCTCTTCTTCTCCAAGGCTCCCTGACCCACGTTCTTTGCTTCTCTTGCTTTGGAGGAGGAGAAAATGGAACCTAGGGTTAGGGTTTCGAATTTTTGGAGAGGGAAGATGATTTCTCTAGTGGAGGCTAGGGTTTCTCCTGTTTACATGAAGGGTGGCTTTGTGGGAAGCTTCATATATATATAAACCTAGTTCTAGGGTTTCTATGCCTAGTTTTTAGGTTAAAACCTTTATGTTAAGTCATGTAGAACCTAACAGACTCAGGTTAAGTCAGCTTAGGGTTTTGAGGGTTCACCCTAATTTTGTATTCTAGGGTTTGCTAGAATAGGGTTTACAAACTAGGGTTTATTCATTAGGGTTGTCCTAATGGATTTCTAGGGTTAGACCTAAAACTAAATATTATAGAAATAATATAAATAGTTACAAAACTCAGCAATCAATTTAAATTCATAATTATTTAAAACAGCTAAAATTACAGAAATACCCTTATATGAAAAAGTGGTAGTGACAAGTCTACCCTCCTAAAAGAAATTTCGTCCTCGAAATTGGACTGAACTACAACAAGGATGAAACCAGAAAAGGAAATATACCTCAAGTCTGAAAGAGATAAGGGTATTGCTCGCGCATTTCGTCTTCTCTCTCCCAGGTTGACTCCCCTGGAGAGTGATGTCTCCACGCTACGCGAACCAAGGGAATAGTTTGGTTCCGCAACACCTTCTCTCTGCGGTCCAAGATCTCTACGGGCTGCTCGGGGTAGCTGAGCGTCGGACCAACCTCAATCTCCGAGTGATCAAGTACGTGACTAGGGTCGGCCACGTACCGTCTCAGCTGCGACACGTGAAACACATTATGCACTCCCTCCAATGCAGGCGGCAAGTCCAGTCTATACGCCACTGCACCTACCCTCGCCAGAATACTGAAGGGTCCGATGTAGCGTGGGCTAAGCTTCCCGCCTCTGCCAAAACGAATCGTTCCACGCGTCGGAGAAATCCGTAGGAATACTAGATCGCCAACCTAACACAAAACAGTCTCAACACGCAGTCTAAACAAACAAACAACACAACCAGAAAACAACAATCTATACCTGAAACTCAAGGGGTCTACGTTGGCTGTCGGCCCAATGCCGCTGTCTGTCCTGCGCCACTCGCAGTCTGTCTCTGATGAGTTTCACCTTTTCTGCTGCATCCACGACCATTTCTGGTCCTAGCAAGGCTCTCTCTCCAACGTCGTCCCACGATAGCGGTGTACGACACCTCCGTCCATAAAGAGCCTCAAACGGTGACATCTCGATGCTGGCCTGGTAGCTGTTGTTGTAAGCAAACTCTACCAGGTGCAGATGATCCTCCCAAGAACCTCCGAGATCTAACACACAAGTGCGTAGCATATCCTCGAGAGTCTGAATAGTCCTCTCAGACTGCCCGTCTGTCTGGGGGTGATATGCGGTACTGAACTTGAGCTGGGTGCCCAAGCTAGCCTGCAGACTCCTCCAGAAGTGGGAAGTGAAACGACTATCCCGATCTGAGACGATGCTCACAGGAACTCCATGAATCCTAACAATCTGTCGCACGTACATCTCTGCTAGCTTCTCTGTCGACGTGCCCACCTTGAAAGGTAAGAAATGGGCTGATTTGGTCAACCTGTCCACGATGACCCAAATCGCGTCCTTCCCTCCTGGAGAACGTGGAAGCCCTGAAACGAAATCCATGGTCACGTGCTCCCATTTCCATTCTGGAATCGGTAAAGGTTGAAGCAAACCTCCTGGCCTCTGCCGGTCTGCCTTTACCTGCTGGCACACTAGACACCGAGATACGAAGCGTGCTACTTCGCGCTTCATTCCATACCACCATACGTGTTCCCTTAAGTCTCGATACATCTTGTTGGCACCGGGATGCATCGAGTACTGAGAGCGGTGTGCCTCCTGCAAAACTTCCTCGCGCAGTTCCCCACTAGGCACACATATCCTTGTGCCGTGCCGTAAGGAACCATCATCTGCGATAGTGAAGTCATCCGACACTCCCAACTGAACCTGTGCTCTGATACTCCTCAGAGTCTCATCGTCGTACTGCGCAGCCCTGATCCTGTCCATCAGCTCGGACTGTATCTGCAATCCCCACATCTGAATCTCAGTGCCGGGAACTAACACCTCAATCTCCAAGCTCTCTAAATCAGCCAACAAATGCCTGTCTGTTGTCAAGTACATAGCCATCGGATACCTGCTCAAGGCATCGGCGACTACGTTGGCCTTTCCTGGATGGTACTGCAATGAGATGTCAAAGTCCTTCATCAACTCTAACCACCTCCTCTGCCTCATGTTCAGCTCCTTCTGTGTGAATACGTACTTCAAGCTCTTGTGGTCTGTGAAGATCTCCACACGCTCTCCGTACAGGTAATGTTTCCACAGCTTTAGAGCGAAAATAACTGCTGCCAACTCTAAGTCATGGGTGGGATAATTCTTTTCATGAGGGCGTAACTGCCTGGAAGCATAGGCAATTACCTTCCCGTGCTGTTGAAGAACACATCCCAGACCCTTCCCTGAAGCATCACTGTAGATGGTAAAACCACCGGTCCCTGATGGCAACGTCAAAATTGGAGCTGTCGTCAACCTCTTCTTCAGCTCATCAAATGCAGCCTGGCACTCCTCTGTCCACACAAATTCCACATCCTTCCTAGTCAGTCTGGTCATTGGCGCTGCAATCTTGGAGAAGTCTTGTACAAATCTCCTGTAGTATCCTGCTAGCCCGAGAAAACTCCTGATCTCAGCTACCGAACTGGGGGTAGCCCACGACTCTACTGCCTCGATCTTCTGTGGGTTAACCGAGATTCCGTCACCCGATACCACATGCCCAAGAAATTCGACCTTGTCAAGGAAGAATTCACACTTCGAGAGTTTCCCGTACAGCTTCTCCCTCCTGAGAGTTTCTAAGACCAATCTCAGGTGCTCTTCGTGCTCCTCCGGGGTCTTGGAATACACAAGAATATCGTCGATAAACACCACCACGAACTTATCAAGGTACTGGTGGAACACCTTGTTCATCAAGTTCATGAATACTGCCGGCGCATTGGTTAAACCAAATGGCATCACCATGAACTCAAACTGGCCGTATCTGGTCCGAAAAGCTGTCTTCGGCGTGTCTTCTTTCTTCACCTTCACTTGGTGATAGCCTGACCTCAAATCAATCTTTGAAAACACCCTCGCCCCGCTCAACTGGTCGAAAAGATCATCTATCCTCGGCAGCGGGTACTTATTCTTGATAGTGATATTGTTCAAAGCTCTATAATCAATACACATGCGCACCGTGCCGTCCTTCTTCGGTACGAACAATACCGGAGCTCCCCATGGTGATGAACTGGATTTGATGAAGCCTTTGTCCTGCAGCTCCTCAACTTGCTTCTTCAGTTCTGCCAGCTCGCTGTTGTTGACTCTATAGACATGTTGTGAAATGGGCTCCGCTCCTGGAACCAAGTCTATAGAGAATTCGACATCTCTGTCTGGCGGCAAGCCTGGCAACTCTTCTGGAAATACATCCAGGAACTCCGCTATTAGAGGATGTGGCAACTCCTCTTCTTCCGTCCTGGCTCCGCAAAAGGTGCTCCCTCTCTGTTCCGCTGTTCCTCTGACGACCTCAAACTCCGGCTCTCCTGGTGGTCTAAACAATACTCTGCCTCTATAACAATATATAGTAGCATGATGCCTACTCAACCAGTCCATTCCGAGTACAATATCGTACCCCGGAAGTGGCATGACGAGTAAGCTCACGCTCAAGTCTCGGCCTCCTACTGATACTCTCCGGTCCTTGCAGTGATCACGGACTAGGATAATACCTCCACCAGTCATGATCTTGCAAGTCCTAGCTAGTGGTTCTGTGTCTAAATGATGTCGAAGTGCATATGATACAGACACAAAACTATGGGAAGCGCCAGAATCGAATAAGGTAAATGCAGGAATACAATCGAGAAGAACCGAACCTGTGATCAAGTCTCCTGCTGGCTCGATCTCCTCGACTGCCATGGCGTATGCTCGCCCCTGGGGTGCACCTCTCTGCTGCTGATGCTGGGCGAACTTCTGATTTTGCGGTGGAAGTGGTCCCCTCTGTTGTTGGCCTCCTGGTACGGTAGGTACCCTGCCTGGTCCTCTCTGGGCGGCTGCTCCACCCTGACCTGGACGAGTCCGAATGGTAGGGCAATCCCTCAGCTGATGTGTCGTCGATCCGCAGGACAAACATGAGCCCAATCTATGCCTGCAGATATCTCTAGTATGTCCCATCTTCCCGCAGTACGCACACTGGATGGCGGGCTGGTTCTGTCTCTGTTGCTGCTGCTGGACCTGCCCTCGGGCTGGTGCCTGATGCTGCTGCGGAAAGTGCCTCTGCTGCTGCTGAAAGTGTGGACGCTTGCTTGTTCCCGCACTACTATTTGCCCCTCCGGTAACATCGCGTCCCCTCTTGGGTCTGAGGTCCAAGTCATCCTCGGCTACTTGTGCATCCATCAATATGCCCTCATAGGTAGCTGTGCGACGTCCCGACGTGCGAGACTTGATCTCTCTTGTCAGCCCCTTTCTGAATTTCCGGGCCCTGTCCCCCGGATCTCTAATCATCGACGGCGCGAAGCGGCTCAGACGGCTAAACTCCGCGGCATACTCGTCGACGGACGAGCTCCCCTGGGCTAAGTCATGGAACTGACTCTCCAAAGCTCCCAGTGCGACATCAGGAAAGAACTTTTCTTTGAAGAGCTCCTTGAAAGCCTCCCAAGTGAGTCCCCCGCGCAAGAGTCTCGGCTCCGTGCGAAACCACGTCAAGGCAATGTCGAACATCTGGCTGCCAGCGGCCTCGATCTGGAGCGCCTCTGGAATCTGCGCCAAACGCAAGTTCCTCTCGATGTCCTCTAGCCAATCATCGGCGTAGAGTATCCCTTCTGTCCCCTTGAACTCCCGAGGCATCATCCTCTTGAAGTCCACAATGGTGCCCGGCCTCTGTTGTTGCTGACCAGGTTGTTGCTGCTGCTGAGTGACTCTCTCCGCAGCCTGGAGAGCCACTTGGTGAGCATTCTCCATGTTCACCCTCATCATCTCCGTCTGGGCCTGATGTGCCTCAGCCTGCACTCTCTGGGCCTCTGCCGACGTCCTCTGGGCATCGACCATGCCCTGTATCAAGGCGAACATCTGTGCTCCATCGACGGGCACACCTCCTGGATGCTGAGCTGGTGGTGGTGGAGGTGGTGGTGCCGTCGTAGCTGTGGGGACCCTCTGAACTGGTGGTGGAGGACCCCCGAATGCTGCAGACACTCCCACCTGTCCTGGAGATGTAGGAGGTGCTGCTGATGTCTGTCCGGCAGCGCGAGAGGTGGCAGAACTCTCTGAATCTGCTGCTCCGAGTCTCTGGGACCTTCTTGGCGGCATTCTGAAGACAGATCGAAAGATTCAATTAAGGCAATAGATATGATATCAAGGAAGGACAGAAAATTTCTAAAGGAAATAATCATTAAGAGCAGTATTATAAGAATCAGAATCTCCTAATTGTGATTGAGCATATCTTTGGCCTAATTCCTATTTCCTAAAACAGTCTAAGACTATGACTAGAGACCACAGACTAGACCTGCATGGGCCACCACTAAAAACGTGTCACGACCCGCACCCGGAATTTGGGCATGAGTCGTGGGTACGTCCAGCCTACGCCGCAGCATCGGCGGTAGAACGCTGTCTAGGTCACAAACATAGTATGTCCTGTCAATAGTCTCAACTCCGTACGGAGGACAATGATAAATAAATCACAGTTCTATTATATACTCAATCACAACTGTAAACATAATGGCACGATGAGAATTGAAAAGAGTTCTATTTAAACCAATCATAAGAAGTTCAACTCAAATCCTGGGTCCAAATGACCTCACAAAGTCACAAATAAAAATAAATACATCTCAGTCTCAGTCTCAGTCTAAAACAATAAATGCAGAAAAATAATCTAAGCATGGGCAGGCAAGTTCTCCTCTAGGATAGGCACCTCCTCTGGGATTTCTGGGGTGAAATCCTCCTCTATTCCTGGACCGTAATGAGTAGGGCAAAAGTCCTCCAGGTTCTCTGAAAATGTTGTTATCCAGTCAGGATTGGAGCGAAGCACAAGCACTAACAGCAGTTTCATTAAATTGACAAAATCTATAAACAGTGTAAGAGATACAAGATGGAAATAAAAGCTGAACATGTGAAGTACTGGAGAAATGAAATAGACAATAAACATCTAGCAATGAGCAATAAATAGTGACTGCTAGAACAGGTAAATCTGAATAAAGATAAAACATCTAGCTAAGTGTTTGAAATATCAGTTTATTATGTGATCGGCTTGGGACTAGATCAGGCTGATTATATATGATTAGCTATGATTCTTTTAGGTCAGGCTAACCGCATGGTTAGCTATGGTGCATATAGTGGTCAGGCTAATCATATATAACAGCTATGGAGCATATAAGTGGTCAGGCCGCACCCGACGTGAGAAGTGGGGTGAGCTATGGTGCATATAATGTTTGGATATGATCACATAATCTACTAATAGTTCCCCATCCCCCAGCTAGCACGATGGATTCCAACCACGACTCCTCGTGATGGGGATCTAGGGTGCTAACCCGTGTATCCATAGTGTCGGAATCAAGTATGAAATACACTACAATTTATAGAAGTAATCAACCATGAAAACTGTCAGAGAATGTACTCGCCTGTGGTCCTGAGCAGAATGTAAGGAGCGAGGTCCAAAATGGAATCACAATGACCTATTTATGGAAATTCAATGTTAAATAATGAATTAAAAGAATAACATGCTTAACAATTTAAAAACGAGGTTTCTAGGTCATGTCTAAGGTTTACTGGTCAATACTAGGTCCAACTGAGTCAACTCTAGGCTTTTGGTCAAAACTAGTCAATACCTTGCTTCTAGGTTCATACTAGCTATTGTTAACTAATACTAGTTAATACACTATATTATATGTTCTATACTTACCAATATTAGATTATTCATTATACTAGGTGTTATCCTTATATATATAACTCATATAGTGTGGTATATTGGTATCTAGCTGAAACTAGTTACTATTTCTTATACTATATGCCATTAGTGTAAATAACTTACATATCTTAACTGACACCAAGGTTCAACCCAATAGCCCAAACCACCTTACCTTACTGATACTTTAAACTCCACACTGATACATTGTTCTAACTGGGACACTATACTTCACACTAAATTCACACACACTGCAAATCACTCACACACACTACAATTTATACTAATACACTATGACACACTAATATACTGAAACTCACATTTTGTTCACTGGTACACAGGTACTTACATAGCTATCTAATATACTGAAATCTCATCCACATACAGTTTCAGGGTACTGCTACCTACAGATTTCTGCACTGAATTTCACATCCCTATCTACTGATACCTATTAACACATCTACACAGCATGCACAGTTGTGAAACCCCTTTCCCCAAGTCTGATACATCTCCTACACCAAACTGCTACACAGATTTAACTGACACTAATGTACATTAACACACCTCACTAATACACTTATATGTGTACATAAGACAATACACATAGAAACAACTACCAAGTAATATGTGATTTCTAACTTCACTATCTACTTGAGATTGTAACACCTACACATAAGCTATACACACAGACACATGTACTTACACTGACTAAACTGATACACACACACCTATACATAATACTCACAGTCCCCTCATATGGACTAGGGACAACTCTACACACAGGTATTTACTGATACCCATCAACACACTGCCCTCTAAGTAATTAACTGACACAGAACCCAGCCACACAGTTAAGCTAAGACTGCTCCTAAACCTCACTGTACAGAATTACACATGAAGACACAGTTCAATAACTCACCCCCAATTCAATACACTGATACATAACCCCATATTTAACACATAGGATACTGATACTGACCTGGCCCAAACCCCCTTCTTACTGCTGATACATCTAGTTCCCTGCACTGCACACCCACAGTACAGTATCCAATTCACACAGTATGCAACCTACTGATGCACACAAACCTCACAACAAAAACTGATATCTGCACAATGACACAGGTACTCAAAGACACAATACTGAACAAGGACACACCCTCACACATATCCACAGCAAGGAAATCAAATCCAAGTCACTGCACACCCACAAACAGATATCCCTATCACCCACTGCCCTTCATTGATACCAAGCCCTAACCAAATTTCTAATACCATGTTCAGTCCACCCCATCTGGACTGATACTCAACTGATACCAACACAGTCTAACCCATACATCATCCCCCCACCACACAGCACAACTGCCCGACTGCACCCTGTCCTCCATGCCCGACTGAACACAGGGAATCTTCACAGTTTTGAACAATTTACTCTGCTCGAGCCCTAACACCCCTAATTCACAGGAACCCAACAAAACCTATAACACAGTTCACAAGTATTATGTATATAGATGGGTACATTGAAACATGCAGTTTAATCAGTATACATAGATAGGCAAAACCCTAACAATCCTTTTATCGAACACCTAGCATGCAGAACACGAATTTACATACAACCCATGAATCCCTTTAACCAAAACCCTAAAACTCGGGTTCAACTTACACAGAGGAGATGAAATCAGTCCACATAACAAAATCTAGGGTTAGGGTTCTTAATAATTGGGGAAAACCCCATATGGGTCACCAAAACCTACTCAAAACCCTGGAATTCGAATTACACAGAAAAGGGGGTTCCCTAATGGCCATGAACATCTGAAAAACAGAATTAAAGGAATATAAACTAGGGTTTTACCTGCAGGGAAGGTTTCTTCAGCGAGGCTCTTCTTCTCCAAGGCTCCCTGACCCACGTTCTTTGCTTCTCTTGCTTTGGAGGAGGAGAAAATGGAACCTAGGGTTAGGGTTTCGAATTTTTGGAGAGGGAAGATGATTTCTCTAGTGGAGGCTAGGGTTTCTCCTGTTTACATGAAGGGTGGCTTTGTGGGAAGCTTCATATATATATAAACCTAGTTCTAGGGTTTCTATGCCTAGTTTTTAGGTTAAAACCTTTATGTTAAGTCATGTAGAACCTAACAGACTCAGGTTAAGTCAGCTTAGGGTTTTGAGGGTTCACCCTAATTTTGTATTCTAGGGTTTGCTAGAATAGGGTTTACAAACTAGGGTTTATTCATTAGGGTTGTCCTAATGGATTTCTAGGGTTAGACCTAAAACTAAATATTATAGAAATAATATAAATAGTTACAAAACTCAGCAATCAATTTAAATTCATAATTATTTAAAACAGCTAAAATTACAGAAATACCCTTATATGAAAAAGTGGTAGTGACATATATATATATATTCATATATATACGTATATAAACATAACACACACAACACACAACACACAACACAACACACAACACACAACACAACACACAACACCCCACCAACGTACGCCGAACGACCCCTACACGCACAAACACATATATATATAAAATATAACCCGAGAACTCTAGTACACACTCCCCGAAGCTAACCCAACGCACGCACAAGCCCGAAACTAAGAAACCAAGTCGAAATGACCGTTCGGTCATTTCGACGAACACGTGGTGTGCGGTTCACAAAATCTCCTGAAACGCACACCAAACCAACTCAAAATTGGTCCAAAATTTACCCATGGGTTCTAAACGATGTCTAGATCCTAGAAAAAATGCTAACTCGTTGATTCTAGGTCCATGGCAAAAATGCGCACGCACATAGAACCGGCGACAACGAAAACCCCTAAAACGCTCGAAACGCCCATTTCTCCGCGACATGACTTCACGTGTCCGAATGGAGACACGCACTAACCCTCAAGACACTCGACAATGTCTACCTAGGTCCATCTAACCTAGGGCACCACCCAAAATTGGGCCAATCTCGGATTCCACCCGAAATTGACACAAAACCTAGTGTTAAAGTCTCCAAACACAACCATACTTGCTCCAACTTCCTCCCACAGGTAGCCTTAGGGTCTAGGAAGGTTCTAAACCACTAATTATACTATATAAGAGTAATTACAAGGGAGAAAATCAGGGTTTACCTCTTAGGAGTTGGAATCCCAAGCCAAAGTCTCCAAAAAGCTCCAAATCTACCACACTAAGCTTCCAAGCTTCCAATCCAAGCTCCAATACCAAATCTAAGCTCTACCCACCTAGGTTAGAGAAAAATATAGAGTTAGGGTTCACATAAAAGAAGGAAATGGTAGAAGGAAGGAAGGAAAATGAGAAAACTTACTTGTTTGGAAGTGGGAAGGAGAAAGGAAGAAGAAGAAGGAAAGAGTGGAGAAGAAGAAGAAGAAGAAGAAGAAGAAGAAGAAGAAGAAGAAGTGAAGAAGAAGAATAGGGATGCTATGATTTCGGGAATGGGTCTGGAATAGGCCGGCCATGGTATGAGAAAGGGGTTTCACAAAGTCCAAATGACCAAAATGCCCTCCTAACTTGGGTTTTGGGTTTTGGGTTCCAAAAGCACTCAAACTAACTCCTAATCTCTCCAACTAACCTATTAAAAATATAATAAATATTCTAAACCCAAAAATAGGCCTCACAAGGGTGTTGGTTGGGTCGGACATGGGTCCACTAGGGTCTGACATGGGTCCAGGCTAGCCAAAACCCTAAAACAATCAATAAAAATAATAATACAACCATCAATTAATTATAAATACAATTAATTATAAATAATACACAATTAACTAAATTAAAATAAAAAAATACCCGGCTCTGGAAATGGGGTAGTGACAGGCTCTCCTGGCGGGCTAAAGAAAACTTTACCTCCTTTGTAATCTAAACTAGTATGGTGCCTACTCAACCAATCCATCGTAAGTATAATATCGTAGCTTGAAAGTGATATTACAAGTAGGCACACACTCAGCTCCCGACCTCCTAAAGTAACTCTTTGATCCTTGCAAATGTCACTAACCAAGATAATGCCTCTCCCGGTCATGATCTTGCAAGTCCTAAGCAAAGACTCAGCTACCAAATGATGCTTCAGAGTAAAAGAAACTGATACAAAACTATAAGAAGCACCACTATTAAACAATGCTAAAGCTGGAATAGAATCAAGGAGAACAAAACCTGCGATGACATCTACGATGAGCTCGGCCTCCTCGATCATCATAGCAAACGCTTGTCCCTAAGGTGCACCTCCCTAATAATGGTGCTGGGCGTATCGCTGCTACTGGGTTGGAAGCGGCGGTCCCCTCGGCTGTACTGTAGGTGGCCTCGCGTGTGCTATCTGAGTTGGAGCTGCTCCTTGAGCTGGACAACGAGGGTTGGAAGGACATTCTCTCATCTGATGCCCCTCTACGTTGTAATATAGACAAACTCCCAACCTACTCCTGTAAACTTTTCAGATATGGCCGGGTTTCTTGTCGTAGTGGCAGGAAGCGTGCTGTGAGTATTTCTGCTGCTGCTGTAGTGCCTGGTGAACGGGTGCCCTAGCTAGAGCCTGGTACTTCTGTGGCTACTGAAAAGGCCTAGACTAGAGATAAAGACGCTTAGCAGGCACTGCGCTGCTACTTGCCCCCATAAAAGAATTGCGGTCTCATTGGGCTTCAAGCTCAACTCCTGCCCAACCTTGCATGCCTCTGCAACTATATTAGACTATATTTCATAGAAAGACGGAATAAGGATCTTCACTTCCCAGGTCAGACCCTTGCGGAAGCGGATAGACCGAACCTATGGCTCCCTCACCAAGTACTCCATAAATTGGCTCAACCTCTCAAACTCTGCGGCATACTCCTCCACCGACATGCTTCCCTGAGTAAGACCCTCAAACTGCCTTCCCAAGTCTAATCTGTTTGTCTGAGCAAAGAAATTCCTCTTGAAGAGGTCCTTGAACACCTCCTAAGACTCCCCCACGTCAGTAAGAAGTGGCTCATTCCTGAACCAAGTACGGGCGATATCGAACAGTTGAAGTTTGACTGCCTCAACCATCATATCCTTAGCAAGATGGGACACACTCATGAGATGCTCAATATCCTCGATCCAATTATCAACGTAGACGATTCCCTCGATCCCCTTAAATACCCGAGGTTCCAGCTTCTTGAAATCGTGGATATTACCCGGTCGAAGCTAGGAAACCTACGGAGCAACTTGCTGCTGGACCGGAGCTCCTCTCTTTACTATAGTAAGGGCAAGCTGTTGAGCACTCTCAAAACTTTACAGCAACACGTCAGTGTACCTCTGGTGAGCCTCTGATTGGGCCTTCTGAGCCTCCATTATCTCATAAAATAATGCAAACACCTGAGTTGCATCTGTCGGCATAGAAGTTGGAGGTGGAAGTCCCTCAGACACAGCTGGAATAGTCCTCTGTACTGGAGGTGGACCCCCGAACGCAGCTGATATGCCAATCATGAGAGAAGTGAATGGTGCAGGCCCTAGTGAAGTCACAGATCTCTCAAAAGCTGCTTCTCTCTGTTGTGATCGAGTCTTAGGCGGCATCCTGAGGCAAAGTGGAAGAAAAGAATTAATATGGCACAAGATATAATGTATTCAAAGAAGGACAGTTAAAATCAATTATCAAATATCAAGGAAGAATAGTTGAAATGAATAATAGAGTTTTTCTAGATGTGATTGAGTATTCTGAGCCTATAGCCTATATCCTATATCCTGAAGTAGGCTCGTAATAGCACTCAAATCAGGGCACCACTACGAATCATACTAATAGAGACCTCGAAGACCTATATGGGTCACCACTAAAAATATGTCACGACCCACACCCAGTATAGGGGCACGAGTACGTAAATGACACCTAGCCTACGCCGCAGCATAGACGGTAGAATGATGTCTAGGTCATCAATACTATCTAAACATCTCACACAAAAAATATAATATACCTGTCATGGCATCTCAACTCCAAATGGAGGAACAATATGATAATATGATGAGGTAAACCATACTCAATCACAATATAAAAACTAAAGAAAGGTATGGCACGATATGGAATAAAACAAATGGAAGTCACAAGTCACAAATACAACTCATCTCCAAGTCCAATAGACTAGTACAAACTTAAATATAATATAGGCAAAAAATATCTAACTGATAAATGTCTAACATAAAAGTTTAACTAGATGCAACTAGTTGATCATCTCCAGGTATCGGTTCCTCCTGAGCCATTATCTCCAACTCTACACCAACTACGTCCGGAGGTCCATAGTGTGTAAGGTACCAGTCGTCTAAATCATCTAAAAATATATATCCAATCAGGATGGAGCGAAGCACACCTCTAATAGCAGTTCCAATAAATGATAAAGACTATATAACAGTAAATAGAGAGCATATACAAGATAAATAGAGCATGGTAGAAATATACAGGAATAAGAAAATACGAGAATACGTACAAGAGGTACAAACATCATATATGTAAATAAAGAGATACAACTGTCTAAGTGAGTGAGTACTAGCTTCAACATATGATTGACTTGGGTACTGCTTAAGAACCACGGGCCTAGTTAATCATACGTGCGGTGTATGAGTAATACAATACAAGAAAAATAAGAACTACGGGGGTATGATCACATATCTACACTAAATACTCTCCGCCCCCGATTGGTATAGTGGATCAAATCTATGACATAGGATTCCATGAGAAGGGAGCTAATCTTCTTATGAATCATTGTCCTTACATATAAAAGAACAATGAAGCTCACACAAGAAATACGCTAGGAACTACCAGGAATAACATCTCATGACGGAATCCAAGAATACTAATGCACAAAACCAAGTATCAAAAAAATCAAGGATATCTACACTAAATACAAGAAACATAGAGGATATCATAAACGAAAACTGTCCGAGAATGTAGTCACCTGAAATTCGGTGAACAATATTAAAGATGTCCAAAATAGTGCCTCAAAGACCTAAATAATATTACATCAATACAAGGTTTTGGAACGAATACAAGTTAAACTAGTCCAAATCTAGGTCAAAATAGTCAAACTTTGTCAAACTAGTTATTTCTAAGTTGTATTAATCCATCTCTAGGATATTGGGTCCATACACTATGTATCTAGGCTATACTAGCTATATTAGCATATATATTAGCATACCAGTACTATATTGTATCGTAAGATAAGTAATATCTTATATATGAAAATACTATACAAGATAAAAAATATAATATATACTAGTATTTTTAGCTAAACTAGTACTATTGGATTCCTTAGCTTTGAGCCAACTTGGTATCACACCATTCTTACCTCTCCTGACTCAATACCTTGAGTCAACTCCATTATCTTACATTACCTTGGTAACATAAGGTAATTCATAACTTAGATAATCCGATGAGCTAACTCCTATATATATACCAATATATGTAACACTAAAATGTATATAACTACTATTCATAAGGTACTTAACAGTCAAAACACATAACTAATATATACCTCTATCAATACTAACATATACAATTATCTAATATATTAGTTAACTTACATAACACACTAACCTCATTGTTCACTAACACTATCAGACAACTACTTATACTAATATTTAACCAATCTAGCATCTCGTAGTAACAGTAATATGTAACTTAATAATATCTAACTCAATAACCAATTAACATATCAATATACACCAACCTATCCCACCTAAACAACCAACAATCACCACCTCACAACAGAACTAACCACCAACATTACCTCAATACCATATTGTTGCTGCTCCTCCTTACAGTATGTAGCTGCTACAACTTGTTGTTCTCACAACAGTAGGCTCCCCCCTTATCAACAGATCTGCTATGCACACAAGTGCACAGCCCCCCTTAGCTTGTTGCTTTTGCTTTCACAGCAAGCCCGACTGCCCAACCGTCCACAGTGGACAGACCCCCATTGTACTAAAAATAAAAGGGCTTACTAGGTGCAGATATTTGCACAGTTCTAGAGCTTTCTTCTTATGACTATATTTCCATACAAAACACACTTTAACAAAGTTGGCAAACCCCCAACAGTGCACATTTGCAATATACATCAGTCCACATATACTTCATAACAGTCCTTACTCTACCCACTCATAATATACACCTAGAACACACCCAAATACAAGCTTTAAACATAGATAAAGGAATATATAACTAATATAGATAGATATATCATATGTATAACTTAATAACAATACTTAATTAGCTATACAAAGTTCTAAATGAATTTGAAAGCAAAATAATAAACACATGGAATGCACCTCACCCTTATCATACTCAGTCTATGATACACTTGCGATACGGCTCCAATACACCACCAAATGTATTACGAATGATATAAGCAAGTCTAGAATCATAATTATGAACAATATAAAGTGCTATCTGTAGGACCGTATTTGGCAACTCTAGAGGGGGATGAATAGAGTTTATGTATGCAGCAGAAAAAAATCACCTGTTAAAATATAATTCTATGGCATACAATGGTGATCAACTATTAGTAGTTAGAATATATCTCATGTATAAGAATACTACTAGCAATGTTATGAATATATGTAATAGAATAAGAGAGAAAGCAAACGCAAACACTAAAAAAATATTTATTTCCCTCTGAGAGGACTAGTCCAGTCCCGAGAACTCAAGCTCGGAGTTGTATCCACTATAATCACCAATAGTGAATCACAAGCTTTGATCCGAAGGCTTGCCACTTCTTTATACCACGAGTTTTGATCCGAATCTCGAAACTTCACAGCTTGAGAGAGTGTAACTGATTCAACAAAGCTCTTTAAAACTCAGAAGACTTCTAGACCTATATCACACTTGGCACTAAGAAGGCTAGGGAGTTGCTCTTTATATGGGAAGGTTAAGGCTCTGAAGGTTTCCTCACAATAGGATAAAAGACTTAAGAATGGTTGAGTAGTTGTGTTATTTTCGTTGTTGTGTTAGAATAAAGAATTCTAATCCTATTTATACGTTGTAGGCAAACAAAATTCGGTCAGAATTCGATTAGGGTTTAATTCAAAATTCCAATCGTTGGGCCAAGAAATCAGGAGCTAATGAACTGGTTAATTTTATACCAAAAGGGTAACCGAGTTCGGTCCGAGTTCGGCACGAGTTCGTCCTGAGTTCGGTCTTCTAGTATGGTAGACTTTGTAAATGAATGTGGCCTAATTTGATGAATAGGTTCTTTGGTTTATTTGAGTGGACTAGGTATCTGAGTATAGGTATTTGGGATTGTTAGTGTAACTCAGCTTACATCAGTCGTAGACTCAAATAAATAAAAGATTATATTTGAATAGAAACCCATAGTTGTTGCAGAGTTCATCTTTAGTACTGACGGAGTTGATATGCTCTGCATCGAGTATCTGCTTCATCTGTGTTTTGGATCTAATTCATCTGATGTTTGACGATTATCAGAATCAGGTTGACTGTGACCACTTTGTGTCAACAATCTCCTCCATTATGATAATTGACAAACTATGCCAAAATGCACATATGGTGAGTCTGATGTAGCCTTTGATGCAAATAGACCAAGATTCTTTGTTCGTAGATCTTTTCGTTAAAAATATGCTTTTTAGAAAAAGATCCCCCGTAAGTAGATCATTCTTTTGAATGGGAGCATTTAAAAGACTTATAACTTTACATTTCTTTATAGCAAGATTAGGTGCAGGAATATCAACTAAATAGATATAAGTATGTCATAGTTATACATCAACTATACATCATCAATACATCATAACTATAATCGTCACATATTTTGTTATTTCTTCCCCATTGTCAAAATATCATAGTGGGAAATAAAAACTCGCCCATAATGAGTGATTTTGACAAATTGAAGAAAAAGACATAATAACCAGATAAAAGTAGCATGCATTTTTTAATAAAATAACCAAAAATAACAACATGTATTATTTTAATCAGAATAAATAACAAGACTAGCACTAGGCAAATAACTAAAAATAACATAAATATTTAAATATTTTAAGCAAATATTTCTAGTACAGTAAAAATAGAAAAACTAATACATCCATATAGCCATAAGAAATATAAAACATTATTACAGATCTTTATCAACAGCATCAGCAGGCAGGTGATCGTCAAAATATGCCCTGGTAGGGTCGAAGTACTACTGAACTAATGGATCATCGATCATGTAGCCTGGGCGGAGGGATCACGAGCCACTGGTAAGGTGCAGTAGGATGATGAGCTAGGTGATACTGAAGATCTGCTAGGTAGTTGGCTAATGTGTGAGCCTAAAGAGTTGTACGATAAGACTGGCCGCGAAGTTGAGTGATAATCTTTGTGTTTTGCTTCTGGTGTTAAGCAGCTATCATCTCATTTTGCAACCTGAATTGCTAGCAGAATATTTCTTGGATAGAGTCCAAGGTAGCAGGCTATGCCGAGGATGAAGGAGTAGGAATTAGAGTAGGAGGAGCTGGGGCGGGATCAGCTGGAGCAATAGAATCAGATGAGTGATCTTCATCAGGAATAAGAGAAATATGCTGAATCCTGCGAGCTTTGGTCAGGTAGGCTAGCTCAGATTGGTAAGTGGGTTCTTCCATAGGAATGTGGAAGTGTTCAAAGATAAGTGGCAGATATATGGCATAAGAAAGTTGACATTTGTGTTTACAACAGTCAATCATTTGTCGAATCATGGTTTTAGGAAGGCTAAATAGAGTGGATGTGTAGAAGTGATATAAAGCAGACATCTTCCTATAGGTCACATCATCTTTGGAGGTTAGCTTGGGAATGATAGCAGTGTAAAACCCCTCGATTAATTCTATAGATAGTCAGGTTTGGAATTGGAAAATTTTGGATTAGCAGCAGATGTTGAGGTTTAGAGTAGTGTTGTCTGTTATTTTATTTAATTAAACTCTTGGCGCACCCTATCATTGTTCAATTATTTGGAGCCCTATATCAGCCCGTAAATTCTATCAGATTATTGTACTTCTGACTTGACTCGCCAAATTAGGTACTGGACTTTTCCGTCACTTAAAAATCAGTTTTCGTTGTGCTCTAAATTAATTGCGCAACTTTCCGAAAATCGTAATCCATATTTAATTCCGTGTCGGACACCTGTGTCGTTACCCTAAATTTTGAGATACCAACTTAACCCGTTGAGCCGGACCAACTAAAGGGTCCAAGATCGACTCCAAGCCCCCACCATTTTTGACCTTTGCGTTATTTCCGAATTTTGACCCCAAGTGCCCCCATTTAATTTAAAAGTGTGGGACAATTTAATTCTATTTAAATCTGGGATACCAACTTTGCCTAATCCTATTTTAATCCCTAATTAATCCCGATGGCCATTAAATTAAACCCGTCCCAAACCCCCAACACCCCCTCGCCTTGCAAATCATTACCCACGATTTTCTCCATAATTTTTGCGTCATTTTATGTGTTCGTGCAATTTCTCGAATTTAAGGGGCTAAATTGCAATTTATTAATTTATGTGTCCTTACCCTATTGGACATGACCATATGGAGAGCCCCCACTCCATTCCTCATTAAGAAATGATCTTTACTTATGTGAAATCCTAGCCCTCTATTTTAAATAGACTAATCTACACCCTCCATTCCTCATGAATGAATAATTTTCCCTCATGACAAATCCTAGCCACTCATTAAATTTTGGAAGCATCCTCACCACTCAAGTTACAACACCCTTTCCTATAAAACCATCACCTCACCCACCCTCACAAATTCCAACCGGCCCTAATCCCAAGGGGAAACAAAAAGAAAACCTCTTCCACCACCTCTTCCTAATACTACCAGCCAACTTCTCCTCCTTCTTCTTCTTCTTCTTTTCTTCATCTCTTCTTCTTCTTCCTTTCTTCTTATACTACACCCTTTTACCCGACCCCTTCTCCTGCCGGCGGTCCGGCAGCTTCGGCTACACTCCTCCGGCTGTGACTGCTGCCCAGGCCGGCCACCCACTCCCCTAGCGGCCGATCACTGCTCCTCCCCCGGCGGTGATCCCCTACTCCTCATCCATAGCGGTCTTGTTCACCGAGCTGCCGCTCCACTCGAGTCGGCCAACCGAGTCATGCTCCCCACGATGAGCCAGCAACCCGGCCGAGGCCTCTCCTGTCAATCGACGATTGCACCGGCGAGCATCCCGCCACAACTCCGGTGCTGTGCAGCCCGCTCCGGTCCAGCCCGCCCAACAGTGCAGCCGACCCGCCTCTGTCCCGGCCTGTGCAGCTTCCCAACTGCACTGTGCAGACTCCACTGTACAGTCTCCGGTCCGGCCGACGGCAGGGACTCCACTGTGCAGTCCGGCCAGTGCAGCCACTGACTCTGGCGACGCTGTGTGGACACCCTCTACAGCAGTTCCCCGACTCCGGCTGACTTCATTTCCACCCTGCAGCGGCAAACTATGCGGTTCTTCCCACGACTCCGCCCCGGCCATGCACTCCCTCATCCGGCCTCCTCCCTATCTCCACCACCATTTCCTCCACTCCTTTGCTCCGGCCAGAGCTCCTCTCAACCGCCATTGCCGAGCCTACTTTGAGCTGCTGTCCGTCGTCTCCGACAGCGGCCAAAGCCATCACCTCCTGCTGCCATCGAGTCTCCTCACGGCGAGCTTCTTCACCGCTGCTCCGGTCGAGCAGTGTCTCCACTGCGCCGACCTCCTGGTTGCTACCCCGACGTCCTCATGATGCAACTTCACCCACCGTGAATACCACCACCACCACCTCTGATGCCCCGGCTACCCACAACTCCGACGAGCCGCGTCCCGACATCGAACCCCCCATCTTTGCAGCCACTGCATCCCCGATACGCCGCTGCTACCTCCAGCTCGAGTCCCTATCGGTCCTCACCTCCACCACCTCTTCTACCACCCTGCCAACCACCATCCTCCTCCACCTAGCCCTATCTCCTCCACCACCACCATTGCACCATCACCTTCACCACCATTGCACCATCACCACCACCACCACCACCCTGCTGACCCGCTGTGCCCCGGCCAACCCCCGATCGACACCATAATCGCCGAGGTAAACTCTCTCCGTCTCCTGGTAGTGTAGCATTGTGTATTTGTAGTTATAATTTAGTTAGTATAGGGTTCATGTATGTATTGAGATACTTAGGGATTAAGTATGATTTATGAGATTATGGTTTATTCCCTGCTTTTGATGGTTATGAGTATATATATAGCATTTAGGGTTTTATTTATGAAGGGTGATGGGTATCAAGGAGCAAGTTAAATGAATATGAAATGGGTGTGATGACATTAAATTATTCATTAATTGAGGATTGACTGCTAGTGACAAATTCGATTGAGGAATACAAATAGGTAATTGTGAACCATGCATATGTGAGAAAGGGTGGAGTACTTAAATGATTGGTTATAAATAAGGGTTTAATCAATAAGTTAGTTATTTAGTTGGAGGATGATAATTTAATGTACATGCTCACATCTGTGAACACTGGGAGAGGAAAACCAGAGGATTGATCATGGCTGGAGATACTGATAAACACCTTGGTGAGGTATATGATTGAGGATTGCCTGATGATAGTATACGGTGATTGATCGTAATGGATATAACCCTCTAGCTTAGTGTATTCTGACATGTAACTGAGGATTTGATCAGGGTGATTAACTGAATATCGTGATTGAGGTTGGGTTGATGATATTATACAAAGGTTTAGCTTGATTGATGTAACGCACCAATAGTCGACCATGGTCAACCCCCTAGTGTCTTGTCCCTGTGAGTCGTAGCTGAGACTGAGTTTAGGTGTAGATGCGTGTCGCATCCCTGCTTGGTGTAGAATAGATTATTAATTTTGGGTTGTATCTATCTCTAGGTACTGAGGGACCTGAGGGCTTGGACGCGGTACCGGGACCCCGTCATCAGCAGCCTCGCGCAGGCAAGTATACCTTGCCTTTGTTGCACTGTTTAAATTCAGTTATTTTTAGTGGCATATTTATTTAATTTAATATTATATAACTGTGCACGTCCGAGAAGACTCGGGTGCAGTCAAAGAAATGTTGATGTTAGGACTTGTGTCTGACTTAGTGTCTAATGGACCCACATAAAGTTGTGGAGTTATTGGTGTGACTCCCCAGGCCTTGACACATTTCTTACAAGTGTTGTGAGTCTCATGTAGGGCACAGACTTGCGTATGTGGTTGGCCACCTGTACGTGTAGGCGTGCGACGGATAGGGAATAACTGCTATTAGCGATGCATGATAGAAGACTTAGCAGTTATTAGTAGTCGGAGCATAGAATATTATGGTACAAAGGTCCAATCCTTGTCCTTGTTTGGTTGTAAGGTTGGACTATTGTTCTAACGATAGACTATGAGCTAGAGCTACGACGCCTCGGCGTAGTAGCTAAGGTGTGTTGTGATACGACAGGCATAGATCATTGGGCGGGGAGGACAACTGATAAACGTATGGGATACACACATCGGACTCCGTGGAATCCAGAGGAACCACAGACCCGATGACTTCCTATATTCAGATACCGCACTCTTCGCAGTGATACGAACGTATATATTATTGCAGATACCACTTCCCTTAGAGTGTGGACGTTATATATATACAGATACTTCATTCTTTGGAATGATGGACGTTGCAGATACCACACTCTAGAGGACGTTGGACGTTATGCCTACACCTACCTATACGTTCCGAGGTTGTCCTCAAATTGCATTCACTTAGATGGTTAGCACACCCCCTTTTTATTTATTCAGTATTTATTTTATGGCATGCTTCTATGTATCTTGTTACGTCCCTCTGAGGACATGGTTCCCTTCCAGGTTGTTTGTGCAGTTGCAGGATACTTGATCTGATAGAGTGTGGACGTCATTGCAGGTATATTTATATTTCCAGTTATTTCAGTCTTGTATTACTTTCCATTTTATTCTACTTATATAGCCTAGTATTTATAGACCTATATTGTTCTTCTGGTCTATTCGAACGGATGTATTATTGGGCTGCAGACTGATGATGCGTATCATTCTTTCTTGAGATTACTTATCCTGGATTGAGATTTAGATTTAGTTGCTGTATATTAAAAATAGATTATTACTTGGATCATTTGACCATGGACAGTGTAAGTGCACTTCGTTGGGTCCATTAAATTGGAAAGTCCTACGAAGTCGTACCAGCTGGCCATTGCCATGTGTAAAATCCCTCGATTAATTCTATAGATAATCAGGTTTGGAATTAGAAAATTTTGTATTAGCAGCAGATGTTGAGGTTTAGAGTAGTGTTGTCTGTTATTTTATTTAATTAAACCCTTGGCGCACCCTATCATTATTCAATTATTTGGAGCCCCATATCAGCCCTTAAATTCCATCGGATTATTGTACTTCTGACTTGACTCGCCAAATTAGGCACTGGACTTTTTCGTCACTTAAAAATTAGTTTTCGTTGTGCTCTAAATTAATTGTGCAACTTTTCAAAAATCGTAACCCATATTTAATTTTGTGTCGAAAACCTGTGTCGTTACCCTCAATTTTGAGATACCAACTTAACCCGTTGAGCCGGACCAACTAAAGGGTCTAAGACCGACTCCAAGCCCCCACCATTTTTGACCTTTGCGTCATTTCCGGATTTTGACCCCAAGTGCCCCCATTTAATTTAAAAGCGTGGGACACTTTAATTCTATTTAAATCTGGGATACCAACTTTGCCTAATCCTATTTTAATCCCCAATTAATCCCGATGACCATTAAATTAAACCCGTGCCAAACCCCCAACACCCCCTCGCCTTGCAAATCATTACCCGCGATTTTCTCCATAATTTTTGCGTCATTTTATGTGTTCGTACAATTTCTCGAATTTAAGGGGCTAAATTGCAATTTATTAATTTATGTGTCCTCACCCTATTGGACATGACCATATGGAGAGCCCCCACTCCATTCCTCATTAAGAAATGATCTTTACTTATGTGAAATCCTAGCCCTCTATTTTAAATGGACTAATCTACACCCTCCATTCCTCATGAATGAATAATTTTCCCTCATAACAAATCCTAGCCACTCATTAAATTTTGGAAGCATCCTCACCACTCAAGCTACATCACCCTTTCCTATAAAACCATCACCTCACCCACCCTCACAAATTCCAACCGGCCCTAATCCCAAGGGGAAACAAAAAGAAAACCTCTTCCACCACCTCTTCCTAATACTACCAGCCAACTTCTCCTCCTCCTTCTTCTTCTTCTTCTTTTCTTCATCTCTTCTTCTTCTTCCTTCCTTCTTACACTACACCCTTTCACCCGACCCCTGCTTCTGCCGGCGGTCCGGCGGCTCCGGCTACACTCCCCTGGCGGTGACTGCTGCCCAGGCCGGCCACCCACTCCCCCGGCGGCCGATCACTGCACCTCCCCCGGCGGTGATCCCCTACTCCTCAGCCACAACGGTTTTGTTCACAGAGCTGCCGCTCCACCAGAGCCGGCCAACCGAGTCATGATCCCCACGACGAGCCAGCAACCCGGTCGAGGCCTCTCCTGTCAATCGACAATTGCATCGGCGAGCATCCCGCCACAACTCTGGCGCTATGCAGCCCGCTCCGGTCCAGCCCGCCCGACAGTGCAGCCGACCCGCCTCCGTCCCGGCCTGTGCAGCTTCCCGACTGCACTGTGCAGACTCTATTGTACAGTCTCCGGTTCGGCCGACGACAGCGACTCTACTGTGCAGTCCGGCCAGTGCAGCTACTGACTCTGGCGACGCAGTGTGGACACCCTCCACAGCAGCTCCCCGACTCCGGCTGACTTCATCTCTACCCCGCAGCGGCCAACTGTGCGGTTCTTCCCACGACTCCGCCCCGGCCGTGCACTCCCTTATCCGGCCTCCTCCCTATCTCTACCACCATTTCCTCCACTCCTTTGCTCTGGCCAGAGCTCCTCCCCACCGCCATTGCCGAGCCAACTTCGAGCTGCTGTCCATCGTCTCCGGCAGCGGCCAAAGCCATCACCCCCTGCTGCCTTCGAGTCTCCTCACGGCGAGCTTCTTCACCGCTGCTCCGGTCGAGCAGTGTCTCCACTGCGCCGACCTCCTGGTTGCTACCCCAGCGTCCTCATGATGCAACTTCACCCACCGTGAATACCACCACCACCACCTCTGATGCTCGGCTACCCACAACTCCGACGAGCAGCGTCCCGACATCGAACCCCCCATCTTTGCAGCCACTGCATCCCCGATACGCCGCTGCTACCTCCAGCTCGAGTCCCTACCAGTCCTCACCTCCACCACCTCTTCCACCACCCTGCCGACCACCAGCCTCCTCCACCTAGCCTGATCTCCTCCACCACCACCATTGCACCATCACCTTCACCACTATTGCACCATCACCACCACCACCCTGCTGACCCGCTGTGCCCCGGCCAACCCCCGATCGACACCATCATCGCCGAGGTAAACTCTTCCCGTCTCCTGGTAGTGTAGCATTGTGTATTTGTAGTTATAATTTAGTTAGTATAGGGTTCATGTATGTATTGAGATACTTAGGGTTTAAGTATGATTTGTGAGATTATGGTTTATTCCCTGCCTCTGATGGTTATGAGTATATATATAGCATTTAGGGTTTTATTTATGAAGGGGATGGGTATCAAGAAATAGGTTAAATGAATATGAAATGGGTGTGATGACATTAAATTGTTCATTAATTGAGGATTGACTGCTAGTGACAAATTTGATTGAGGAATACAAATAGGTAATTGTGAACCATGCATATGTGAGAAGGGTGGAGTACTTAAATGATTGGTTATAAATAAGGGTTTAATCAATAAGTTAGTTATTTAATTAGAGGATGATAATTTAATGTACATGCTCACGTCTATGAACACCGGGAGAGGAAAACCAGAGGATTGATCATGGCTGGAGATACTGATAAATACCTTAGTGAGGTATATGATTGAGGATTGCCTGATGATAGTATACGGTGATTGATCGTAATGGATATAACCCTCTAGCTTAGTGTCTTCTGACATGTAACTGAGGATTGGATCAGGGTGATTAACTGAATATCGTGATTGAGGTTGGGTTGATGATATTATACAAAGGTTTAGCTTGATTGATATAAGGCACCAATAGTCGACCTTGGTCAACCCCCTAGTATCTTGTTCCTGTGAGTCGTAGCTGAGATTGAGTTTAGGTATAGATTCGTGTCGTATCCCTGCTTGGCGTAGAATAGATTATTGATTTTGGGTTGTATCTATCTCTAGGTACTGCGGGACCTGAGGGCTTGGACGCGGTTCCGGGACCCCGTCATCAGCAGCCTCGTGCAGGCAAGTATACCTTGCCTTTGTTGCACTGTTTATATTCAGTTATTTTTAGTGGCATATTTATTTAATTTAATATTATATAACTGTGCGCATCTGAGAAGACTCGGGTGTAGTCAACGAAACGTTGACGTTAGGACTTGTGTCTGACTTAGTATCTAATGGACCCACCTAAAGTTGTGGAGTTATTGGTGTGACTCTCCAGGCCTTGACACATTTCTTACACGTGTTGTGAGTCTCATGTAGGGCACAGACTTGCGTATGTGGTTGGCCACCTGTACGTGTAGGCGTGCGACGGATAGGGAATAACAGCTATTAGCGATGCATGATAGAAGACTTAGCAGTTATTAGTAGTCGGAGCATAGAATATTGTGGTACAAAGGTCCAATCCTTGTCCTTGTTTGGTTGTAAGGTTGGACTATTGTTATAACGATAGACTATGAGCCAGAGCTACGATGCCTCAGCGTAGTAGCTAAGGCGTATTGTGATACGACAGGCATAGATCATTGGGCGAGGAGGATAACTGATAAACGTATGGGATACACACATCGAACTCCGTAGAATCCAGAGGAGCCACAGACCCGATGACTTCCTATATTCAGATACCGCACTCTTCGCAGTGATACGGACGTATATATTATTGCAGGTACCACTTCCCTTAGAGTATGGACATTATATATATACAGATACCTCATTCTTCGGAATGATGGACGTTGCAGATACCACACTCTAGAGGACGTTGGACGTTATGCCTACACCTACCTATACGTTCCGAGGTTGTCCTCAAATTGCATTCACTTATATGGTTAGCACACCCCCCTTTTATTTATTCAGTATTTACTTTATGTCATGCTTCTATGTATCTTGTTACGTCCCTCTGAGGACCTGGTTCCCTTTCAGGTTGTTTGTACAGTTGCAGGATACTTGATCTGATAGAGTGTGGACGTCATTGCAGGTATATTTATATTTCCAGCTATTTCAGTCTTGTATTACTTTCCATTTTATTCTGCTTATATAGGCTAGTGTTTATAGACCTATATTGTTCTTCTGGTCCATTCGAACGGATGTATTATTGGGCTGCAGACTGATGATGCGTATCATTCTTTCTTGAGATTACTTATCCTGGATTGAGATTTAGATTTAGTTATTGTATATTAGAAATAGATTATTACTTGGATCACTTGACCATGGACCGCGTAAGTGCACTTCGTCGGGTCCATTAAATTGGAAAGCCCTACGAAGTCGTACCAGCTGGCCATTGCCACGTGTCTGGTCCCATGAATTTTGGGACTGGAGCGTGACAGCAGAGTATATGATACGGTAAAGTTCATAAAAGTATTGGTTAAAATAACGAGCACGAAACTTTCTGTCAAGACAAGGATTAGGGGCGCAAAGTATGTCCCTGAAAGAGTCAAGAGTGATGTTATCTTTGAGATTGAGTTTGTTGATCTCAACTGGGGCATCTCCATCGTTAGGGATTTCAAGAATTTTACCCAAAGTTGTATGTCAAATTCAATATCGATTCCACCTACTCTCAAAGAGATAGACCATTGATCATGAGATAGATTACAGTAAAACATGCGAATGGCATTCAAATATATGGGTTTTCTAGTTTTGACTAGACGATGAAGATATAATTCTACAAGTTTATGTTTTGGGCATGAAAAGTAGTAAAGTTAATAGGATTGCCCTTGCAAATATTTCTTTGCACAAAATTATTGAACCATAGGTATGAAGTATCAATAGAAGTAAAAATAAAAATATCATATTCTCCTAGGTTTAGAATATTTGGAGAAAATTAGGAATAGGTAGCATCATCACTAGAGGGTTGAGAAGAGGAAGCTTCATTTGCTTTTCTCTTCTTTTCCCCACATTTAGGAGCCATAAATAAGGGTTGAGAATGTGAATATTGTACCTTGAAAAGATTGAAAGGGATGAAAGAGAACCTTACCAATAACCTTAGATCTCAAGTTGAGAGCGAATAAGCCTTGAGGAAGGGGATTACAAAACTATGATTTTGGAGGAAGGGTTTGATTCTCGATTTTGAGAAGAAGAATTTGGGAGGATGAAGTAATAAGATCAAATTCATGGCTGCTAATGTTATATAAAAATACTTAAACCAAATTTGGACCGAGTTCGGACCGAACTGTGTCCGAGTTCTGATGGCTCAGGATTTTAAAAATATATTTTATAGAAAGCTATAATAGTTATATTAAAAACATATAAGTGATATCATACAAGTATACAGTATATCAGGTCTAAAAATATGACAGCCTATCTATCAGTCATTGCTATTTAGATTAGTCTTGAAACAGAATTTATAGCAGTCAATTACTGAATGAATAAATAATTATATTTAGGAAATATTTTGTAAATAGC
This sequence comes from Iris macrosiphon, assembly GCA_036927795.1. NCBI lineage: Eukaryota > Viridiplantae > Streptophyta > Magnoliopsida > Asparagales > Iridaceae > Iris > Iris macrosiphon. The sequence continues at coordinate 95,325,464 of JAYESA010000015.1, read as the reverse complement.
TCTTTGTATATCATTACTCAGTGATATTTTTTTTTTATGATTAATTAGCTATAAGGGACGGTTCCCAGCTAGCGGTGGTCTGAAGGCACTTAAGTACCGTGTCGCTTAAGGCTGTTTACACCTTGTTGATAGAAGGTCCCTTTAGGCTATTTAATAATAATTTATATACCTTTAGAGCACAATATCGAAGAATTATTTAACAAAATTTTTCTTCACACATAGTTTAAGAATAATTGAACTACCATATTTTAATAGATTGAATGAGTACTAATATAAAAATTATGTTACCATAATGACTTAATAGCCATGTTTTTATTTGTTGGTGCAATTGCCATGAGAATATCCATTTGACGTTTTGCAATCACCAACTTTCTCCTTTACCATTACGTCTTTGTGCAAATTGTTCCACCTATATGATTAGAACAAGACTTTGGTATCTAGGATTTGGATCCGTATTTGTTAGCTTTGGGAATCCACTTATACATGTTTATATCAATCAATTTTCTAGCCTTACACTGATGTGTAATGTGTCCTTTTAAATAACAATAATGACATGTAGCATAGGCATCTGTATTGGGCATAAAAGGATGATTATATGAAGTGGTATGACGTGTCTTGCATGGATATTTGTAAAAAAATGATGATTATGTGAAGTATGTTGTGTTCTACATGCATGATAGTGTGAAGCATTTGGTTTGCTTGTTGGTGTCTTGTTGTGAGTGCTCTTTTGTTTAGCCATGTGTCTCATGTTAGAATAAGTAGTAGGTTGTACGACCTACTTTCCCAATCTAATCTCTAACTTTTTAGAGTTGACATATAAATTATCATATTTAGCAGTAATAGCATCTATCTTAAGTGAGGCATTAGAGTACTTCTCATTTTCCTGTTTTAAGTTATACTTAAGTTTAACATTATCTTGATTTCTTTCATCATAGCAGTCAAGAGCTTCTTGTAGGCTAAGCTCAAGTTTGGAGATTTCAATAAATTCATCAGAAAAGGAGTTTTCTCTAGCTTTCTTAAGTAAACAAATAAGATGATCATTCTTAAGCTGATAAGATTTGATATCTTTTCGAGCTTGCTTATAGTTATTTCTAAGCTTATTATAGTCTACAAATAAATTTTTAAAAGCATCAGATAATTCGTCATACGAAATGTCTTTTGTTAGTGAGTCATCATTTACCTCGCTTACCATTAAGCACAAGTTTGTCATTTGTTGAAGGTTTTTGTCATTCTCGTACTGGATGCTGGCATTGATTTCTAGACTTTCACTTGGTCATAAATTTGCAACATCTTCTTCCTTGCTGTCATCATTATTGTATTGAATGTCAGCATCTTTTTTTGTACTTGTAGCTTCTTTATTTTGGTATAAGCTTGCAATATCATGAGGTTCTTCTTCATCTTCTACTTTTTCTCCATTAGTTATTTCCAATATTCTCCATATCTCATATGATGTTTTGCACTTGGAGATAAGTTTGAATTCGAAGATAAGTTTGAATTATTCTTCTCTTAGAGTATAATAGAGCATGTACATTGACTTTGCATTATCGCTTGCTGCTTTCTTTTCATCGTCGGTATATTCATTATCTGCTTTGTCAACTCTTTTGTAACCATTAGCAACGTAAGTCTATAAGTTAAAGCCAAGAGATTTTAGAAAAGCACTTATATGTATTTTTTAAAATAAATAGTTGGTGCTATTAAAAATATGTCGCTTATCAAGGAGTTGGCTTTCACCATTGATGGAAAATGGTGATCTTGTTGTTGCTATATGTTATACTCTTTACATATTAATCCGTTAATCAAGATAACTTGTAGTATAAGGAGTATCAGTTCTGATTCCAATTGAGGAGCAAATTATATTAAAAATGTCTATATAAAGAGAACACATGTTCTGATACCAATTGAAAGAGTAGTGGGGATCAGAAACTAATTATGAGACTATCTACTATAATACCAATTATGGAGCAATTAATATCAGTAAAAGTTCTAATATAAGAGTATCTACTCTAATACCAATTGTAGGAGCAATTGGTATGAGAAATAGTTCCTATATAAAAGTAAAAGTTTTAATATGAAGAGTAACCACTCTGATACCAATTGTAGGAGCAATTGGGATCAGAAACTAAATAAGGGATTATCTGTTCTGATACCAGTTGTAGGAGCAAATAGTATTAGTAACAGTTCTACTATAAGAGTACCTGCTCTGATACCAATTGTAGGACGGTGTATGGTAACTCTAGAGGGGGGGTGAATAGATTTTATGTATGCAGCAAAATAAAATCACCTGTTAAAATATAATTCTATGGCATGTAATGGTGATCCACTACTAGCAGTTAGAATATATCTCATGTATAAGAATACTACAAGCAGTGTTATAAATATATGCAATAGAGTAAGAGAGAAAGCAAACACAAATACCAAGATGTATACTGATTTTTCTCTGAGAGGACTAGTTCAGTCCCAAGAACTCAAGCTCAGAGTTATATCCATTATAATCACAATAGTGAATCACAAGCTTTGAACCGAAGGCTTTCCACTTTTTTACACCACGAGTTTTCATCCGAAGTCTCGTAACTTCACAGCTTGAGAGAGTGTAACTGATTCAACAAAGCTCTTTATAACTCAGAAGACTTCTAAACCTAGATCACACTTTCCACTAGAAAGTCTAGTGAGTTACTCTTTAGATGGGAAGGTTAAGGCTCTAAGGGTTTACTCACAATAGGATAGAAGACTTAAGAATGGTTGAGTAGTTGTGTTATTTTTGTTGTTGTGTTAGAATAAAGAATTTTAATCCTATTTATAGGTTGTAGGCAAACAGAATTCGGTCAAAATTCGGTCAGGATTTATTTCAAATTTCCAATCGTTGGGCTAAGAAATCAGGAGCTAATGAACTGGTTAATTTTATATCAAAAGGGTAACCGAGTTCGGTCCTAGTTCGTCCCGAGTTTGTCCCAAGTTCGGTCTTATAGTATGGTAGACTTTATAAATGAATGTGGCCTGATTTGATAGATAGGTTCTTTGGTTTATTTGAGTGTGTTGTCTGATAAAATAAACGGAAGAGATAATATGTGGAAAACGAGATCTTATACGAAAACTCGCCCTTCTTTTATGTTTACAAACAAGATTGTACAATTTAATCCTATACGAGGATGTTGAGTACAATTTATTTAATCTGGGTAAATATTGCTATAGGTGTCTGATATACAGTCGATCACTTTAGCCCTTGGAGCACGCGATGATGAAGAAGTGCCATGGAAGACAGAAAGCAGCTTCGCAGGTTGCTAAAGAGGGTGGATGCCTTATGCCAAAGTCGTCGATTCCTTCTCTTTGCCTGAGCTCTGGATTCTTCTCTCCTCGATCTGATACTCCGCTTCTTGACCAATTTTCCTACCTTTTTCTTCGACCCCCTTGACCTCTATTGATAGAGGTCTCTATTTATAGAGTTTTAGTGACAGTGACCACTCAGTCGGTGTAGAAATCGAGTAGTGGAAATACAACACCCTTTTACACGACGGTTTAAAATAACCAAAGCCTGCGTATAGATGACCTTTTGAGTGAGCATGTGACGCGTATCCAACTAAGGGACAAACGCATATATCTGCTTCGAAGATCACGGCGTAGAAGCCACGTAGGTAGTTATCCCTTGTGTAGAAGAGGTTGGCGTAGAAGCCAGTAACTGTCACCATGGCGTAGAAGCCAAATAGGCATAGAAGCCGAGTGGGCGTAGAAGCCGAGTAGGCATAGAAGCCGAGTGGGCGTAGAAGCCGAGATGATGTGGACATTTTAGCTGAAATTACGGCTCTTGGAGATATAATCAAATCTCTTGCATTAAATGCAGAGATCTGCCCCCATCCTGCACATTAAATGTAGAGGCTTGTCTTTAAGATTCGCCATCATTCTACGCATTAAATGCAGATACGCGCCTCGAATCCTGTACGAAGAGTAATTGCTGATGTGGCGGGCTGTTTGTCTTCTGCGGAGCGTAGGAAGCTTACGTCTGTCTGTATAAAACTAGGCAGCGTATTCCCTTGTATGCGTAAAAGCAGTTTACGCAAAGGGGATGTCACTAAACGACGGTTCAGTGATATTTAATTAAATCTCCTACATTAAATGCGAAGATCCGCCATTATCCTGCACATTAAATGCAAAGGCGTGTTTTGAAGGTCTGCCATCCTTCTGCGCATCAAAATACAGAGACGTGCCTCGGGCATCTGTCAGTATTCGGCGCTTTAAATGCAGAGACATGCCTCGAGAAACTGTCACCGCTCTGCGCATTAAATGCAGAGACATGCCTCGAGCCCTGTACGAAGTGCAGCTTTTGACGTGGCAGGTTGTTTGTCTTCTGCGGAGCGTAAACAGCTCACATCCGCCTATATAAAACTAGGCAGCATATTCTTTCGTATGTATAAAAGTGGTTTATGCAAAGGAAATGGCAGTAAATGACAGCCTGGGTCGTAGTGTCGCGCCATCATTATAGACGTCGTCTGGATAGTCGAACAGTACTCTCTGCCAGAAGTCCAGACGTCAGGTTCATTGTATGATCTGACAGGTTCATTTCGAAGAATACGAAGCGTTCCTCGTACACTTCAATGCTGTATTGAAAGCGAATGAGTTTTACGCCATAAAGGCGATGAAGCACCCTGTTCACGCTGAAGCAGCCTGGACATACTGTATTACGCGGATGGTCCTTGAGCCTATATTTTTACGCTGTGCTCAGCGGAAAAGCTCTGTTTGCACGATTGATGGCTCTGAGGTCCTCTGTTTATGCTGCCCTGCATCAATCATGTTGCGTAGAGCTATCCAGCGTATTTTTCATGCTTCTACAAGACCCCCTTCAAAGCTTTTAAATTCCTCATAATTTAAAACGCTTTGAATGAAGCATGAACCGTTCCTCGTAACTCAAAATACTCTGAATGAAGCCTGAAACGGTCAAATCTGACACGTTCTTTCAAGGCTGACTTTATGGCGGAGTTATTGGGGATTGGTGTGATATCTCTCGCCTATAAAAAGGCTGAGGAGTTAACCTGTTCTTTCCCTATTTCCTTCACCACACAGAGATGATGGCCGGAGTTCGTCAGGTCGACTTGAGGAAGAAGGAGACCATGTTCTTCTAGCATGTAGGGAGCCGAAAAAGACGGTGTCTTCGAGCAAATGTCCTCTGTGACGATGGATCATCGAAGGATATTATACCCTCCTTTGCTTGGGATAATCAGCAACTTTGTATGGCGGTTCTTCCAGAGAGAGGAAGGGTCGTATTAGACCACACGGCTTGCAAGCCGTATCTTCTTCCGATACCTCCGTGGACGAGAGCAGACAAACTGTAACTGCCGTCCTCGAGTGGCGTTGGATGTAGGAAAGCAGAATTACCCTGCTTTTCTGTTGGAGGATGGGTCTATGCCCAGTTGTGTATCCTTCCGCCACTGACCAATATGTCAGTCAGTTTGCGGCAACCGACTGACTGCTGGAGAAGATGGATGAAGAATTGTCGCCCATGCGAGAACCTGGCAGAACAGATTCTGGGTGCGATCTTCAGACGACGATGAGAAAGTCCTTTGTAGACGGGATTTCCCTCATATATAATCATGAAAATGAAGAAAAACCCTTGTAGATTGGATTTTTCTCATATATAGTCATGATTTTAATCTCAATAAAGTCGTCTTTCTTGTCGCCATATATTTTTTGCTGTGAAGTCTGAATATGTGTAGCTTTGACACGTCTGATTCTTTACGCCGACTCTGTTTAGAAAGAGTGCTAGGTCCTGTCTTGTCTCTTAAGCATAGCTAGGGATGCGTAGAAAGCCGCTTAGCATTCGAGTGTTCGAACTGTCCTGCTGTTTAGGAGTGAGGAACCGCGTAGAATTCTGAACCGTTACTTCTGATAAACAGAATTCTTTGTTCAGATATCATCTTCAAGAATGATTTCTCAAAAATCCCTTGGAACAGGGCGAGAAATAGCTGTCAAACTGAGTCGCCATCTTGATTTGTAGATGAAATATTCAGACTGGAGTCTGGATGAACTTCAATCAACCCACGGAGAAGAGTAATTCTCGATGTTGAACTCTGTATGCTTCGGGTACTTGGGTTATCTTGAGGTCAAGAAGGAGTATCTTCTGTGTGAACTCCTGTAATTGACCGCCTTGAGAATCGTTCAGATGTACGCGTACTCTAGCCGGCGTATCTTTCAGATGTGCGGAAAGTCATGGAGCGTGAAATCATAAGTTTGTAGCCTTTGAGCGTAAACTAAACGCCACCGAGCGTGAAATCATAGACTTGTAGTTCCTGAGCATGAAGTCGTAGGTTTGTAGCCTCTCGAGCATAAAAGCTACCGAGCATGAGAGCATCCGGGCGTAAAACCATAGACTTGTAGCCTGTGAGCGTAAAACCGTAGATCTATAGCTGTCGAGCGTAGAAAGCTCCTTAGCGTAAAAACCACGAATCTGCTTTGTGCAAAAACTTTTCGAATTTGCTGACTGTCCGTCTCCTCTGAGTAAATAGACTGACGTAGTCCCTAATCATAATCGAATATTAATTAGGAGATTTGGTTCGGGATTCGAGGAGTCCATCCGAACTCTATACATACCCCAAGTTTTTAAGAGAAAAACTTTTCATCTGTCTTTTGCAAAAGAAAGCCTTCGTCTGTTCGAGTTCTTCTTCATTTCTTCTCCGAGATTTCAAAGTTTCCAGTAATGGCCTCGAAACAATCCTCCTTCTCTAAGGGAAAGAAGGTTGATTCTTCTTCTCGTTCTTCTGCTCAAGTGAGAGCGTCTTCGGGCGGACAAGGCAAACTTCATTCTGAGCGAAGTATCCCGCCGACAAGCAGTGCACCCGGCCTTAAAGGTAGAGCTTTTGGGACGAAAAAAAACGACTAAAAATCCTTCGCACACGTTGTACGTGACCGCGCTAGGTCGTCTTCTGTGCTGATAGCCTCTTCTTTAGGAAAATTAATATTATGTTGATATTAACTTCCTTTTGTCTTCTTTTCAGGGGAAGACCTCTTCGGGGAGGGCAATGTAGATGCGCCCTTCGACTCTGTGTCAGGTCCTGGCGGCGACACGGCGGTAGCTGATTTTGAAAAGAAAACATCTTCGGGTGCCGGCTCGCCTGTCGACGAGATTCCGATATCTCAAGAGGAGGACGAGCCTGTCATTGCGATAATGCCTCCTTCGAGTACGCTGGTATCTTCGTTCGGTGTTGGTGCTTCTTCTTTCGTCGCACAACCTGTTGAGGCGACGACCGTGGCAACATCGTCTGCAGCTGTTCTTGGAAGGGGACTCGTCTAATCCTTCTAGCTTTTGAAGCCTTAACAAGTCATTCTTTTCTTGAGTCAGCTCATTAGCCACGGCTATCCTGAGTGACAGAATTTGGATCTTAATGGGGAGAACTGCTTCGCTCCCGTAAACTAATAAGAATGGGGTGCAACCTGTCGGTGCTCGTACCGTTGTGCGGTATGCCCAGAGACACTCTCCCAGCTTCTCATTCCAATCACTCTTGTTCGAAGAGATAAACTTTTTTAAGAGCTTGATAATGGTTTTGTTGAATGCTTCTACCAAACCATTAGCAGTAGGATTATATGCCGTGGAGGCAACATTTTGTATCCAATTTTTATCGTAAAATCGATGAAACGCTTGGCTGATAAATTGAGGCCCATTGTCATGAATTATCCTCTGGGGTATCCCGAAGCGATAAATGACGTGATGCTTGATGAAGCTGATCACATCAGATGTCTTTATCTCAGCAAGGGGGATCGCCTCTACCCATTTGGAGAAGTAATCCATGATGGCCAGTATGAACCGGTGACCTCTGGAAGAAGACGGGTGAATAGGACCAATGATATCCATACCCTATGCTTCGAAAGGCCAGGACGCAACCGTAGGATATAGATATTCAGGGGGTTGATGGATAAAGTCTGCATGGATTTGACAGGCTCTGCATTGTCTTGCATACTTTATTGCATCTGTGATCATAGTAGGCCAGTAATAGCCCATTCTCCTGATGCGATCCTTTAGCTTAGGACCGGGTTGATGCGCTCCGCATACGCCGTCGTGGGCTTCACGGATAATCCGCTGTGCTTTATCACCAGAGAGACATCATAATAATAGTCCGTCATAAGACCGACGATATAAATATTATGAAGATGCGTCAAAATAGAAGCACAATGATCGTCTTTTGATGGATACTGCTTCTTTAGGGTCTTCTGGCAAGATTTTGTATGCTACGAAGGAATCTGCTACTGCCGTATTTACTGAGGATATCTCATCGAGGGAATTTTGGTGGACCTATCATTTGTTGCACACGAGAGTGCAAACAATAGGTTTGGGACGAGCCCTGCCAGAGGTAATATGGACATGGCAGTTTTTGTGGACTCAATACCACTGGCGTACTTAGAGTTAAGTACGGGTGCTAAGTTGAGATGACAACCGATATCAGAGGTAATATGAACATGATAATCGATGGCCGAAAACTCAGAATGTTTGTTCAGAGGTAATATGGAGATGACAAACTCTTGAGTCATGACTCCATCGGGGATGGAGGTACACATCTGCTCAGAGGTAATATGGATATGGCAGTTTTTGTGGACTCAACACCACTGGCGTACTTAGAGTTAAGTACGGGTGTTGAGTTGAGATGACAACCGATATCAGAGGTAATATGGACATAATAATCGATAGTCAGACAAGGATAGTTTGTTCAGAGGTAATATGAACATAACAAACTTTTGAATTGTGACTCCATTGGGGATGGAGGTACATATCTGCTCAGAGGTAATATGGACATGACAGTTTTTGTGGACTTAATACCACTGGCGTACTTAGAGTTAAGTACGGGTGTTGAGTTGAGATGACAACCGATATCAGAGGTAATATGGACATGATAATCGATAGTCAGACCAGGATGGTTTATTCAGAGGTAATATGAACATAACAAACTTAGCTGGGGGGTTTGGACAATAGTTCAGAGGTAATATGAACATGAACTCATGTCCGAAAAATTCACTGTAGAGTAATTTTCTTGAGTAGGGATAGACCTGAAGAATCCACTGGGGAAACTTTAGGGATTCATCATCCTGTATTTTCTTAAAGGAGAAAATTGTGACGTTAAAGTGAAATCAATTTACAGTGATCGTTCCCTCGTTTACAGATACAAAGTTATGACTTTGGTGTCGATCAACTCCTGAATTCTCCTTTTTAGTACATAGCAGGCCTTTGTAGGGTAATGAATATACCGATGGAAGAGACAATAATCTGGGTCATCGACTTTGCCAGCCCTCTCAGGGTATCTGATGTTGGGTAGCTAAAGTTTGTGTTCCTTCATCAACATATTGAAGATTTCAATGATGTCATCTTCATTGAAGGAGAAAGTCCTTTTCGGCCTTTGGGCCCCCGATGCCTGAGTTTTTCGATCTTCTGGGAAGATCGCCATCGTTGCATCATCTTCGGACTCAGAGAGAATTATACCCCCTGCTCTGGATACTATCCTATTTTGTCGAGGGAGACTACCCCCAGACTTGTCGTTGTATTTGCCCGCAGAAGTTAATTTGGAAGGACCTGTCTCTGGTATTACAGGATCAGCCTCTGGAGGTTTGAAGTTTGCAGGAGATGCAGTGTACCCCAACCCAAAATGAGTTTGTTGACAGTAAAGATTACTATGCAACGGTGTTCGTCTGCCTTTTCCATAGTTGAGGCCTTGTTTCAACTTCAAATCATAACCCATGCTTTGTATAATCTTCAAAGCTTGTGGCCTATACCTGTGGATTTGCATTTTGCCACCCTCAGACTCGCGAAATACTTCCTATACAATCGGGCGGGTTCGCATGCGACCGAAGACTATTGGATGCTGGTCGTCGCGAGTTGGAGGAATAATAAAGATGGAATCTTCATGTGGCCTACCTGTCATGACAACATTAGATGTTGATGCATCTTCCCACAAGATCTTCCCGCGTTTGACCGTTAGGGGAATTGAAGCCTGTTTATGACTCTTGTCTTTGCGTTTCTTGATCAGAAATTCGCGTAGGTCAGGAGGAGTTACAAAAGAAGAAGATGGCTTATTCCTTCTGTTCACATCAGTGGGCATGCGGATGTTGGGAACCATAGTTTTCCCTGTGCCACCTATATACAACAGGTTGGCTATCTGGGTGGCGGATAATCCTCGAGGAGGGTGTCTTCCCGCAAATTGAGCCTTCTATACGCTGAGGGGCTTCTCCTGGCGTAATTTGGAGCTCTGCTCTGGTTGGCGTAAAGCTGAGGATGTCCTCAGTCGGCCATCAGCTTCTCGCGTAATCCGGAGGGCAGGCAGATTATCCCTTTGTTGGCGTAAAGGCCGAGAAGTTGAGTAGTCCTCCGCTTGCTTTTCCTTGCATAGATTGTAGGGATCATCTGCTTTTCCGCGGAAGGTAGATGCATTTTTGCACGCAGAGCGCATTTGGGATTCCTGATTTGTAGCTGAGGCATTATCAGAAATTTTGTCTATTCTGCCAAGGACGGGAGACTGAATTTTATGCGCAGAGCGCGGAGTAGACTTCTGGACTAGCACTGAGGCATTGTCCGAAGTTTTGTCTGTTCCGCCAGGGACGGGAGACTAAATTTTACACGCAGAGCGCGGAATATACTTCTGGGTTAGCGCTGAGGCATTGCCAGAAGTTTTGTCGGCCCTGTCAGAGACAGGCGGCTAAATTTTATGCGCAAGGCATGGAGTATACTTCTGGGTTAGCGCTGAGGCATTGCCAGAAGTTATGTCGGCCCTGTCAGAGACAGACGACTGAATTTTACGCGTAAGGCACGGAGGGAGCAATGCTACAACCTCATTGGTCGGAGAGATCGGAGAGTCCACAGGAATGGTAGAGGATATCTTGGGTATCTAGACCTTACGCAGCTTTCTGTTGTTGTGGACAGAGAGGGAGTAAGAGCTACCCCCTGTTCGAAGCATGTCTTTATAGGCAGACTGGTCGAACTGGACGACCAATGTCTTCTTCACGGATCTCACGGATACCGCATCGTGTTGAGCAATTGCTTCCTCATCAGAAGAGAAAGATGTCCCCAGCAGAGTCGCCATCTTGATTGTCCGATAAAATAAACGGAAGAGATAATATGTGGAAAATGAGGTCTTATACGAAAACTCGCCCTTCTTCTATGTTTATAAACAAGATTGTACAATTTAATCCTATACGAGGATGTTGAGTACAATTTATTTAATCTGAGTAAATATTGCTATAGGTGTCTGATCTGTAGTCGATCACTTTAGCCCTTGGACCACACGATGATGAAGAAGTGTCGTGGAAGACAGAAAGCAGCTTCGCAGGTTGCTAAAGAGGGTGGATGCCCGATTCCAAAGTCGTCGATCCCTTCTCTTTGCCTGAGCTCTGGATTCTTTTCTCCTCGATCTGATACTCCGCTTCTTGACCAATTTTCGACCTTTTTCTTCGACCCCCTTGACCTCTGTTGATAGAGGTCTCTATTTATAGAGTTTTAGTGACAGTGACCACTCAGTCGGTGTAGAAACCGAGTAGTGGAAAGTATAACACCCTTTTATACGACAGTTTAAAATAACCAAAGCCTGCGTATAGATGACCTTTTGAGTGAGCATGTGACGCGCGTCCAACTAAGGGACAAATGCGTATATCTGCTGCGAAGATCACGGCGTAGAAGCCATGTAGGTAGTTATTCCTTGTGTAGAAGAGGTTAGCGTAGAAGCCAGTAACTGTCACCATGGCGTAGAAGCCAAATAGGCATAGAAGCCGAGTGGGCGTAGAAGCCGAGTAGGCATAGAAGCCGAGTGGGCGTAAAAGCCGAGTGGTCATAGAGGCCGAGTAGGCGTAGAAGCCGAGTGGGCATAGAAGCCGAGATAATGTGGACTTTTTAGCCAAAATTACGGCTCTTGGAGATATAATCAAATCTCTTGCATTAAATGCAGAGATCTGCCCCCATCATGTGCATTAAATACAGAGGCTTATCTTTAAGATTCGCCATCATTCTGCGCATTAAATGCAGATACGCGCCTCTAATCCTGTACGAAGAGTAACTTCTGATGTGGCGGGCTGTTTTTCTTCTGCGGAGCGTAGGAATCTCACGTCTGCCTGTGTAAAACTAGGCAGCGTATTCCCTTGTATGCGTAAAAGCAGTTTACGCAAAGGGGATGTTACTAAACGACGGTTCGGTGACATTTAATCAAATCTCCTGCATTAAATGTGGAGATCTGCCATTATCCTGCATATTAAATACAGAGGCATGTTTTGAAGGTCTGTCATCCTTCTGCGTATCAAAATACAGAGAAGTGCCTCGGGCATCTGTCAGTATTCGGTGCTTTAAATGCAGAGACATGCCTCGAGAAACTGTCACCGCTTTGTGCATTAAATGCAGAGACGTGCCTCGAGCCCTGTACGAAGTACAGCTTTTGACGTGGCAGGTTGTTTGTCTTCTGCGGAGCGTAAACAGCTCACATCCGCCTGTATAAAACTAGGCAGCATATTCCTTCGTATGTATAAAAGTGGTTTACGCAAAAGAAATGGCAGTAAATGACAGCCTGGGTCGCAGTGCCGCGCCATCATTATAGCCGTCATCTGGATAGTCGAACAGTACTCTCTGTCAGGAGTCCAGACGTCAGGTTCATTGTACAGGTTCATTTCGAAGAATATGAAGCGTTCCTCGTACACTTTAATGCTGTATTGAAAGTGGATGAGTTTTACGCCATAAAGGCGATGAAGCACCATGTTCACACTAAAGCAGCCTGGACATACTGCATTACGCGGATGGTCCTTGAGCCTATATTTTTACGCTGTACTCAGCGGAAAAGCTCTGTTTGCACGTTTGATGGCTCTGAGGTCCTCTGTTTATGCTGCCCTGCATCAATCATGCTGCGTAGAGCTATCCAGCGTATTTTTCATGCTTCTACAGAGTGGACTAGGTATCTGAGTATAGGTATTTGGGATTGCCAATGTGACCCAGCTTACATCAGTCCTAGACTCAAATAAATGAAAGATTAAATTTGAATAGAAACCAATAGCTGTTGTAGAGTCTGTCTTTAGTACTGACGGAGTTGATATGCTTTGCATCGAGTATCTGCTTCATCTTTATTTTAGATCTAATTCATCTGATGTTTGATGATTAACAGAATCAGGTTGACTGTGACCACTTTGTGTAAACAATCTCCCCCATTATGATAATTGATAAACTATGCCAAAATGTGTCCAGAATACTAAAGGGCGGAAGAATGACTCAGTCAACCATACCTTACGAAATTCTGAAGAAACCTGCAACGTGTTAAGGTTGTCTAGAGACAAGGGGGTGCATATTAAAATCAAGTCTGCTAAGGTCAAAAACTTTTATGTCTCAATCATTCAACAATTAGTAATAATATAGAACTTTTCAGAATAAACAGTAAGGCGTCTAAAATGTCATATCATAATATTCTTTAGAGGTCTGGCGGTATAGAATAATATGCCAGATACAAGATCAAAGTATACATGACAGTTAGTCAGCTGAAGTCAGAATATATACAGTTATGTAAGGAACTAGTATCCAGATTTGCCGACTAACAGGTGCCGGTTGGCTAAACGTCCAAAAGAATATAGTTTATAAAAGTTAAGCAGTAAATAAAGGAACCCACTCATGTCCCTCAGAAGTCATCCTTCTGGTGCATGCCATCAGTGAGGGTAAGATAAGCTTGATCCTCAGGTGCTGGCTATAAACTTGGCCATGCAAAATCAGTGGGTTCAGATCCCAAATAGCAAGTACCACAAAGAAAGCACGAAATAAAGAAACAAAACTAGATCTATAGCATGATTAGATGAGCGAACAATCAATGGTATATGTCACATCCAAGACATGATACAATACCCCTTTACTAAACAAGGACAAGAAGTTCCCTATCGCATCAAGATAGAATACGTCCCTTGATTATGGTCAAGCTAAAATAATTATGCATCGTAGTTTTAGTCCATTGTCTTTCGTAACACAACAGCACAACCCAACAACCAAATAAGGACATAAGTTGCACCATAATGCCATAACAGTCTGTGTCCCTAATTCCACTCAACGTTAAGCACAATGCATAAACAAAGATACAATATAGGAGGAATAATATAGCTTCTGTCCATGGAGTATTCTATCACAACGATGCAACCCAATAACTAAACAAGGACATGGGTTGAATTATCATGCCATGATAGCCCACTTTCCTGGCTATGACATATTACAAGAAATTTAAACGACCAATCATGTATTACGGTTTGGTATATTATCTTTGGGTTATCCTAGTAATGTAATATATGAGTATCCTTAGATTGTGCCATAATCGAGAAGGACTGGCTGAACTAATGATATATGAGCAAGAATACATGTAAAAGTTGCACCAGTCTCTAGCAAGGGCCTTGGGCTAATTAATGATCAGTAATAGTTCTAGGCTTTCAATAGAAAAGATACTGGCTCGGTCTTATATTTAGATCAGATAATGCACTCCACTGTTCGGATAATATACAATATCCGTGGTGGCCAACCTTTACTCCTAGCTAATTTAGGGTGGCTCGACATGCACGATCTCGAGATACCGTTTCCTCCCAATGCTCTACTAATTAAATTACTTAGTTAACCCTAGGTTAATTAGAATCTCATGCCGTGATCATATGAATATTCCTTCTTAGAAGTTGTACCTTAAGTATGGGAACTCTTGATACAAACCCATATTATCACACGAAAGTTAAATTTGGATTCCCCCAAGTATGATACAGCAATCAATACTCTCTAGCCATGGCTAAAGTCACTTTCCAAAAACCAGATCTGTATATAGAAATAATTACATATATCACGTAGCAGGAGTATATGGTACGTTGACTCACTTATATCAAGTAGCACTTTCGGTGCAATCAAGTGTATCAGCACGGATATAATAGTCAGGGCTGGAACAAGTTCTAGTATCTAGATCATAGACAAGTTATTAGGTAGCAAGTTATTCAGGATATGATAGTCTTATATTGGTCACATTAATTTATCACTTTATTATGTAGAGCGAGAATTCCTTAAGATCAAATCCACGACCCTTAAACCAAACATGGACCGGGGTTGCAGAATATGTCCCGATTTGAACTATATCTCTTATTATATCCATCTTATAATAAGGTTATCAAGGAAAAATAGTCCAATTAGCAAGTAAAATAGCAAGTGCATATAATGCCACATCTACATGGCTCATGTCAGGTACTTAGTCAATTTATCATATACTTATAACTAGGTCATTAGGTCCATATACATTCAAGATTGAAATAAAAGTCATCAACATCATCATAATTATTCAACTAACGGAAATATTAAACCAAGCAAAGGGCCAACGTAAGCAAAAAATAGTAGACGCATAAAGCAAGTTGGCACACAAACACACATAAGTAAGGTTGGTGCACAAACTCACAGAAATAAGGTTGGCACACATTCACAAGAAAGTGTGCGAGCTACAAAGTGGTGGCTCACTTTGTCAAGTTAACCAACACGGCACACTTGACAAAAGTGCACGGGCAAGAATAAGGCATGCTTTAAAAGAAAGTGTGCTTGCAAGCTAGCTAAAAGACAAAATACACAATCTGAGGTCAAAGCTCGACATTCGAGAAACTCGTGAATTGAGGAGCATACAAATCAATAACACAAAAATTGAGAAACCAACCAAAGCTTCGTTCCTAAGGAAACAAAGAGGGAAGAAAGTGCACGAGCAAACCAAACGTAAGAAAAGTACGCCAGTTGACAACATATAGGAAAAGTGTGTCAGATTATCAAACGCAAAGAAAGTGTGCTGACAGACTGTGGCTCACTTTCTATTGATTTCCAAGAGAGAACTTTGATTAAATACGCACCAAAGTGCGCCAACTGGGTTTTCTCTCGAATGTGCGCCACTAACTCAATGAGTGTGACTGGTGCACTTTTGCTCGGAGACTGAGTGTATTATGAAGAGTACGCACGAAGAGTTGGGACAACACACCAATGCGCACAAAGTAAAGCATACGTATTTCAATGCCAAAGGGGTTCTCTTTCATATTATTCACAGAGTACTATTCTTCTTCTCTAGTCAGCTATTTCGGTATACGTATTGTATCAAGTTTCAGCACTAAACTTAGGTAGACTCAAAATAAAGCATGGCCAAAAGCAAAGTTACATAAAATATAGTGCTCTACACTATAAGCTAATTAGTTTCATAAAATATAAAGTTTTGGGAGATCAAACTAGAGGAAAATAAAAGTGAACCCATAGACCCAAACTCAGGTCCATGCAATTCCAACCAAAAAAATCAAGAACAACAAGTATTAAAGATGAAAGGGTGCTCGGTCCCAACAATATAAGCTAAAAATAAATAAGAAATATTAAGAACTAAAAGCATGCATAAATCCTTGGTTCTTCTTTTGTGCAAGTTGTACTTGCCTACGGATGGAGAGAAAACCTAAAAGAGAGAAATAGAAAGAAAATAATGACCAGAGAAAGAAATTAGAATATATAGGTTTAGGTTTGAGATGTGGATCGTTGGATCACTCAAACCCATCCAAGCCACATATGCCACCAACCCAATTAAACCCACTCTCTCCATAACTCTCGGGTCCGGTCTAAACAATGGTCGGGGTAGCAAACAATAAGCGCCAAAGTGCGCCAAGGATAATATGTACCTAAGTGCGTCAAGAAAGGGGGCTGACATCTGGTTTCCCTCTTAGAGGAGTAGTCTAGTCCCGATAACTCTTTCTTGGAATTTTATCCACTATAATCACCAATAGTAAATCACAAGCTTTGATCCGAAGGCTTGTTGACTTCTTAAAATCTCAGATAATCGGGTACGAGTACATGGCTACTTTTTGCCTACTTCAAAGTATCGGCGAAAGAACGTTGTCTAGGTCAACAATACTATTTAATTATCTCATACAATAATATATGAAACTTGTTAATGATATCTCAACTCCAAATGGAGGACAAAATAATTAAAGCAACAAAATACCCAATCACATATCTAAAGCATGATAAGATATCAAAGAAGTATAACAAATCCATATATCTAAACATCAACAGCATCCAATAACAAGCCGAAAATAAATTCGGAACCAAAATGCTAATAAAAACTAACTAGGATAACTAGTGATTCTAGCTAGATTTCCTGGCAATCACTCCTGGGCTACTGGGTCCAAGGCCGCACCCTCATCCACCTGTGGTCCATAATATATCGGACACCAATCCTCCAAGTCCCCTAAAAAATGTTATCCAGTCAGGATTGTAGCAAAGTATACCTCTAATAGGAGTTCCAATTATATGATAAAGACTATAAGACAATTATAGTAAGTAATACATGACGTGTAAGAAAAAGAATGAATCAAGGAATAAAATAGAGTCATAGCTAATTAAAGACCAATAAAAAGTAAATATGGTAAATAAGGAGAGTATGGCACAAAGATAATAAATAAACAAAACTAAAACTAAGATAGCTGTAACGCCCGCAACCGCTCGGAGCGTTACGCTGAGTCAGAGTCGGATTTAATGAATCAAATGCTGGTTACATTTGAAATATCGAATTTCGGGAAGAAGGATTAATCGAGTTGGTTTCAATGTGCAGATGGCTAGCGGGTTCGTTGGAAATCAGGTGTTCGTTCAGAACAGTACTGAATAGCTGGATGGAAACGATAATGCCGTCTTCCTTAATCCGATCGGTCGGATGATTTGGAGAGCACGGCCTGCTCGCACGGTTATACCAGTTGAGTAGATCGCGCTTGCATCGGACCATGGGTTCAAGGGATTGGCCGTATCGGCAGGACAGGATGCCTAACGGGATCAATCATTGTGAGTGGGCTCTTTCCCTTCTCCTCTACTCCTTCATGCCTAATAATTTGGAAAACACGTAAAGGCTTGAACACTTGGGCTGAAACATCGGGAAGCACTACACTGAGGCATGCATAGAGTGTGCGTCGTTGGCTTGGTAGGATTGTGGCTTGAATGGTTTACGCGTTGGATAGTTGGATACGATAGCTGGATTATTTATTTGAGGCGATGGGTTGGATTACTTGGGATTATACTTGGACGGTTGAAAATATACAAGTTGGAATGATACAATTGAGGCAATGGGAATATCGAGAATATCGGGAATTCGGGCGAGCGAACGTGCATCCGTGCGCGTGTATCACAAGGATGCTTTGTCTTGCAAAGTAGGCAATTGTGGTTCAAAACCGAACAACTGTGTCGACGAAGGCGTTGTGTCGCTTGATGGGGCATCGTGCCACGAATATGACATGTACCACTGAAACGGTATTGTGCCATAGGTTTTGCTTCGAGCATAGGTGTTGCACCAATTTGGATTGTGTTGAGAAGAGGCTTCGTGCCTATGAAACACTTGATATTTTGATGTCTCGGGCTATGTTTTGAGGTCGAGATTTGGGTTCTTTGGAAGGACATGTTAGAAGAATTGTTATGGATATTTCGGTTGGATATCGATGGAACGAGTCTAAGATCGCTTGGTGGCGCGAGAATGTTTCGATCCTCTCGTCATACCTACGTGTCTGCATAGTCACGGACAACCTGGGTGGCACAGGGTTTGGTTTCCTCGAACGGGTGCTCCGGGGCACTGGGACCGTTCGGCCATGGAGGAGACAATTTGGGTATCGCATTTTGGGCGCGGTACCAGCGGTTGGATGCGATTCAGGTGGGTTAGCTACTTAGCGCTGTTTCGAATAGAACCGCATTGATCTGTCCGATCAACGTCCTTTATGGCCTTTGGCCAGTGACTTCATATAAGAATAGATGTTGGCTTGCTTTACTTTGGTTGGTTTGTGCATCGTGTAGGCGCGGCCACCTTGCCTCGGCAAGAGTGTGCACTCGAGAGTGGGATATATAAACTTTGGTTGAGAATGGATATTGAGGCGAGATTGATGGTTCGATATGTTATCGTGCAAGCGATGACATTGAGTTAGACGGGTCGGCTATATATTAAACTGCTTGTCGTTTGGTTTGAGAATGAATGCTAGCATGCTTAAACTGCTTTACTGCTCTCCTTAATATGTCATTCATATGCCATGAAACGAATCTAGGATTCAACTAGAAAGATCACCATTTAACTGTGTGCATTCACTACTTTACTTAGTGTCGGCTTAGACGAGTGGGTTACCCCGCTCACCAGTACGGTTGTGTACTGACCCACGTTTGTGGGCAATATTTCAGGTGCACAGGCGTAGTGGCGCTGCTTGGATATACGGGACAAGATGTATGAACTGTAAGTACCTTTGTAGGCTAGAGAAAGAGCAAGAGTTATTTCATCGTCTTCGTGGCATCGCCTTTGTGGCATTGACTCAGGGCATCTCATTTGGACCCTATCGTGAGCTTCGCTGCGTATACTCTGATGTGTGCTTGGTACACAATTGGCTTCCGCTGTAACTTGGTTGTTTCGATGATAACTTTCGTGTTTAACAACATCGCCTTGTACGAGCGCAACTCCAGGCTCGTACGGCATCACGTCCCGAATAGAACGATTGTCCCGCGGGAGAGCTGCAACGTGGTAACTTCACGTTCAGCGGGGACTATTGGGCTTACGGGAGTTTGGGATGTGACAGATTGGTATCAGAGCGCCCGGTTCATTTCTTCGGACTTGGTCCTTCGCTTCATCACAAACTCAAAAATCGCTTCCGTGTGTCGTTTAGCTCTTGACTCTACTAGGTGCCGCATCGGATGTTTCATACAATAAGTCTATTTATTGCTGGTTTTGGCTGCATTATATTTTCTTGGTTGGGTTGCCTTGGTTGGTTTTCGTAGGATCGCTTAGCCTCGTTAGGCGTTGTTGCATTCGTGCAGCAAGTTGGTTGGCGTTGTTGCATTTGTGCAACAAGTGTGGGCTTTCGTTGGGTTGGCTTGGCTTATCATTTGGGAGATTCTGATTGCCTCAATGGATCAGTTGGTTGGCTAACGAGATTTGGTTATGCAGCATGTTTTGGGTAGAAACATTCGATGATAATAGATCCTTGCACGAGTTGCTCGTCAAGCGATTGTGTTGGATAGAAGTTGGAATTTTGGCTGTGGCGCATCGGTTGAGCAAGTCTGAGTTTGGCTCAGGAATATCAGGATAAGTTGGAACGAGTTGCTCGTATAACAGATGTGTGAAACCGTTGGATGTTCGGTTGGACTATTTGGAAGACAATCATTGCACGATTGCTCGTGCTGTGAAAGTATCAGACGGTTTAGGAAATGTTGGAAGTATTGAGAACGGGATATAAGTACGAGTCGCATCGCAAGATTGATGAAAATGGTTGGATAACTCAAGCATGGGCTAAGTTTTGTGTCAGACTTAAGATGGGAAAGGCATGATCACACATAAGGGATGGTTCGAACGGATTTTTGGATTCGTGAAAGGAAACGTAATGTGAGTAGCGACTTGATTCGAAGTGGTATATGGGATCAAACGTGTTAAGCAAGGCATTAGAAATATTTTGGTTGAACATATATGGGAATTGCCTGAACGGACTCGGATAACGAATACAAGTCGGTTGGTGCAAATCGACTGAGTTGGAAAGAATGAAAATGGAGCAAGCGAATATTGAGTTATGATTCGACAGAATCACCTCGAAATAGTCAGTTTGGGATAGACGCTGGTTGACGCAGGTTTCGCACGAGGGCAACTATATTTCTAAGTGGTATATAGTGCAATAGAATTTGACTCGGGTATCCTTCGATACATTAGACTTGAGAACTCAAGGACGAAATCGTGCAAATGGAAGTATCATTGGGCTTAAAAGATGGGCGGAATCGGAATGAACATTTGGGTTACGCTTGAGCAAAGCGATGGGATTATCGGAAGGATAGCGAGCACGAACTACGATTTTGGGCAACACATTTGTGCTGTTGGTTGAGCAAAGAAACACGATATTGGTCTGGAGGGACAATGAGATGGATTCACACAAACTTGAAAGATTATGAATATTGCTGCTCGAGAAGTCGACTCAGGTTTAGCGAAAATGGAATTTTGGACAAAATGGTGCAACAATGGTAGACGGATTCTCCGGAAGACGTGGACGGATTGTGGTGACAACAGAAGGCAAAAGACTTTGGCGGACAGACTTTTAAAGATAGCTAAATGTGGGTGCAACGTCGGAACAAATAACTGTGCTGCTCGAGTAAGTTGGACGTGCATTGTGGGATGCAGCAAATGGGTAAGAATTGGAGCAAGTCTTGGGTTTTGAGAATCATTGCAATTTGTAGTGCGAGAATCGAACATGCAATTCAGAAATTTGATGGATTCAGGACAGAAAGACGGATTGATGGAAGACGGTTTCAACGAGCGCGGTTCTCAGTTTCGGAAACTTCGCTCGGGTGAATGGTTGGATTTTGATTCAGAGTTGGAGATGAGATATAGCATGGTTTATAATAACTGTCTATCGTGATGATTACAATTATCGAGCGTAGCTTCGGGACAGCTGACCCTAAGCGGCCTTGCCCGTCGAATCGGATATGAATATGGTAGACCCATAGAACGACCCTTGAGGCGGCGTATTTGGGAATGCGTCGAGGGCAGATGTGAGCAATAAGATTTGGCTTATCGACTGAGTGTTGGATTTTAGAGACCCTTGGGATAGTCTTCAGCTGAAGATACAGCCAGAAGATCAAAGCAATGGTGGAAGTAGCCTAGTTAACTGATGAGATTCAGAGTCGCAGATTTTTTATCTCGATGGCATCGCCTCTGACTCATCGTGCCCTGGAAGGGAATAGCATTCATATGAATGGACGACTGTGGCGGCTCGTTCAGATCAAATCCTTGCGAATACTGAAAGGGACAGACGTGCTTCAGATTTACAAGATGTCTCGGAACTTATTCTGGAAAACGTGCTCGTTCGGAAGGCAAAGGTGATATTCTATGCTTCGAGGCAGTGGAAGCAGCGCGAAGAACTATTCCATGCGCAACCTAAGAATTGTGGCGAGTGTGTCCACGTTGAAATCGTGGTGACACTATCCCTTTGGCGTGGCGGCGAGATCTTCGTAGATCACACGAACCTCAATATAGATGTTCACCCTGTGAGATTTTGAGATTGAGGAATAATGTGTTGGACTGAGCTGATCTAAGCAAAGTTGATATTTGGGTAAGTCGCATAGCTGGGGTAGATCAGTTGAGATGATCGTTCGGTGCACGAGATAATATTTGGAGATGTTGCTAGTACATATTTCAGAAATAGTTGGATGGATTGAGTTGGAACACGAACCGATTGAGTCGGTGGGAAATTATCATATTTGAGGATAGTGCTCAATCAAAAATGTTGGAATGGAAATCGGGATTGATTCAATTGGGAGCAAAGCAAATGGATGCCTCGAACATAAAGATACCCTTGTAACTTGTTCAAATTTGCTATCGCAAAGCTCGGCTGAAATGCATGTATTTTAGGGACGCCTTAAATATATGTACGATCCAAAACTAAGCGATATGAAGAATTCGTATTGAGCTGCAAGGAGGATGTGGGAATTCGTGAAATTTGTACGAGCATTCAGCAGAACGAGATATTGAGTCAGAAATAGTGAATATGAGAGTTGCATAGAGCAGATCTATGGAATTGGATTGTGGCATGCTAGTAAGGAATGAGTACCAGCATGGTTCGTGGACGAACCTGATTTTAAGTGGTATATTATGTAACGCCCACAACCGCTCGGAGCGTTACACTGAGTCGGAGTCGGATTTAATGAATCAAATGCTGGTTACATTTGAAATGTCGAATTTCGGGAAAAAGGATTAATCGAGTTGGTTTCAATGTGCAGATGGCTAGCGGGTTCGATAGAAATCAGGTGTTCGTTCCGAACAGTACTGAATAGCTGGATGGAAACGATAATGACGTCTTCCTTAATCCGATCGGTCGGATGATTTGGAGAGCACGGCCTGCTCGCACGGTCATACCAGTTGAGTAGATCGCGTTTGCATCGGACCACGGGTTCAAGGGATTGGCCGTATCGGCAGGACAGGATGCCTAACGGGATCAATCATTGTGAGTGGGCTCTTTTCCTTCTCCTCTACTCCTTCATGCCTAATAATTTGGAAAACACGTAAAGGCTTGAACACTTGGGCTGAAACATCGGGAAGCACTACACTGAGGCGTGCATAGAGTGTGCGTCGTTGGCTTGGTAGGATTGTGGCTTGAATGGTTTACGCGTTGGATAGTTGGATACGATAGCTGGATTATTCATTTGAGGCAATCGGTTGGATTACTTGGGATTATGCTTGGACGGTTGGAAATATACAAGTTGGAATGATACAATTGAGGCAATGGGAATATCGAGAATATCGGGAATTCGGGCGAGCGAACGTGCATCCGTGCGCGTGTATCACAAGGATGCTTTGTCTTGCAAAGCAGGCAGTTGTGGTTCGAAATCGAACAACTATGTCGGCGAGGGCGTTGTATCGCTTGATGGGGCATCGTGCCACGAATGTGACATTGTGCCACTGAAACGGCATTGTGCCATGGGTTTTGCTTCGAGCATAGGTGTTGCACCAATTTGGATTGTGTTAAGAAGAGGCTTCGTGCCTATGAAATACTTGATATTTTGATGCCTCGGGCTATGTTTTGAGGTCGAGATTTGGGTTCTTTGGAAGGACATGTTGGAAGAATTGTTATGGATATTTCGGTTGGATATCGATGGAACGAGTCTAGGATCGCTTGGTGGGGCGAGAATGTTTCGATCCTCTCGTCATACCTACGTGTCTGCATAGTCACGGACAACCTGGGTGGCACAGGGTTTGGTTTCCTCGAACGGGTGCTCCGGGGCACCGGGACCGTTCGGCCATGGAGGAGACAATTTGGGTATCGCGTTTTGGGTGCGGTACCAGCGGTTGGATGCGATTCAGGTGGGTTAGCTACTTAGCGCTATTTCGAATAGAACCGCATTGATCTGTCCGATCAACGTCCTTTATGGCCTTTGGCCAGTGACTTCAAATAAGAATAGATGTTGGCTTGCTTTACTTTGGTTGGTTTATGCATCGTGTAGGCGCGGCCACCTTGCCTCGGCAAGAGTGTGCACTCGAGAGTGGGATATATAAACTTTGGTTGAGAATGGATATTGAGGCAAGACTGATGGTTCGATATGTTATCGTGCAAGCGATGACATTGAGTTAGACGGGTCGGCTATATATTAAACTGCTTGTCGTTTGGTTTGAGAATGAATGCTAGCATGCTTAAACTGCTTTACTGCTTTCCTTAACATGTCATTCATATGCCATAAAACGAATCTAGGATTCAACTAGAAAGATCACTATTTAACTGTGTGCATTCACTACTTTACTTAGTGTCGGCTTAGACGAGTGGGTTACCCCGCTCACCAGTACGGTTGTGTACTGACCCACGTTTGTGGGCAATATTTCAGGTGCACAGGTGTAGTGGCGCTGCTTGGATATACGGGACAAGATGTATGAACTGTAAGTACCTTTGTGGGCTAGAGAAAGAGCAAGAGTTATTTCATCGTCTCCGTGGCATCGCCTTTGTGGCATTGACTCGGGGCATCTCATTTGGACCCTATCGTGAGCTTCGCTGCGTATACTCTGATGTGTGCTTGGTACACAATTGGCTTCCGCTGTAACTTGGTTGTTTCGATGATAACTTTCGTGTTTAACAACATCGCCTTGTACCAGCGCAACTCCAGGCTCGTACGGCATCACGTCCCGAATAGAACGATTGTCCCGCAGGAGAGCTGCAACGTGGTGACTTCACGTTCAGCGGGGACTATTGGGCTTACGGGAGTTTGGGGCGTTACAATAGCTATAATGTGTGTCCAACAAAAATGTAAACCAGCAAGAATGTATCTAATCTAGTATGTTTTAAAATACCACTTTCGACATATAAATTACTAGGGGTAATATGGCTCATCGCACGTTAGGTAAGCGACTACTATCTTTCAAGATTTGACCAGTAAGGGATGGTTCCAGATTTTAGGAATATTTATATATCTAGTAAGATATTTTCCCACCCGACTAGTACAAATGAATTCATATCCCGATACGTAATTCGAGTACGAGGCCAGCCAGATAAAAGTAAGTGATGCCAGTAAGTGAGTCCTGATGTAGAGGCCAAAAAAGTATGATGCACGTGTCTTGTGAGAGTGAATCCATAAAATACCAATCCGTGTCACCATCGTATCGAGTAATCAAGCAATACAATACCATAACTTGAATTATAATAATCATCAAATAATAAAAACTACCAAAGAATGTACTCACATTTGGTCTTAAGAAAATGGTACAACTCGGTGTCCGAACTGGTGTCACACAGACCTATATATAAAATTATATGTCATTTTGGAGTAATAAAATAATAACAATCTTAAATAAGATAAAATATGGTTTTCTAGGTTAAGACTAAGTCATACTAGTCAAACTAGGTCAAATTAGATCTTTGCCTTGGTTTTAGGTCCATACCTAGCTTCTAGGTTGATTAAGAGTCTAAACTAGTAGATATTAGGTGACCCTAGATTATGACTAGGTTTTTTGGTCCATACCTTAGGTATTGGCTATAATAGCTAATATTACCAAGCTATCTATATAACTAGTTAATATGTTATCCTATGTATCTTAATACTCTATATGAACTTCTATAATATATATATATATATATATATATATATATATATATATATATATATATATATATATATATATAATACTTTAGTATCTAATTACTACCTTAGTATCACACTTACTTCTAATACTCTAACCATAATTTGTATCTAATAGCCTACTATTATCAATATCATAATATTGGTATTACCATAGTATATAGTAAATGCCTTAACCAATATCCTTATTTAAATACTAGTATCTTAATTTATATGTATTACCTATTACCTATCTCATGATACCAATTAAGTTACTCTTGATGTATGGATACACCAAGTTGCTCATCTAATCCATAGAGTATCAGAATATTCATTCTACTACCTCCTACTGGTACTTACCTACCAAAATGTTAATTGTCAATCCTATCAGTTCACTCACAAACACCATCACCCCTCACACTCTTGATACTGTGCAGTAAGTGTAGTATTTAGAAGCTGCAGATTGTAGTGGTATACTAGATTGATGGATATTTAGTTGGCACAATGTTTCAATTTTTGGGTATATAGAATAGGTCACCCTCTCACACCACCAACACAACAGTGCACAAGTCCCCAATCACCTGAACATAACTCCTATCAACTACACACAGTAACACCCTCACACAAACTAGGACTGAACTCACAATTAAGCCAACTCCACCTCTAACCCATCTACTACCCTAATACATGGGCACACAGTCACTCACACTTCTCTTCTAATGCTACAGGACACATCCTCAACTGCCTGCACTTGCAGTGCTCTGCACTCACTCCCCCTTGCACTGCAGTTTCTCTTCTTATGGATGACTGTCCTAAATAACATTTAAATGAGCAGTACTTATGATTTTTGATATACTGGATGAACAGCCTCATAAAGCAACACTGAGGTCTCCAACGCTGCAGTAGTGCCTCCCCAACACAAAATCTCACATATATTGCTAACATTCACACAAACCCTCACTCTACCCTAGCTGCCCATTGCTCTGCTATCTCAGGTCTGAAACAGACCTGGTGTACCCTTAACCCGAGCCCTTCATACAGCAAGCAAGGCACCAACTACAGCTCTATGTGCTCCTTCTCAATGTGTGCACAAGCATACAACTACTGCTAATGTGCAGTCACTTCTCCCTTTACTATCTGCACACTTGCGCACTAGTGTGCACACCCATACTTGTTGCTACCATGCAAGCACTCATACCTCATACTCTTACACCTGAACACAAACCTTCTCTACTCCACATAAAGCTCTAAATATCTCTACACATATCTCACAGATTTGAGGTACATATCACCCAATATAAATACCACTCATACAGACACAACACTACGGTTCTCATGTGCACCTGTGCACAAAATCATAGACCCAACACTCCTCGTGATTCTGGAGCCAAACTATTTATGTCCAATTCACTCACTATCACATTGTGATATACCCGTTAACACAAATGGGATACCCTCATGAACACTCAACTACCTATGGTTATAGCAATTTAGTCACTCCCTCACCAACATACATACATAACACTCTCTCTCTACTCACTACACTACACACCCTCATGACACACACAACACAACCTATGCACATGTGTGCACACATGCAGTCACTCATAATACACTCACTATATATAGAATACAAACATACACACTGGTATTCTAACACTCATCCCTAATTCATAACTCATTCCCACATACACACATATATAACACACACATACATACTAGTGGGGATGCTTCTCGCCCGCTCGACAAATCCAAACACATTATGTAGGTTCGTGCAATATCTATTAAGTTGTCTTTCTAGTATTGCCTTAAGATCAGTTTTATACCATAATATAAAGCCTAACTCGTGTGGCAGTGCGCCATGCGATATAAGAGAAATACGACAAAACTTACCAACTTACCAACTTACCATTCGTCTTTCCCTGTCTAAGGATAAAACCAAGTTAAATCAAGCACGAATATATATAATAAAATCCAAGGAATTACATAAGCAAACACAAGTATCATGAGCGAGTTTTTGATTCAGGTGCATGAGTTACATTGATTACTCAGATGTGTTATACTCAGATGGGTTACAACATATTGCATAGTTGTTCAATATGTACAGATGTCTTCTCACTCATATTCGTTCAGGTATTCCAGATTACTAGATGCGATAAAATAACTTGCACGAGGATTGCCGCTAAGCGAGGATGACTTATTTATATGAACTAAAGTAGTTGGCATAGCCATAAAGGATGAGTTATAGTCAATGTCGAGGATGGTGTGCAACGAAAAGTATATGAGGTGCTACATACCATCCAATCCAGTACACGAGACTATCACGTGGTTCCGTTTGGATCGGATCGGCCCCGGTGCCACGGAGACTGTCCGTAGAACGAGATTCAAAAATCTTCCTTGTGAACTAAGTTGTCTGCGACTATGCAAGTCTTCGGTCTTCCATATTTACGAGATTCACGACACGATATGATCAATCTTGATTCTTGTTCTGAACGAGTATTGCTCCACGAGCTATGATTCTTGCTTACCTAGACATGGTTCTCATTCAGAGTTTAACTTGACTTGATGCATTCCCCTAGTTCAGGAACTGCCTTGGCGACCTAACGGTCCCAAATAATTGCAGGTCCATATTGCAAGGAATGACTATTCGATAGTCTTTCGGCTAACTAGATAAAATATAAGACATGGATAGTGTTACCTGATTGTGATATGAATTCATGTGACGAACATAATGAATATGTAAAATAGACAAGCATTAGATCAGTGTTGAAACATAAGCATAAGAAAACTTATGGTATAGTCTACTTTAGAACATAAACGATTACACTAGCACGGGTCTATGGGGTAATGCGAGGAGTGAAACCCTACAGTGACATTATCGGGCGACATAATCTATGAGACTAGTAGTATAAACATTTGAAGCAGTATACTACAAAAAGTATATAATGATCTACTTGAAGAATTAGAGGAGTCTACTAGCACGAATCAAAGGTAGCATGCGAGGGTCCAACTATAAGCCAAGTTTTATTTCCATGTTCTAACACAAGCAATACAAGATGGAATTATTCTGTTGGCTAGGTGCGTTGTATTCTTTATTAGCATAAAAGGGGTGATTCAACTAGAGACTAACATATATCGTCCATATTTTATGTGTACAGGCTAAGCAAAGACAAGTTCATCATAGCCACCCACCTTAGCGATGACACGCCTAGGTTGAGCGATACTCCGAGCGTGCCTTTGAAAGTCTAAGTCTGAACTCCTGAAAGGTCAAGTCTAAAATTCTTTGCCTCATGCAAGTCTTCTCACTGATCAAAGAGGGTCGGGTCGTCGCACTAGTGCCATTTGAATTGGCTCTCCGCTTAAGCGGTTCAGGTTATTACATGAGATGGGGACGCTTGGCCGATCTCGCACTACTACTGCCACCAAATATCTCTCGATCCCTCTTGGGCCTCAAACTCAGGTCTCTCTTGACCATGCATGCCTTCACAATAATCGCTATATAAGTCTCATGGCTCGATGAAATTAGAGCCTTCACCTCCCAGTTTAGGTTCTCTTTGAAGCAAGTCACCCTGATCTCTGGGTCTCGTACCATATAACCCGCATACCTGCTCAACCGACCAAACTCCTCGGCATACTCCTTGACTGACATGCTCTCCTGCTAGAGGTTCTGAAACTGTTGCTCCAAGTTAAGTCACTCCGTGGATGAAAAGAACTTTTCTTGAACAGATCCTTGAAGCCTTCCCATATCAACCCTAGAGAAGTCATTTGTGGTTCATTCAGAAACTAGGAGCGTGCAATATCAAACATATTTAATTATGTCGCCTCTACCTCCAGATCCTCTGCGAGACGGGATAGACGAAAGATACGCTCTATGTCCTCGTACCAATCGTCAATATAAATAATGCCCTCTATCCCCTAAAAGTCGTGGGGACCAACTTCTTGAAGTCTTGTATGTTGCCCGATTTGGGCTGAGCATCCTATGGCTAGGGTAACACCACCTTCTCCACTGCAGGCAATGCAACCTGGGGGGCATTATCAATGCCCTGGTGCAGAACATCCGCCTATCTTTGTTGTGCTGCCATCATCTCCCAAAATAAGGAAAATATCTGTGTCCCGTCAGCTGGCACGGGTGGTAGGGGTAGAAGGCCCTATGATGCTGCTAGAACAGCCTTTTGAGCTGCTGGAGGAGAAAGAGTAAGAACCTCTGCAACGGCCAGAATAGTCCTCTGAATAGGTAGGGGAGGAGGACCCCCAAAAGAAGCTGAGGCTCCCACCTGCACCGGTGAGGCAACACACTGAGCTGGTGGCTGTGGGATAGTATCAACCGCTGCCCAAACAGGGGTCAAAAAGTCTTTAACCTCTTTGAAGTTGCTCTAGAACGCTGTGACCTAGTCTTCGACGGCATCTTGAAGACAGTTCCAAACAAAAAATTTAATTAGGCACAAGATACGATGCCATCAAAGAAGGACAACAATATTCAAAGAAGCAAATATTCAAAATGAATATGGACAGAAAAATTAATAGATTAGAATTTTCTAGTTATGATTGAGTATCCTCACTCATTCTACTATCCTATAACCTATATCCTATCACAGGCTTACAGTAATACAACTAAGCTGTTACACTTCTACGATATCGCACTAATTTTTGAAGCCTGACATGCATGGGCCACCACAAAAATATGTCATAACTAGCACCCAAATAATCTGGCATGAGTATGTGACTACGTCCAGCCTATGTCGTAGCATCGGCGGTAGAACGCTGTCTAGGTCAACAATACTATGTAATCATCTCACACAATTATATATAAAATATGTCAATGATATCTCAACTCCGAACGGAGGAAAAGATAATTAAAGCAACATAATACTCAATCACATATCTAAAGCATGATAAAATATCAAAGAATTTTAACACATTTACATAGTCTAAATATCAACAACATCAAATAACAACAATAATATCCAAGTCTTAACTCTAAGCCAGAAACTAATCTGGTACCAAAATGCTAATGAAAACAATCTAGAATAACTAGTGATTCTGGCTAGACCTCCCGGCAATCACTCATGGTCTACTGGGTCCAAGGCCGCACCCTCATCCACCCATGGTCCATAATATATCGGACACCAATCCTTTAAGTCCCCTAAAAAAATTATCCAGTCAGGATTAGAGCAAAGTACACCTCTAATAGCAGTTCTAATTAAATGATAAAGACTATAAGACAGTTATAGTAAGTAATACATGGTGAGCAAGAAAAAGAATGAATCAAGGAGTAAAATAGTCATAGCTAATTAAAGAGCAATAAAAAGTAAATATGGTTCATCAGGAGAGTATAGCACAAAGATAATAAATAAACAAAACTAAAACTATGATAGCTATGATGTGTTTCCAACAAGTATAATGTAAACCAGCAAGAATATATCTAATCTAGTGTGTTTTTAAATATCTCACTTTCGATATGTAAACGGCTAAGAGTAATACGGCTCATCGCACGTGAGGTGTGCGACTGCTTTCTTTCTAGATTAGACTAGTAGGAGGTGGTTCCAGATTTTAGGGATGTTTACATGTCTACTAAGATATTTTCTCGTCCGATTTGTACACATAATTCCATATCCCGACACGTAAATCGAGTATGAGGCCAGCCAAATAAAATTTATAAGTGATGCCAGTAAGTGAGTCCTGATGTAGAGGTCAGACAAGTATGATGCACGTGTCTCGTGAGAGTGAATCCATAAAATACTAATCTGTGTCACCATCGTATCAAGGAATCAAACAACACAATACTAAAACTTGAATTATAATAATCATCAAATATGGAAACTATCAGAGAATGTACTCGCATTTTGTCCTGAGCAAATAGTACAACTCGGTGTCCGAACTCATTTCTCACGGACCTATATATGAAATTACATATCATTTTGAGTGTAATAAAATAATAACAAGCTTAAATAAGCTAAATATGGTTTTTTAGGTGAAGACTATGTCATACTAGTCAAACTAGATCAAACTAGGTCTTTACCTTGGTTTTAGGTCCATACCTAGCTTCTAGGTTGATTAGAAGTCTAAACTAGTAGATACTAGGTGACCCTAGGTTGTGACTAGGTTTCCAGGTCCATACCTTAGGTATCTAATACTCTACTAAAATTGATATCATAATATTGTTATTGCCTTAGTATATAGTAAATACCTTAACTAATATCCTTATTTAAATACTTGTATCTTAATCTATATGTATTACTTATTACCTATCTTATGATACCAACTCAATTACTCTTGAGGTACCGATACACCAAGTTGCTCATCTAATCCATAGTGTATCATAATACTCATACTACAACCTCCCACTGGCACTTACCTACCTAAATGCTAACTGTCAATCCTAATAGTTCACTCACAGACACCATCACCCCCTCACACTCTTGACACTGTGCACTGAGTGTATTATTTGGGTGCTGCAAATTGCAGTGCTATACTGGATTGATGGCTATTTAGTTGGCACAATGTTTCAGTTTTTTTGGTACATGGAATAGGTCACCCTCTCACACCTCCAACACAACAGTGCACAAGTACCCAATCACCTGAACACAACTCTCCTATCAACTACACACACAAACACTCTCACACACACTAGGACTAAACTCACAAATAAGCCAACACCACCTCTAAACCATTTACTACTATAATACATGGGCACACAGTCACTCACACATCTCTCCCAATGCCACATGATAGATCCTCAACTGCCTGCACTTGTAGTGCTCTGCACTAACTCCCCTTTGCACAGCAGTTTCTTTTCTTGTGGATGACTGTCCTAAATAATATTTAAATAGAAAGTAGTTGTAAGTTGTGATATACTGGATGAACAACCTTCATATAATAGTTTAAGAGAAACTAACTTCTCCTTTGGCCCTCCAATCTATCCTTTGCACACACAAGTGAATACATGTCCATTGTAGGCAATCCATAGTCTAAGCTCCTCCAAGCCCCTCAACTGAGACTGAAACACACTAACCCATCACAATCCTACTCTTCAATAGTGTTACACCCATCCACACACAAGTATGTATAACTAGCATTAAAACCCAACTTAGATACCTCATTGTTGTGTCATGAAGTGCACTGATTGTGCATTTTACTGCAATACTGAGGCCTCCAACCTGCAGTAGTGCCTCCCTAACACAAACCCTCACCTGCATTGCTACCATGCACACAAACCCTTACACTACCCTAGCTGCCTACTGCTCTTCTATCTCAGGTCTGAAACAGACCTGGGGTACCCTTAACCCGAGCCCTTCACATAGCAAGCAAGGCACCAACTGCAGCTCTATGTGCTGCTGCTCTATGTCTACACAAGCACACAGCTGTTGCTAATGTGCAGTCACTTCCTCCTTTACTACCTACATACTTGTGCACTAGTGTGCACACCCATACTTGTTGCTATCACATAAGCACTCATACCTCATACTCTTACACCAGAACACAAACCTTCTCTACTCCACATAAAGCTCCAAATATCTCTATACATACCTCACAGATTTGAGATACACGTCACCCAACATAAACACCACTCCTATAGACATAACATTACACTTCTCATGTGCACCTGTGCACAAAATCACAGACCCAACACTCCTCCTCAATCCGGTGCCAACATTATTCATAGCCAATTCACTCACTGTCACATTGTGATATACCCAGTTAACACAATGGGACACCCTCATGAATACTCAACCACCTATGGTTATACCAATTTAGTCACTTCCTCACCCACACAGATACATAATACTCTCTCTTAACTCACTACACTACACACCCTCAAGGCACTCACAACACAACCTATATACAGGTGTGAACACACCCAGTCACTCTAATACACTCACTACATATATAGCGCACACATACACACTGGTACACTAACAATCATCCACAATTCATAAATCACTCCCATATATACACATATATATACTAATGCTAGTACAATATATATATATACACACACACACACACACACACACACACACACACACACATATCTATAATATATTATAGATAAATATACTCTCACCAATACTAATGTTATTTCATCATACACCTATAGTGCACAAGTAGGATACTCATGATACGCACTAGTTTTCCTATGATACTCTTGCTATCAACACCCACACATACTCACATGGTCATGATACCACTCCAATACTAATCTAACATCAATAGACATAAAATTAAACACTTTGTGTCCCAAATTCGGAGTTTTCCTAAAATGGACATAAAACTCAATATAACCCGCAAATAAGCATCATATGAATCCAGTTCTTTATCCTATGTGTAGTCCTTTGCCAAGGAAGGATTCCTATAGGTCTAATATATCATATTAACCTTAAAATTGATTGAAAAATAGAAATTTACCTATTGGAAGATAGATTCTCAATGTATCAACACCAAATGGATACAAATAAAGGTTGGACACAATCCTCCTTTCAAAGCTCCCTCTAATGCTTCCTCTAGTAATGACAAGCTCCTAATCCTCCTTTAGGATTAGAAATGAGATAGAATAAGATTGATTTGAGAGTGGGTGGGTTAGAGTTTTCTTTCAAATTTGGGATAATCTATTTAGGAATGGTGCACTAATAAATAAGAGGATAGTTACTCTTTCCCCCAAATATAGGGCCGACCCCTATTCCTCTAGGCTTAGGGTTAGGGTTAGGGTTAGGTTTTGGTTCATTTGATATGTCTAAGTTGCCCCTCCTTTATGAGATGAAGGTCTAATTAATTAAAGGGTTGTAACTAAAGAAAGGTTCTATTGTTAATGGAAGAGATATTATATTTATTCTCCCTAATTAATGAGTCAACCATGACTAAAATTTATTGGTTGCACTAATAGGTCTTGTCAAGTCTAGTTGGGTTCACTTATGTTCAATAACAACTAGTCTATCTCATAAGCTAGTCCACTAGTCAATAAATAATATAAATAGAACAATTATTCACAAAATTAAATAATATAAAAATAACAAAAATATTCCTCTTCGGGAACTAGGTAGTTACAGTTGTCTAGAGTTCTAATAGATTCATTCTTAATGATGTGTCTGGACGATTGACCTAAATACCAAAGAAGCGATATTATGTTCAAAGTTTTGTTAGTTATTGTGCAAGTGCATAATTACCGAGATCCTTTCATATGCACTCAACTAAGAAAAAAATGCTGTCATGACCCGCTGTCACGCCCCAGTCCCAAAATGCCGAGGGACTGGACACGTGGCAATGGCCAGCAGCACGCACCGATGGATAACCCAATTTAATAGATCCATCAGGGCATGCTTAAGCTGTAGTCTAACAATAAATGGAACCAATATTACAGGTCACAGTCTATACTAATCTCATCCACAACAGATAATCACAGATTAAATGCCAGAAATTATGCATAGAATAAATAAGCAAATCTCAAATAAGTGTCTCGGGGAACAATCCGAGAATATGTCTGGTACATCGAATGAAAATAGACAGGAAATAAAGGAACAGGAAATAGAAACAGAAATAACTGACTATATAAAGCCAATGCTCAAGAGAAGTCCTATGGTGCGAACTCGCCCTCAGGTCCTGGTACAGCTCCTGGAAGTGCTCCTGTACAGTGTATCTCTGGATGGATCTCTTCGGCTATACCTGGGGACATAGTCTATTCTAGGTCCTCAGGGGACATAACAAGGTACAGATAATACAAGCCAACTAAATGCAGTACAGAAATTAAATGAAACAATAGGGTAACTATGTAACCAGCTAAGTGATATGCAATATGAGAGCAGCACCAGAACTCAGGCTGATACTACTACAAGCTCTGTGTCGGGGAGCCGGTAGCAGTGATATCATGTAGTTGTCTAGCTCAATGGGAGACTACGACGCCGGCATAATATAAAATCAACCTGTAGCCTGTGTGTGTCTCTCCCCACCCAATGTAATCACGCATACCATGACCATAACGTCTCATGTCCATGTCAAGCGGGATCATAGCTAATGCAACAAGTCATATAGTATCTTTAAATACAATATCTCTGTCAAGTCCTGTATCCTATACAGAATCACCATGAATGTCTCAGGAAGACTCTGTCTCATGAATAGTGTCAGGTGTCCTGGGTTATGATGTACTTGATAAGACAAGTACGAGAATACATAGGGTCTCGATATCCATGTCTATGTGATGTTACATAACTCCGCGTACGGGGTTGGCACCCGACTAGTAAACGGACGCTAAGTAAAATCACTCGTTCCTGGGTTGAACAGTTAAATAAGATTATATATGAAGTCTACAAGAACTCCAGTAAAGTACTATAACAGTCATCACTGCGAATTGGCAAGCTTTAATTGCCCACTAATGAATAAACAAGTCAAGGAAAATAAGTAGCAAGCTGCAGGGTTTGGCAAGGTACACTTGCATGTGGTTCCGGTTCCAACTGCTGCTCTGACTTCAGCTGGAATTGCAGGAGGTACTCCGGTTGCTGAAATAAATATCACCATCAGATCCAGAAAATATCAATCAGCTAGAAACGCCTGTCCTTGAGTCCAATTTGGAGACAAAGGCAAAAATGGCAATTTTGGGTCAAAACGGGGTCCACATGTGGGCCCGCTTTGCACCGAAAAACGTGTCAGGGTCAAAGGTCTCCAAATTCACCAAACTTAGTGTCAACAGGTCAGGAACGATGATACTAACCTAACGGAACTTCCAGAATTGGATTCCGACGAGCCGATCACAAAATCGCCCGTCGAGTGGGGCCTACGACACGCGATTTCGTCAACGTTCTCAGAATCGAACCAAACTTGGGTCACAGGACCAGCGTATCGCTACGAGTCCGATGGCTCAAGTTTTGTTTCAATCCGACGTGTGTACACAAAGTTAGGTCATGATTCAGAAAAATTGGATATGGGACGATGTCCGCGGATACGCGTTGATCTCGGTGTGCACGCACACCCGAATCGACTTCTGCGAAATCCCGCACGTCCGTATCGACGACGCGCACGTATCTGTAAAGACCGCGCGCGACCAAGTCGTCCCGTTTGGCGGGACGTACCTAGTTCCGGGGTGAATTGGGGCATTATTTTTCCTGTTTTTGGATCGCGGTTCGCGATCACCACAGGACGCGATGTCCCGAGCGGGTTGTACGGGCACCGAGAGGGTCACGCAGGCTTCGCGATGCAAAAGACAAAATTGAAAACGGGGTTACGAGCAGAAAGATATGCGTACCTGAACAGGGTTCGAAAACCGGGTTCCACCGTGTCCGACACGACACGAAGGCCGTGTCCGACCTAGGGTTAGGGTTAGGATTTGGCCCTGCGGCGGCCGGAGGCTCCCAGGAGAGAGGCTGGGGCGGTCGGGTCATAGCCGGAGGTGGCTCGCGGAGGCGACGGCGCTGCGGGGTGCCGGAGGGGAGGAGATGGCCGGGGGATTCGAGGGGGAAGGGGGTTTAAATAGGCGGTGGAGGAGGCTCCGGGCAAGGCAGAGGCTGGGCGAGGAAGGCGGGGACGTGGCTGGGTCGTGGGGTAAGGTGGCCGTGCGGAGCGGCGGGCGGCGCGGCGCTGGACGCGAGCACGGGGCTGGGTCGTGGGGGTGAAGAAGCGGGTTCGGGTAGGGTGGCGGTGCGGGTTGGGCAGACCCGACCCGATAGGGCGAGGGGATGGGCCGGGCTCGGTTGGGGCTGGGCCCGGTGGGCTGGGTCCAGTGGGCTGGGGGTTTAGGGTTTATATTTAAATAAATAAATAATTAAATAATTGATTAAATAAATAATAAATAGCTTTTAGGTGTTTTAAAATAGGTCCGGGGCCAATAAATTCCAGAAAAATTACCCTAAGTCCAGTTTTTCATTTTGCACCCAAAAATATTATTTTTATAATATTTTAATATTATTTATTATCTATTAAAAATCATTTAATATTTAAAACCCTGATT
The DNA here is from genome assembly GCA_036927795.1 of Iris macrosiphon. NCBI lineage: Eukaryota > Viridiplantae > Streptophyta > Magnoliopsida > Asparagales > Iridaceae > Iris > Iris macrosiphon. The sequence continues at coordinate 95,287,989 of JAYESA010000015.1, read as the reverse complement.
TTAATTACAGAAAAATCCCAGAAAATTCCAGAAAATCGTAAAAAATCCAAATTTAAAATTCTTGAAAAATCAGGGGGTTTACAATCTACCCCCCTTAAGAGGATTGCGTCCTCGCAATCAAAGAATAACCGGTCAGCAGAGATGACACGGTTGCAAGCACTGTTCGAAACACGTCACAAGATACTTAGAAAAATATCGTTTCCCTAAGAATGAAAGTTATGCACTTTCTAGAGTAAAGAAAAGAACTACAAATTTTTAGAAAACTAGGTTATTATTAACAAGTTACAAATTACTAGGTTGGGGCTGTGGTCACGAACCAATAGGCACGAGTTAAACAACACTAGAAACGGATAACTACGAATCACTTACGCGTATCAGCGTCCTCCACAGTCATCGCATAAGCTTGTCCGCGTCCTTGTGGTGGATTCCTCTGCTGCTGTTGGGCTTGCTGGAAGAGTGCTGCTTGAGGTGCCAGAGGTGGCCTCGGTGCTGGTAAAGTTGGTTGGTTTGCCCTTCGTGCTCCATCTCGATGCTGAGGACAGTCCTTGGCTATGTGTTGATTGGTGCCGCAAATCAAGCATAACCCCAACTTGCGTCTGCAGTCCTTCTCGACATGGCCTATCTTGCCGCAGTAGTGACAGGTAGGAAGGGTCTGCGAAGCTGTCCTGGGTGGCTGGTTCGTGTGAGATCTCTTTGCAGATTCTCCCGGTGATGCTCTGTCTGGTGCTGAGGTGATTGGCCGCTTGAGGCGAGACTCTCTCCTGGTGACGCGTTCCATGCGTCGGGCTGCAGCGAGAACGTCCGAGTAGGAGGTAGGTGCGACGGATCCAATGAGTCTCTGTAGCTCGAAGTTCAGTCCATCGAAGAACTTCTCGGCCTTCTCTTCTTCTGTCGGGATCAGGGTTGGAGCGAAGCGGCTCAGACGAATAAATTCTGCGTTGTACTCTTCCACCGTCATAGCATCCTGAGTGAGGCGATTGAACTTGTCCCGAAGTTCTGATCGTACGATAGCCGGAATGTACATCTCCTGGAAGAGTCTGGAGAACTCCTCCCAAGTGAATCGGTCTGGTCCGAGTCGCGCCTCCTCAGACAACCACCAGTGGTGAGCATTGCCTGTCAATTGCATTCGGACGACAGTCATCCAACGTTCTCGTGGAAGCTCAGCTGCTTCAAGTTGATGCCGAATATTGGTGAGCCATTCATGAACTTCTGTGGGCTCTTCCTTGCCGGAAAAAGTGCTGGGCTTCAGTTGGCGGAAGTCAGTGATAGAGCCCGTCGATGGCCGTCGAGCTGGTAGGTTGGCCTGCTCTAGTGCAGTTACGATGCTGCTCCTCAAGAAATTAGCCTCGCGACGTTGAGCCTCGTGTTGGACTTGTTGCTGGGCTTGCATCATCGTGTAGATCATTTGGAATATCTGCTGCCCGTCAATTGGCTGTCCTTGTGGGAGTACGGGCATTGGTGGGACAAACTGCGGCGGAGGTGGGATGTCATCACGCCGAAATCTGGAGGTAGGTTGACCTGCCTGCTGGCTCTGTTGAGTTGATGGAACTCCTCCGACTGGCGTCACTTCGTCGTCATAGGTGACACCTGTAGCTTGTGGTGTTCCGACGGGAGTCTCGTTGCACTCTTGTGGGTCCATTTCCCTGCATCCAAAATAAACAATAAGAGGCGCACAGGAATTAACGTAGGATACAAGTCAATAATTTAATGCGATTAGATATCAAGAACGATTCAAGCAAGTGAATAAGATCCTAAAAACTTATCCTATCTTATTGCAGGCCTGTTCGGTCCCAAAGTTGAAACTGAACAATTTAGTCGTTGACCTGCATGGGCCACCACAAAAACTATGTCACGCCCCAGTCACAAAATACCGAGGGACTGGACATGTGGCAATGGCCAGCAGCACGCACCGATGGACAACCCAATTTAATGGATCCATCAGGGCATGCTTAAGCTGTAGTCTAACAATAAATAGAACCAATGATACGGATCACAGTCTATACTAATCTCATCCACAACAGATAATCACAGATTAAATGCCAGAAATAATGCAATAGAATAAATAAGCAAATCTTAAATAAGTGTCTCGGAGAACAATCCGAGAATATGTCTGGTACATCGAATGAAAATAGACAGGAAATAAAGGAACAGGAAATAGAAACAGAAATAACTGACTATATAAAGCCAATGCTCAGGAGAAGTCCTCTGGTGCGAACTCGTCCTCAGGTCCTGGTACAGCTCCTGGAAGTGCTCCTGTACGGTGTATCTCTGGATGGATCTCTTCGGCTATACCTGGGGACATAGTCCATTCCAGGTCCTCAGGGGACATAACAGGGTACAGATAATACAAGCCAACTAAATGCAGTACAGAAATTAAATGAAACAATAGGGTAACTATGTAACCAGCTAAGTGATATGCAATATGAGAGCAGCACCAGAACTCAGGCTGATACTACTACAAGCTCTGTGTCGGGGAGCCGGTAGCAGTGATATCATGTAGTTGTCTAGCTCAATGGGAGACTACGACGCCGGCATAATATAAAATCAACCTGTAGCCTGTGTGTGTCTCTCCCACCCAATGTAATCACGCATACCATGACCATAACGTCTCATGTCCATGTCAAGCGGGATCATAGCTAATGCAATAAGTCATATAGTATCTTTAAATACAATATCTCTGTCAAGTCCTGTATCCTATACAGAATCACCATGAATGTCTCAGGAAGACTCTGTCTCATGAATAGTGTCAGGTGTCCTGGGTTATGATGTACTTGATAAGACAAGTACGAGAATACATAGGATCTCGATATCCATGTCTATGTGACGTTACACAACTCCGCGTACGGGGTTGGCACCCGACTAGTAATCGGACGCTAAGTAAAATCACTCGGTCCTGGGTTGAACAGTTAAACAAGATTATATATGAAGTCTACAAGAACTCCAGTAAAGTACTATAATAGTTATCACTGTGAATTGGCAAGCTTTAATTGCCAACTAATGAATAAACAAGTCAAGAAAAATAAGTAGCAAGCTGCAGGGTTTGGCAAGGTACACTTGCTTGTGGTTCCGGTTCCAACTGCTGCTCTGACTTTAGCTGGAATTGCAGGCGGTACTCCGGTTGCTGAAATAAACATCACCATCAGATCCAGAAAATATCAATCAGCTAGAAACGCCTGTCCTTGAGTCCAATTTGGAGACAAGGACAAAAATGGCAATTTCGGGTCAAAATGGGGTCCACAAGTGGGCCCGCTTTGCACCAAAAAATGTATCAGGGTCAAAGGTCTCCAAATTCACCAAACTTAGTGTCAACAGGTCAGGAATGATGATACGAACCCAACGGAATTTCTAAAATTGGATTCCGACGAGCCGATCACAAAATCGCCCGTCGAGTGGGGCCTATGGGGCCCACGACACGCGATTTCGTCAACGTTCTCAGAATCGTACCAAACTTGGGTCACAGGACCAGCGTATCGCTATGAGTCCGATGGCGCAAGTTTCGTTTCAATCCGACGTGTGTGATTCAGAAAAGTCGGATACGGGGCGATGTCCGCGGATACGCGTTGATCCCGGTGTGCACGCATACCTGAATCGACTTCTGCGAAATCTTGCACGTCCGTATCGACGACGCGCACGTATCTGTGAAGACCGCGCGCGACCAAGTCATCCCGTTTGGCTGGGCGTACCCAGTTCCGGGGTGAATCAGGGCATTGTTTTTCCTGTTTTTGGATCGCGGTTCGCGATCACCACAGGACGCGATGTCCCGAGCGGGTTGCACGGGCACCGAGAGGGTCACGCAGGCTTCGCGATGCAAAATATGGAATTGAAAATGGGGTTACGAGCAGAAAGATACGCGTACCTGAACAGGGTTCAAAAACCGGGTTCTACCGTGTCCGACACGACACGAAGGCCGTGTCCGACCTAGGGTTAGGGTTAGGATTTGGCCCTGCGGCGGCCGGAGGCTCACCGGAGAGAGGCTGGGGCGGTCGGGTCTTCGTCGGAGGCGGCTCGCGGAGGCGGCGGCGCTGCGGGGTGCCGGAGGGGAGGAGATGGCCGGGGGATTCGAGGGGGAAGGGGGTTTAAATAGGCGGTGGAGGAGGCTCCGGGCAAGGCGGAGGCTGGGCGAGGAGGGCGGGGACGTGGCGGGGTCATGGGGCGAGGTGGCCGGGCGGAGCGGCGGGCGACGCGACGCCGGACGCGGGAACGGGGCTGGGTCATGGGGGTGAAGAAGCGGGTTCGGGTAGGGTGGCGGTGCGGGTTGGGCATACCCGACCCGACCCGATAGGGCGAGGGGATGGGCCGGGCTCGGTTGGCACTGGGCCCG